>OX415250.1:112142716-112548393 GCA_948329865.1 Linaria vulgaris | reverse complement strand
AGAGGGTCTTTTGCATCCGCTTGGCGGTTAGAAATAATATTCAACATATTTGGGACTGCCAAGTGGTCGCCAATAACATTTATATGAATGTTGCGACCGTTAGGCGGTCGCCAGTTTGGGGGGGGGGGGGGGGGGGGGGGGGGGGTTTGCAACTACCCGGCGGTCGCGAAAGGCTCTTTAATTGGCTGAAAATCCACACTTATTGAAAAATTGAATTTTTGGTCGCCGCCCTGACAGTCGCGAAATACCCTAAATTTGGCGAAATATGGAGGGAATTTCAAGTTTTTGGAAAATTTTAAAATTTTCACTAAAAATTCTATATATACCCATTATTCTTCTACTATAATTTTCATTACCCCAAAATTATATTCATATAAAATCCCAACACGTTACTTTTCTTCATTCATTTTCCTAAATCTCTAAACATTTTCATACCCCCCAAAAAAAATCCATCACCTTTACTTTTTTTTCATAAATCACCAAACACATTCATATCCCCCCTCCCCCCCCCCCCCCCCCCCCCCCCCAAAAAAAAACCAACACCTTTACTTATTTCTTTTTTCTTCATTCATTTCTACATCTCTTTTCCTCTACAAAAACTTCTTCATTTCTTTTCCAACAAATACAATACTTTTTATAACTTTTCGTCTTTTCCCCAAAATTTTCTTTGTTTACAATTATTTACTTTGTTTCACTCTTATTTACTTGTTTACTCAAACAGAAAAAAATGATTTTCTCCATAAAAAATAATACTATTCAGGAAAGTTACCAGATTATTTTTTAGAAAATTTATCAGCAATACCATGAATATTATTTGCAACCGCCCAGCGATTGCTAATACGTCCAAGTCACTTGCAATCGTTGGACGGTTGCCAATGACCTCAACGGCGCTGGCGATCGCCAAGCGGTTGTGAATGATTTATACATCATTGGTGACCGCCTAATGGTCGTAATATGCATCTTTTGTGATCGCTCAGTGGTCACAAAGTGGTCACGGCAGGGTGTATATACGACGGCCAGATTACGACCGGTGGGCAACCGCGTAAGGGTCTTTCGTGACCCTTTTTGGCAGTGGAAACTTTCTTTTTTCTTTGAAAATGATGTGTTTGTTTGAATAGAAGTATAATATTAAGTAATAAAACAAATTATTTAAGTTCTAATGCATCAAAAGCTAATCTATAACGTATTAGTATAGTCTAAACAAAAAAGAATAATTTCACCATTTGCCTAAAAAGAAAATATTGTGCAACTCCAGAAGGAAAGTTTATTTGGATTGAAATTTGATGTATGATTGCAACATAAAGTTAAAGTAATCAGATAATATTGAAAAACGTTCGATATATTTACCATCACTACAAAAAAATAGATCAAATTCATGGAAAACTATGCAAGGATATTTTCAAATTTCGGTGCAAACCAAGAGCAAGGAATATTTCCTTGCAATTGGCCCAATTTCGATGCATTGTAACAACTTAAAATCAAGGTGGGACCTGACCAGTAATTGCATCACAATTTTCCTCGTACCTCGTGCGTTTATACCAAGTATTCATTTCTAAAGGTTTCAACGCAAAATTCGGTTGCAATTGCCATTGCAATTTTGCAATGCAACATAGGGGTTGCAATCAAATTTTTCATTGCAATAAATAACCTGCAATGAGAATTTGGGTTGTGGAATACATTTTTCTTGCAAAATAGATTAATGCATGTCTTAGTAATGAACAAGTCAAAATATAAAAAAGATTTTTTTTAACAATGAGTTAGTATACGTTTCCCATGTACTCAATTAATCACATGAAATTTTATTTTTTAAATACATAATCCACGAAGGAGTAACGAAAGACGTAGAATTATTAAAAAGGCCCGCTAACTTTGCAAAAAAAGTTAAAATGCCCATTTTTTTCGGGCCTTGCAAAAATACCCTGTATGTTTAAAAAAAACTTTCAAAAATGTCCGATGGCCTTATTTGGGCTAAATCTGCCTACGTGGTGGTACAGTGGCTGCCACGTCAATCAACTACCCCGCCACGTCATATTTTCAGTTTAAAAATGTTTTTTAAACAACCCTTTTAATTTTAAATATTGTATTTGCACCCCATAGTAAATTACACTTTGCACCCAAAAATATATATATGAATAATAATAATAATAAAGATATATATAACTATTTATAAAAATATCAAACATATATATATAAATAATAATAATAAACATTTAAGTATAAATAATAATAATAAACATATATATAACTACTTATAAAAATATTAAACAGTATATATAAATAATAATAATAAACATTTATGTATAAACAATAATAATAAACACATATATGACTATTGATAAAAATAATAAACATATTTATATATAAATATAAACACATTTATGTATAAATAATAATAATCAACATATATATATATATAAATAATAATATAATTTTAACAATATATAAAAAAATAAAATATAAAATAATCATCATCTTCATCACCACCACCGCCGGCCAACCCCCTCCCCCCCGCCGTTGCCACGGCCGCTGACCCCAAACGCGATCTTCACCACCACCACCACCACTAACGGCGTCGCACACCACCACCTCCCCAAAATTCCCCCAAATCATAAAACTAACCTTTGTACCTGAAAATTCGCAGTCGGAACATTAGCACCGCAGCAGAATGAGAGTCAGCCAGGACTGGATATGGAGGAAAATCAATCAATCGGCTTGTGTTTCTTTCTTCATACGAGTAAATAAGAGAGAAACTAATATAATTAGCTAATTAATTAAGCACGCATTAATTTAATCTCCCTCCAATTCCAGCTCCTGGATAAATCTTTCTGCTGGTTCGTGTTTAGTCAGCTTCTGGTTCGTGTTTAGTCAGCTTCTGGTTCGTGTTCAGTCAGCTTTTGCTATTACTGGTTCTCAATTCTATATTTATATTGTACGCCGTTAGTGGTGGTGGTGGTGAAGATCGCGTTTGGGGTCAGCGGCGGCGGCGACGGTGGGGGGGGAGGGGGTTGGCCAGAGGTGGTGGTTGTGATGAAGATGATGATTATTTTTTAAAATTTTTTATTTTTTTTTATATATTGTAAAAGTATATTATTTTTTATTTATATATATATATATATATATTGATTATTATTAGTTATACATAAATGTGTTTATTATTTATATATAAATATGTTAATTATTTTTATAAATAGTTATATATATGTTTATTATTATTGTTATATATGAATGTTTATTATTATTATTTATATATATGTTTAATATTTTTATAAAGAGTTATATATGATTTGGTGTGTTGTCGTATGCTGATCCTAGGTTGTGCTGGAATCAGCTTTGTCCTTTACACACATGTACTCCAAGCAACGTGGTGAGAGGACGTATGGATCGTTGATGATTCCGGACTGAACTCGAGTTATCCCAAGTTGCCTACGTATCCCTTTAGGGGAATCAAGTCGGACATAGTTCATTTGTCTATTCTGCACTGCGTTGCTTTACGATTTTGACCATATCTCCTTACAGGAAGGTCCAAACCTCAAACCGCTTCTTGATATGAAAAGTAGACTCCTTTATATTTCCAAGCATATAAGGTAAATGTTGGGGAGATAGGTATATCGGTAGTGACATCCGATATAAGATCGGGTATTCTGGCACGTCGGAGATATGTCGAGGTTCCACCATATTGGCCAGATCTCTAGATCGGTATATGGAAACCTCAATCTGCTTCTTCCTATGGATAGCTGACACGTGTAGCTTTCCATACATATATTATACATGTCGAACGGATAAGTACATCGGTAGTTATGTTCGATATAACATCTGGTATTGCAGTATGTCGAAGGTATTTCGAAGGTATGTCGGGGGTCTACGTCGAATGTGGCATATCGGGGATGATATTCGACGTATCCTTCGATACAGACATGATGGGGTGATTCCTAGGTGTTTCTCCTTCACATATGGCCAAGCGGGAGGGGTATTTATAGGCGTTGGACCCATATCGAATATGATATTCGATGTATATTCGATATACTTTTCGATATAGTGCAGGTTCTGCGCAAAGTCCCACTATTTTGGGCATAACTTCCACTCTGGACCTCGGAATTGCGATCTGCTTGTTGCATTGCGACCTAGACACCCGTGGATTTCCGACGACATATCATAGAGGGCTAAGTTCGTTATATACAAATAATGGCAATCCTTCCAATTGTGGCATCCACGTGACATAACATGTATCGCTACCATATTATGTAGTATTAGTAGTCCCCTAGTTTGGAGTGTGGTCTTGGAACATGAGCATACTTCAAACTCTAATTGGATGCCATAATTATGCACACCAGTAGTTCCCCAGTTTGGAGATTATTATCTGAGGATAATGATTTGCAAACTAAATATGAGTTCTTGGATTACCTGTACCTCTCGTTCCGCCAGTTTAAATGACGGAGCTCGGATATGTAAATTCATTCAAAGATGTTGGTGGACCCCGAATGTAATTTACGTAGCCTAGAGGTCTGCGTTTGAATTATCACGGAGAAAAATGTTCCTTATTATTAAACTTGTCTTTATTGGGAGAGAAATGTTCCTCTCGGCGCGAATTCTAGGTGAAGCATATCATTTGGTAGTTGTAGTTCTTCGGCTGTTTTCTTACTAAGCAATCAATTCTTTGCTGCAAAGTCTTACCTTTGTATTTTTAGGTGAATGGTGCGCAATATCCTGTAGGATTTGTAGATTTCTTGCCCTTTTTTGCTGAGGTGACATCGCTAGCTCCCTGTTGTCTATCAAGGATAGCGCGACAGACAATGAATATATATTGATATAAGTTCCTCAATAAGTTAGAAGACAGAAAAACCGTTTGTGTTTTAGAGGAAGCGTATATCTTTTGATTCACCGTCAATCGATAAACACCTTCATAAGAAGTGCATTTGGAGTAACATGCATATATTCGATGCAGCTTGCAAAATGGATGCGACTGCGATGTGTGGTTGCGAGAAGGCTACATGGAGTAGCGTGTAACCGAGGTAGACGAACATGACCACTTTGGGCCTTGTATGTGCAATCTTGCATGTAAAATCGTGATTGTTGCTTGCGATTGTGTATACGTGATTGTTTATGAAAATCGGGTTTTTATCAACCTTGCGCGAGGTTGACGAGTGAATGAGTCTCAGGGTGATCGATGGGAGCGCTTGTTGTCACTTATTATGATTTTTTCCTCATAAGCATTTGGGATATGGGAAAATGTTTGTGTCACTTGAGTTATTTCAGTACTTTATCAGAGGTAGTGTCTGACTGCAGTTCTGTTTACCTTTACAGGTAGACGTAGTTGATATTACATCATAAACAACACTTGTCATACATTGTGAGGTATGATCTATGATTACACTCTCGGTATGTTTCACCCTACCAATATTGGGCAATTTGCAGCTAAAGCTATTGCTGATGTAGCTTCAAATAATGTTACATCTCATGGGTGATTTTGAGCTATCACCAGCGCATAGTGTAGGTATGATAATGCTTAGCCTGGAGGCGCCCAGGCCAATGTTTGTAACTGACGATTGACGTCTAAATTATTTATATGTCCAATGAGAGATGTCATGATTATTTATATGCACTTTGCCAATCTTTAAGAGTGTAAGATAGGCGATGAGTGAGAAGTCATCTCAAGGAAGGCTCTTGGGAATAAAATTTGTGAAAATGACGAATGCGATAATGGACGAAGATATTTTTCTTGACGTTATTAGGTTTGCGTTTAATGCGTATTAGATCGCTTGCTTGCGCTAGTGAGCATTGTATGTTGGTCACCCTTCGAAAGAGTCGCATAGTTTACGATGATGCGAAGCATCGTTTATTATGCTACTCGGAATAATCTTTCGATTGACGCTCCTTGTTTTCTGGAGCGAGTTTAACAAATAAATGCATCCTCATGCATTTAAATAATAGCCGTTCATTTTGAACCTTGTATTACATATTTCATAGTCATAGCGGTATTACTGAAGATCTCATTGGTGATGAGAATTTACCGTTGGTGGCGGCTTCATTTATTATTTGTCAATCTTAGACCGGTAAGGTGGCGGATGCAACGACGTTGTTATAAATCTATGGTATGAACGATTTATTCTTCTAATCATGCAATCACGCTGGGTTTGAGCGTTTTAGCAGTATACTGTGCTTTTAAAAGGCGTGGTAATACATAGATACTTGTTTTTTCCGTATGAGGTCGGGGTACCATGTAGGTACTAACCGTTGCGCCTTAAGAGGCGGGTTATCGCGTAGGTAATGGATGTTGTAAGATGGTTCGCCTTGTCCACTTTGTTTGGATTAATGCAAGCGTGTCGTGTCAGATTTGTGCACAAATATTTGCAATTCTCGTTGTATTTCACAGCAACTTGTGTGTTTGAAATATTTAAAGGAATATTGTTAAGAAATCGTGTATTTGGCTGGTTGTCCCTTTAGTTAGGGTACCTCGTGGGCGTGCGTTTACTTGTCATTTAAGGCAGGATATCGCGTAGGTACATGTTCGCCTTTCAATTTAGTTATGAACTTGTACGTGTAGAGGTTGCTCTGCCATTTATGGCATGTTAGCGTATAGGTAAATCTTCTTTGGCCAGAATGACGCAACATTTCTTGCATTTTCCCTTATACGTTGATGGGTAGAGGTGATGTTGCCATTTCTAGCATGTTTCCTTTGTGTGGTTCGCATTGTTCGTTCCTCCGTTTGTCCTCAAATTGTCGAGGTATAGTGTCGTCCGCTCTATTCTTGGGAATAGGGGATCTGTAGATAGGGGATTGCAGATTGTCGACCGCACTACCGCTCGTGGAGTAGGGGCCTTGTAGATAAGTGACCATCTACCGCTCGTGGGGTAGGGGCCTGCCTCTTCACCTAGTTTGTTTTATGCGATTTTCACCCAATAGGCTATTCACCTATCGTAATTTATGGGATTTCCACCCAATAGGCTCTTCACCTATCTTGATTTATGGGATTTTCACCCAATAGGCTCTTCACCTAGCTTAATTTATGGGATTTCCGCCCAATAGGCTCTTCACCTAACTTGATTTATGGGATTTTCACCCAATAGGCTCTTCACCTAGCGTAATTTATGGGATTTCCACCCAATAGGCTCTTCACCTAGCTTGATTTATGGGATTTTCACCCAATAGGCTCTTCACCTAGCGTAACAGTTCACGTGGGTAGGGGCCCATCCCATTATCACAGGGAACCCGCTACCGTTCAAATGTTTAGCGTCGACCCCGTCATCACAGTGGATATTTTCCTTGTGGGTAGGGGCGCATCCCGTTATCACAGGGAACCCGCTACCGTTAAAATGTTTATAACCGACCCCGTTATCACAAGGGATATTTTTCTTGTGGGTAGGGGCGCATCCCGTTATCACAGGGAACCCGCTACCGTTGAAATGTTTGTGATCGACCCCGTTATCACATGGGATATTTTTCTTGTGGGTAGGGGCGCATCCCGTTATCACAGGTAACCCTCTACCGTTGAAATGTTTCTGATCGACCCCGTTATCACAGGGGATATTTTTCTTGTGGGTAGGGGCGCATCCCGTTATCACAGGTAACCCTCTACCGTTGAAATGTTTCTGATCGACCCTGTTATCACAGGGGATATCTTTCTCGTGGGTAGGGCCGCATCCCGTTATCACAGGGAACCCGCTACCGTTGAAATGGTTATGATCGACCCCGTTATCACATGGGATATTTTTCTTGTGGGTAGGGGCGCATCCCGTTATCACAGGGAACCCGCTACCGCTGAAATGTTCATGATCAATACCGTTATCACAGGGGATATTTTTCTCGTGGGTAGGGGCGCATCCCGTTATCACAGAGAACCCGCTACCATTGAAATGTTTATGATCGACCCCGTTATCACAGGGGATATTCTTCTCGTTGTAGGTGACCCGTTACTGCTTCTCGGTAGGAGCCTTCTCCCTCAACATGCTAGTTTTAACAATAGATTGGTGCTGAACCGTATTCGGTTGCCTACGTATCACGTGCAGGGAATCAAGCCTCGCGTAGTTCTTTACATTGCTAATAGCGATTGAAATGCTGAATTTTTTAAGAATAAAAACGCCTGAGGTGTTGCACGTTCCATGGCCTAGGAAGTGGCTCGCCATGCATGTTCTCGAGATCATAGTAACCTTTCGCGTCGGCGTGGGTAACCCTGTAGGGTCCATCCCAATTGGCTCGTAGTTTCCTAACATGTTTACTTGCTTTCACACTCTTCAACACCAAGTCACCCACTTGAAAGCTTCGAAGGTGCACTCGTTTATCGAAACTTTTGGCCATTGCTGCTTTGAAGGCCACTGTCCGTTGGTAAGCTTGCTCTCTTGTGGAGCCAATCATTTCTATGTCCATTTTTCGTAGTCGTGCAATGTGTTGCGGTTCATATTCCGCTATTCTATATGTTGGCATGCCAGTCTCAACTGGGACTACTGCCTCGGACCCATATACTAGAGTGAACGGTGCCTCTCCTGTGGATGTTCTGGGTGTAGTCCTATATGCCCATAGAATACCTGGCAGTTCGCCGATCCAACTATTTCCGGTGGCGTGCAGTCACCGATCCAAATATTGTTTAAGAGTCTTGTTGGTGGACTCCACTTGTCCATTTGCCTGTGGGTGGGATACCGCAGTAAAATGCTGGGATATTTTCAATTCTTTGCACCATGCAACCATTGTCTTTCCTCTGAACTGGGTACCATTGTCTGATACCAAAACTCGGGGTAATCCAAAGCGACATTCGATGTTCTTCGTGATGTGCATCAAAGCCTCAGCCTCCACCCATTTCGTAATGTATTCTAATGCTACTAAAAGAAATTTCTTCTAGCCTCTGACCATTGGTAGGGGACCAACTATATCGATTCCCCACTGATCAAATGGGCAAGTGATCTCTAGGGGTTGCATCAGTACAGCTGGCCTGTGTACCAGTTTGGCGTGGTACTGGAAATTCTCACAATTGCGGCAGTACAGGGTGGCGTCTTGTTGTATCGTTGGCCAAAAATATCACTGTCTTAATATTTTCTGGGCTAACGCTCTCCCTCCTGAATGATTTCCGCAACAACCTGCGTGTATCTCCCTCAGTATGTATTGGGCGTCCATTGGTGATACGCATCTCAGCAGCGGGCCTTCAAAAGATCTCTTATAGAGTTCGCCCTGGTAAATGGTAAACCTGTTTGCCTTGTGCTTCAGTCGTCTTTGGGCATTAAGATCGGCCGGGAGGGTTCCGTTTGCGAGGTAATCATATATCTCATCCTTCTAACACGGCGTACTTGCGATAGGAAAAATAAACTCCACGTCGGCCAATTTTTTGCTGGCCTTCGTCACTCCGATCGCAGGCCTAGAGGTGGTCAGCAAAGTCACACGCTTTTCCACAAAAATGTCTGAGGAACTAGCGAATTTCGATAAAGCATCGGCCTCCGCATTTTCCGATCGAGGTATTTGCGTCAGATTGAATGTAGTGAACTCAGTCGCCAATTCTTTCAACTTTGCCAAGTATAAAACCATGGTTTCTTGCTTTGCTTCGAAGAATCCCGAGAAATGGTTAGCCACTAACTGCGAATTTGTGAAGAATTCCAGATGATCCGAACAGAGGGTCTTAGCCATTCTGATTCCTACCAGAACTGCCTTATACTCTGCCTCGTTGCTCGTTATAGGAAAGTTCAGACTGATAGCAAAATCAGATTCCCTACGATTTGGGGACACCAGGTGAATTCCTGCTCCGCCGCCGTTTGCTGTGGAGGAGCCATCCACATGAAGTAGCCATGCCGCGGGTTTCGAACGAATGGAGGGTCCTGGCTTATAGGAAATATATGGTGGAACGAATGGTCTAAGTTGTTACCTAGTGCCTCCGCCATAAAGTCGGCTAGCACTTGTGCCTTAATGGCTGTATGGAGACAGTACTTGATCCCAAATTCGCCCAATTCTATGGCCCATTTTACCAACCTCCCCGAGGTATCAGGATTGGTCATGGTCTGGCGGAGTGGTCTGTCTATCATGACCACTATTGGGTGAGCTTGGAAATAAGGTTTCAACTTACGAGTCGTCGTGACAGAGCCAAGGCAAATAGTTCGACTTGCAGATAATTATTTTCTGCTCCGTGAAGAACACGGCTGACGTAACGAACTGGAGATTGCTTTCCGTTTGCTTCTTTTACTAATACTGTGCTAATGGCGTTGGCGGAGATCGCCAGATATAGATAAAGTTTCTCCCCTGGATCTGGTTTCACCAAGAGTGGTGGTGCCACCAGATACTTCTTGAACTGCTGGAACGCTCTTTCGCATTCTTCGGTCCACTGGAAGTCCTTGGCCTTCTTTAAGATTTTGAAGAAACGAAGACTCTGCTCTGCTGAGGTCGCAATAAAACGTCCCAAGGCTGTTATACGTCCCAAAAGGCACTGCACATCCCGTACCGAGCGTGGGGAAGCAAGATTCAACATGGCCTCTATCTTGTCTGGGTTGGCTTCAATTCTGCGCTCGTTAACCATATATCCCAGAAATATTCCCGCTGCCACTCCGAAGGTACACTTCTTGGGGTTGAGCTTCATCCCATAGTTTCTCATGATGGAAAATGATTTCTCCAAATGCTCTACGTGATCCAGTTCCCTCAAAATTTTTATCAAAATATCGTCCACGTATACCTCCGTCGACTTTCCTATTAGGCTCTAAAACATCTTCGCCACCAATCTCTGGAACGTTGCTCCGGCGTTCCTCAGACTGAACGGTATTCCACGATAACAGTACACGCCCGTGTCCGTAACAAAGGCTGTTTTCGATTGATCCTCCGTCGCCCTAAAAATCTGGTGGAAACCGCTCTTGGCATCCATGAAACTAAATAGGGCGCACCCTGCTGTTGAATCTACTAGAAGGTCGATCATTGGCAATGGGAAAGGGTCCCGTGGGCAATGCTTGTTCAAGTCTTTGTAATCCACACATATTCTCCACTCTGCTGCTTTCTTCAGAACTAGGACGATATTGCTGAGCCACTCCGAATAACGTAATTCATAAATATGACCTGCTTTAAGCTTTTCCACAACCTCTTTCTCTGACATCACTTCTGATGAGCTCCCGATCTAGAGAAGCGTAACTAACTTGCAGAATATGTAGGTGACTAGTATAATCTAATTGACAGACTTATCTGGATGTAAGGCATATGTCCGATAGCGCTCCAATCCTCCATAGTTCTTGGTGAACTTGGTTGAATCTTATGGTTTCATGCTTGTTTCTAAGTACATTCCATTGTGTTCCCACAGACGGCGCCAATGATTTGGTGTGTTGTCGTATGCTGATGAAACACTCCGCATCATCCTGATCCTAGGTTGTGCTGGAACCAGTTTTGTCCTTTACACACATGTATTCCAAGCAACGTGGTGAGGGGACGGATGGATCGTTGATGATTCTGGACTGAACTCGAGTTATCCCAAGCTGCCTATGTATCCCTTTAGGGGAATCAAGTCGGACGTAGTTCATTTGTCTATTCTGCACTATGTGGCTTTACGGTTTTGACCATATCTCCTTACAAGTAGGTCCAAACCTCAAACCACTTCTTGATATGGAAAGTAGACTCCTTTAGCTTTCCAAGCATATAAGGTACATGTTGGGGAGATAGGTATATCGGTAGTGACATCCGATATAAGATCGGGTATTCTGGCACGTCGGAGATATGTCGAGGTTCCACCATATCGGCCATATCTCGAGATCGTTATATCGAAACGTATATCTGCTTCTTTCTTTGGATAGCTGACACGCGTAGATTTCTATACATATATTATACATGTCGAATGGATAAGTACATCGGTAGTTATGTTCGATATAATATCGGGTATTGCAGTATTTCGAAGGTATGTTGGGGGTCTATGTCGAATGTGGCATATCGGGGATGATATTCGACGTACCCTTCGATACAGACATGACGGGGTGATCCATAGGTATTTCTCCTTCACTTATGTCCAAGGGGTAGGGGTATTTATAGGCGTTGGACCCATATCGAATATGATATGCGATGTACATTCGATATACTTTTCGATATAGTGCAGGTTCTGCGCAGTCCCACCCTTTTGGGCATAACTTCCACTCTGAACCTCGGAATTGCGATCCGCTTGTGGCATTGCGACCTAGACACCCGTGGCTTTCCAACGACATATCATAGAGGGCTTAGTTCGTTATATACAAATAATGGCAATCCTTCCAATTGTGGCATCCATGTGACATAACACGTATCGCTACCATATTATGTAGTATCAGTAGTCCCCCAGTTTGGAGTGCGGTCTTGAAACATGAGCATACTTCAAACTCAAATTGGATGCCATAATTATGCACACCAATATATATGTTTATTATTATTATTTATACATAAATGTTTATTATTATTATTTATATATATGTTTGATATTTTTATAAATAGTTATATATATCTTTATTATTATTATTTATAAATATATATATATATATATATATATATTTGGGGGTGCAAAGTGTAATTTAATATGGGTTGCAAATACAATATTTAAAATTAGAAGGGTTTGTTTACAAAATATTTTTAAACTGAAAATATGACGTGGCAGGCCAGTTAATTGACGTGGCAGCCACTGTACCGCCACGTAGGCATATTTAGCCCGAATAAGGCCATCGGACATTTTTTAAAGTTTTTTTTAAAATATAGAGGGCATTTTTGCAAGGCCCGAAAAAAGGAGCATTTTAACTTTTTTTGTAAAGTTAACGAGCATTTTTAATATTTCGTCCTTATTCAAAAGTTGCAAAGCAACTCTAAATTCCCTTTTTCCCTTGCACAGACTCAATTGCAACGGAATTTTCCTTGCACAAAGTTCTATGCTAGAAAATTTTGAAATATACATTTTCCTACCACCTGTAAATATCTTCACGCCCCATTCATTTCTCATTCTCACTTTCATTCAAATCCTCTCTTCTCCTCGCCTCTCTTCTTCCTATTCCTCTTGGGTCAAAAACAGAGTAACAAAAACGTAAACAAACCTTTCGGGGTGAAAATAAAAATGACTAAAAGTCTCAAAACAACTTCGAATTCACTTTTTCTTTCACCAATTTTTTAAAAACAATAAGTAGATGTATTCTTTCAAATCACGTCAAATACGGAGTGAGGAAAAATGTTTAAAAAATATTTGAGGAAGAAAGTATAATTATGCAAAAGATATAAAACAACTTCAAACTCCGATCTTTTTTAACCACTACTTTTACATCACTAATGAGGCGTGTATCTAAGATGAAATAAAATAGTTATTACATCACTACATGAGGTTTTCGAAAATAGTTATCTAAGATGAAATAAAATATTTCAATGCAATTATAATGCAAGGAAATATTTGTTTCAAGGTGAGACCCGACCAGCAATGGGATAGCCATTTTCCATTGTATCGCGTGTGCTGCAATCTTATATTGATTTGCAAATAGTTGCACCGCAAAATCCGGTTGCAATTGCCAGATATTGCAATTTGCACACGCGGTACAAAATTGGGGTGGAGCCCCTTATAAAATCTATTTTTCTTGTAAAATTGATTAATGCATGTCTTAATAATGAACAAGTCAAAATATAAAAAAGAATTTTTTTCTATGAACGAAAGACGTAAACAAATCTTTTGGAATGAATAAAATTAACTAAGAGTTGCAAAATAACTCCAAATTCATTTTTCCTTTCACCACTATTTTTAAAATAATAAGTAGGCGCGTTATTTCAAATGTCATCAAAGACGGAGTAACGAAAGACGTAAACTGTAACGCCCCATTTCGTTACGTGACTATAAATTTTATTTATTATTTGTAATATCCTAATATTTCTTTCGTACACTCGTATGATTAGTGTATATATATAGACTAACTTAGTAATTATATGGAAAAAATTAATTGAAGTTATCCTAATTTAAAATATACATACAACGACTGGGCCTTGAAAATTTTATTGTTATATTATTAGCCCAGCTCATGGCCCAAACAAAGCCCAATATCTATATAATGTATTATATATTTATATATTTATCTTATATAAATCAAGTAAGAGTTTGCCAACCCGCTTCCAAAAGTAAACCATTTCACATTTTTTCTTTCCTTTCTTCCTTTCTCGGTTACCGCCTACCGCCTAAGCTCAGGTATGCAAGTTTAATATTCATTTACCTTAATTCTTTATAGTTAAGTGATAAAAGATGATATAGTTTAAAGATACAAATGAATTGTTGTAGTTTAATACTTCAGTGGCGCAAACGTGGCTTTGGTAGCTTAGAAACATGATCATTTGATAAATATTATATGATATTAAGTGAGATTCCTCACACTAGAAGTTGAAAGATGGTAAACTGATGAGTAAAGATTTGTGAAGATGGCTTATTTTATGTTTAATAATGGAACTCATATGTACATATATAATTTAGAGGAAGTAGATTATGTATGTATAGGTATACGCATGGTCAGGCTACTTGCAAAGCTTGAAGTCATAATTAGTGGACTAGGTAGTAAACCTGAATTAATGTTTAGGATCCAAAACTGAAAACTCCGTACTAGTGCACGTCTGAGTGTTATATGATGAGCAATATTAGTGTAATTTAATGACTTAACGCTTAAGGTGAATAGAAACTTACAAATACTTAATTGAAATTGCATGCGGCATGATGTTAGTAACAACTAGAATTAGGAATTTAATACGGGTAATGTTCATTCGTAATCCTTTGGACTTCTTAGGTGATTACAACTAGACGTCGTCTCATATTTGCTCTACCTCTTGCTTATAGTCGAGTTCCAGGTGAGTGTTCCTAAACTGTATTATTTTCAAAACTGGAAGGAATGCGTGCATGTATATCTATACCTATATATATATGTATTCATGAATCTCTGCACATTGAACTCTGCATATTAAACTGTCACTTTTCAAAGAAAGTTGTTTCGAAAATGTTTATTTCTTAAAAGAAAGTTCATGTAAATTGGGTATTTAAACTGTTCAGTTTTATCAAAGCAAGTTAACCGCACATTGGTTAATTGTCGTAAATAATTGGAATCGATATGATGAATGGTGTCCCGTTTGGTTGCATTCGGCAGTGATTAGACTGGATCCAGTGTTTGGCGTGGGAGTGCAATGGGTACCGCCGGGCGGCGGCGGGCTTGTCGGTAGAACCTTTTGTCCCCATGTGCCTATTCCTCTCAGACATAACATGAGGAGGTTGTGTCTTTGTTGGGTCGTAGAATTTCCGTATGTACCATGGCATACGTTATGGATTCCAAGGTCGCTCCTTGGAAGGGGAGATAAGGAGTACTGTTATGAGGTGATAAGGTTGGGTGCATCAGAACGTGGACACCGATTATCGGAATATGGTTTTGTTGAGATGTTAAAAGTGTTTTGGTTAAATCATGAATGCTTTTGATTCACGATTCTATTGCATGGCATTTGTACGCGTTAAAGTTCCTTTTATTAAACTGGTTTCAAAAGAAAGTTATGGAATGAAAACGCTACACTTGCACACACGCATGAACACTCACTAAGATTTTTATCTCACGTAAAATTTTGTATTTCTTACCTTCCTTCCAGATTAAGACGATGTAGGTTACTACCGTGTCAGGACTTGCGAGCCTTTGGCATTGGGGAGCGTTCAAAGTTTAGTAGGGTATTGAGTTAGTTCAGTTTATTTATTTTTATTAGTTTAGTACTTTCAGTGCATTTGATTCCGATATTTATCTGTTAGACATGTAATAATTGCTCTGATATTGTTCTGTTTATCTCGAAATTATCAGGTTGTTACATATAAAGAAATATTTCTGGGTGAAAATAAAATTTACCAAAAGATGCAAAAAAAACTACAAATTAGCTTTCTTCTTTCACAACTATTTTCAAAAAAAAATAGGTATGTGTGTTTTTGCTAATCTCGTCAAAAGCGTAGTAATGAAAGACGCAAAGTTGCAAACAAACCTATTGGGATAAAAATAAAATTTAATCAAAAGTTGCAAAACAACTCAAAATTTACTTTTTCTTTCACTACTTCTTTTAAAATAATAAGTAGGTTTGTTCTTTTAAATCTCGTAAAAAATGGAATAACGAAAGACGTTAAACAAACATTATAACCATATAACACTATATCTTCCTCAACCTTAAACCCTATACACCTATTCTACTAAACTAAAATTTTATCTTCACATGCAGATGTTTTCAAATACCTTCAATCTTCAATTTTCTTATCATACACTATGTTATTAAAAATAGGTGTGTTCTTCCAAATTCCGTCAAAAACTGAGTAAATAAAGATGTTTAAAAAATATTTGGGGAAGTAAGTACTATTATGCAAAAGATGCAAAATAACTTCAAACTCCAGTTTTCTTTAACCACTATTTTTACAACACTAATAAGGTATGTACATGCAAATATTGTCAAAAACGAAGAAATGAAAGACGTTTAATACATTAGGAGTCAAAAATATAATTACAGAATTTAGTAAGTGAAAGTGCAGGTTTTCTAGAATCAATGTTAGACAGTGAAATGTTAGACGATGTTGAGATAACATTGAGGATAACATTGAAAGCCGAGAGCTTGTGCGAAACTGTTCTTTAGTTGCCAAAATTAAGTTTTACCTTTATTCACTTATTAATCAAGTTCCACGGTTTTAGTTGTTTATGTTTATGTCCAGGAAGGTATCTTTAGCATAAGGAAGAGCTATGGAAGATTCCTTACTTGAAGTTTCCATAATTCAAGCTAAGTTGAATAGTCAACTCACACGCTTTCAAAAGAAGGAAACAAGTGAGCTGTTCTTTGCAACGCGATTCTTTTCAGGATTCTCCGAATTGAAGAAGATGTGTTACCTTGCTAAATCAGTAATGAAGGAAACACATATTCTGGAAAGATATAAAGTTCACAAAGAAGGCAATCTTCAACAAGGAGACAACAAGAGTTACCAAAACTGTGAACAACACATCTTGGCATTCAAGATTCAAGAAAACTATAAAGATGTGAAGTTCATCAAGATGAAGACAAGACAATCGTGCCAATAATCCAAGAGATTAATCATACTTTGTATTGTCTTCATTTTGTTTTGCGAAGTTTTTGTATCAAGTGCTTAAGTCTAGTTCATAGAAGTTAAGTAGTTCTTACTTGTCTGCTTCGTTGAGTCCGATCAATAAAGAGCGTGAGTGAATTGTTGTGAGGAACGTTTTTGATAAAACCTTTATGGTTATTTGGCCTAAGGCTCGGAAGTTTTTAATAATATTGAAAATTCTTAAAATTATATCTTCTTGTGTTCTTACTTCCGCTGCACATTATTATTATCAAGAAGATCAAAATAGAGTTAAGGCAATTCCAGCTTAACTCTCAAAAAGTGTTGTGTCAATCCACGGTCCTACAATTTCAATTGGCGTCAGAGCGAAACACCGACTACACTGGTGGTTTGGAGGTGATATAACACCATGGACATTGTCAATCCTAATACCAACAGGATTCCAGTTTTGGATGGCTCCAATTATGCATATTGGAAGATCAGGATGAGGTCTCACATCAAAGCTATTGATATTCAAGCCTGGCAATCCGTGATCACTGGATACTCTCTTCCAACATTACCAAGAGATGGTGAAGGTGATCTAGTACCAAAACCAGAAGCAGATTGGACAGCAGCAGAGGTAAGTCTCTATAACTCTAATGGGAAAGCTCTTAATGCTATCTTTAGTTGGGTTAATCATCACATGTTCAAGTTAATCCAGAATTGTACAAAAGTCAAACATGCTTGGGATATACTTGAATTACATTGTGAAGGAGATTCTGCTGTTAAAGATTCTAAATATAGACAACTGCTTTTGCAATTTGAAAAACTTGATATGGGAGAAGATGAAAGTGTTGACAGTTATTTTGAGAAAATTCTTGATATTTCTAACCAATGTGCAAATCTAGGTTTTGCTATGACTAATCAATAAATGGTGTATAAAGCTATGAGAACACTGTCATCTAAATTTTCTCTCAAGAAAATTGCAATGAGTGAATCTAGAAACCTTGCTAATCTACAGTTTCAAGTCTTGATGAATACTCTTAGAGAATTTGTGATGGAGCTTGCCTCACAACCTAGCAAACATAGGGTTGTTGCTTTAAGAGGTTCAAATCTTGACAATGAAAGTGATGATGATTTTGAAATAATTTCTTCAAATTATGGGAAAATTACTAAGAAGTTCAATAAGCTGAATCTTAAAGGAAAAGGTAAAGAAAAGAACCTTAGTAATAGTTCCCCAGGTTATAAGAAATTACCTCCTAAGTTTTTGAAGTACATGGCATCAAAACCTACTCCTTTAGAAGCTGATAAATTAAAAGATGTTCAATGTTTTGAATGTAAAGGATATGGTCATATGGCTAATGAATGTGCTAACACTCTTAGAAAAAGAGGAAATTCTCATTGGGTTTGTGTAGATGATTTCAATGAAGATGACTTTAGTTCTGGAGAAGCTGAAGAACAATCAGAAGAGGTTCAAACTGCTGCGCTACTCACTCAGATTGACTGGACACCAGAAGACTCCTTGAACTGCTTCGGATGTCAATGTTACCCCAACATTCAGGATCCAACATCAGAACAGGAGACCTTCTTTGCAGATTGGGATGAATATGATACTGATTCTGAACCTTATCTTGCGTCCTACCTTGATGAATCTAACTTTGATTATTTTCATGGCATAGTGGATCTAGATGAAGAATACTTCTTTGAAGGTGAAATGTCCCAGGAGGAAATCATTGAAGACCTGAAGTCTATCTACCACAAACTGCTGTTTGAGAATCACAAACTCATCAAGAGCAACAAAAGCTTGAAGGAAGAGATTGGATGCATGAAGGAGATGCTGAAACTGTATGAAAAAGACCTTGACAAAACTGAAGCTAAGCTGAAAGAGGTAAAGGTAAAATTAGATAAAGCTGAACATACCATTAACAAATGGAACTCTTCTACATCTCTGCTTGATGAAGTGCTGAGTATGGGAAATCAAGGTAAAAATGGTTTGGGCTATGTTGAGAAACCTTCCTCTGAAGATGTTAATTCTGCCTATTTGAAAGATGGTTTTATCAAGGAAAGCAATAACTTGAGTTGTAAAATCTCTTCCAACACTGTGAAAAGTCCTACTTTTATCCGTCAATATTGTTTTCAACCTGGTCACACTAAGCCTTATTGTAAAAAATATAAAATTGTGATTGAGAAGAAAACAGTAAATAATAGTTGTACCAATGTTAGGAAAACCTCTGATCTGAATGTTATCCCAACATTAGGTAACAAATCTGAAGGACATAAAAGTAGAACCTGGACTGAGAAGATAAAAACTCCTAAGGTTAAAATTGTTTGCAATGTTGTGTTCTCTGCTGTTTACTCTAACCTTGCAGGTAAGTGGTATTTTGACAGTGGATGTTCAAGGCATATGACTGGAAACATTGACAACCTGAAAAATGTAATCCCTTTGACTGTTGGAACAATTATCTATGGAGGAGGCACTAAAGGGAAAATCATTGGAAAATGAGTACTAGATGTTGAAGGATTTGCACCACTCAAGGATGTGTTGTTGGTTGAAGGATTGACAGCAAATTTAATTAGCATAAGTCAACTTTGTGATGACAATCTGCTAGTTACTTTTGATAAAAGTTCATGTGAAGTGTTTAATAGTGACAATGTCTGTGTCATGACAGGTACAAGATCAAAGGATAACTGCTATCTTGCTCACGATGAAGCTGAATGCTACCATGCCAAGGTAGATGAATCCGTCATGTGGCACAAGAAGTTAGGACATGTGCACTATAGAAATCTGGAGAAACTACAGAAGTTAGAGGCTGTAAGAGGACTGCCTAAGTTGACTAGCCCAGGTAAAATTGTTTGTGAAGACTGCCTGAATGGTAAACAGACAAAAGATGTTCATCCACCACTTCAGGTACAGAGTACTAACCCTAGAACTAATAAGTGCTTTGAATTGCTACCTATGGATCTCATGGGTCCTATTGAGGTTAGTAGCATGAATGGTAAAAAGTATGCTTTTGTTATTGTTGATGATTTTTCAAGATATACCTGGATTAAATTTTTGAAAGAAAAATCAGAGGCATTCAACACATTCAAGATTCTGCATCCTAGTATTAAGAATCTTTATGGCACTTCTGTAGGAAGAATTAGGTCTGACCATGGAAAAGAGTTTGAAAATGTAAGCTTTGCTAATTTCTGTGAATCTAAAGGCATTTTCCATGAGTTCTCTGCACCTAAGACACCTCAGCAAAATGGGATTGCTGAGAGGAAGAATAGAACACTTCAAGAGATGGCTAGAGTTATGTTGAATTCTAAAAACCTATCTAAGAAACTCTGGGCTGAAGCATTGAATACTGCATGTTATATTAGTAACAGAGTTTATCTTAGACCTGGTACTACTATGACACCTTATGAAATCTTGAAGGGTTCAAAACCAACAGTAGCACACTTTCATGAATTTGGTATTAACTGCTATTTGCTGAAAGATAGAGACTATTTGAGCAAATTTGATCCCAAAAGTGAAAAGTGTATATTTGTTGGATATTCTCTTAATAGTGCTGCTTTCGGGGTCTACAATCCAAGATTGCTTACTGTTCAAGAATCAGTGAATGTCATATTTGATGATTTAACTGTTTCTGCAGGTACTGAAGAAGTCACTGGTTCAGATGTTACTCCAACATTGGACTCAACATTGAACACAGACGCTGGAGATGCTGAACTGGAAACTGGAACAAATGTTGACTTAACACCAGAAACCCCCAATGTTAGGCCAACATCTGTGTTGTCAGATTCTGAAGATGAAGTGGTTCCTGTATCCAGAAGAGATCCCCCTCTTAGAATACAAAGAGATCATCCAGCCTCTCAAGTAATTGGTCAAATTACTGAAAGAGTTAGAACACGCAACAAAGAAAAGGTAAATTACAAGGATATGGCTAAGTTGTGTGTTTGTATGTCTTCTTCATGTACTGTAGAAAATGCATCTTATTTTGTGTCCTCCATTGAACCTAAGAATGTAACTGAAGCTCTTAAGGATAGTTACTGGATTAATGCCATGCAAGAGGAACTCTTACAATTCAGCAAAAACAGAGTTTGGAATCTAGTACATAGGCCATCACATGTGAATGTAATAGGTACAAAATGGATTTTCAAAAATAAAACTGATGAGAATGGTGTAATTATGAGGAACAAAGCTAGGTTGGTTGCACAAGGTTATACTCAGGTATAAGGTATAGATTTTGATGAGACTTTTGCTCCAGTAGCTAGGATAGAATCAATTAGATTACTCCTTGCTATTGCTTGCTGTCTGAGGATTAAACTATACCAAATGGATGTTAAAGGTGCCTTTCTGAATGGTTTAATTGACAAAGAGGTTTATGTAGAACAACCTAAAGGCTTTGCTGACCCTAAACATCCTGACCATGTGTACAAACTTGAAAAGGCTTTGTATGGCTTAAAACAAGCCCCTAGAGCTTGGTATGAGAGGCTAACTGATTTTCTGTTAGGCCTAGGTTTCAGTAGAGGAGATGGAGATAGAACATTGTTTGTCCTTAGAAAAAGCTCTGATATATGCATTGCTCAAATATATGTGGATGATATAGTATTTGGCTATACTAACAAGTCTACTTTAGACAAATTTGTTGAGTCTATGACAGGAACATTTGAGATGAGCATGATTGGTGAGCTTAACTACTTTCTGGGACTACAAGTCAAGCAGCTGGAGAATGGGATCTTCCTGAACCAGGAGAAGTATGCAAGGAATCTGGTGAAGAGATTTGAGCTACAAGAGTCCAAGCCTTGCAAAACTCCTATGTCCTCTTCAATGAAGATAACAAAAGATGGCACTGGTAGCAATGTTGACCCAACATTGTACAGATCCATGATTGGTAGTTTGCTATATCTCTCTGCCTCTAGACCTGACATCATGTTTTCAGTATGTGTTTGTGCTAGGTACCAAGCTGATCCAAAGCAATCTCACTTGATTGATGTGAAGAGGATTCTTAGATATATATCTGGAACTTCACCTTTAGGCATTTGGTACTCGTATGACACTAACGCTAACTTGGTTGATTTTAGTGACTCTGACTGGGCAGGTGATGTGAATGACAGGAAATCCACAAGTGGGGGTTGTTTTTATTTGGGGAATAATTTGGTCTCTTGGTATAGCAAGAAGTAGAACTGTGTTTCATTATCAACTGCTGAATCAGAATATGTAGCAGCTGGCAGCTGTGTTACCCAACTTGTGTGGCTCAAACACATGCTTTCAGATTATGGGCTAGATAGTGATACACTTCTCATGTTATGTGACAATCTAAGTGCCATAAGTATCTATAGGAATCTTGTCCAACATTCTAGAACTAAGCATATAGACATAAGGCATCATTTCCTAAGAGATACGGTAGAGAACAAAGTAATCAACATTGAACATATTGAGACAACAAATCAGCTAGCTGATATGTTTACAAAACCTTTAGATAGTGAGAGATTCTTCAGCTTGAGGAAATCTCTTGGCATGTGTGATATGTGAAAATGTTGAGAAAACCAGTGTTGTCATAACACCACTGACTAGTACTGGTATATTGGTTGTGGTGTAGTAGGTATTCTGTTATTATTCCTTTGTTGAGTTGCATTTCTTTTTTAGTCTCATTTAATCCTTGTTTTGTCATATTTGGTTTGTGTGGTTGAACTCTTTCTAGTTATCAGTCTCACGTCTTTGTTTTGAAAAAGTTAATAAAACTCTTCTATTTGTCTGAGGTTGTGATTGCCTAACATATGGAGAAGCTGGGGTACACAAAGTTCACTACTTTGATGTCTATTCAGTTGTGTCTTATTCATATGGAAGGTGTACAGGACATGTGGAGAAGCTGGGGTGCATGATGTTGACAGCTTCAGTGTTACTCAGTTGTGCTTATTTACATATTCCTGTTTGTTTGGCCAAGGAACACATGAGGGTGATCCTTTCAACTAGGGTGTTTGAGGTTTCGATTTCTTACATTTAGTAGCACTGATCACTTGGTGATTCTCTTGAATGCAAGTTGGTAAACAAGTATGCATAAGGAATTGGGTTGTTGGGGTGCATGATAAATGAATTGCCAACATTCAAGGCCTTTGTACTTGCCTAACTTACTGTTGTTAATGTTGTTACTGGGGTGTATGGAGTTCAGGCTGCCCTCATTCAGTTGTGACATTAGCTTTGTGTTTAGCAACCTTCAGTTTTTGGTTCAGATGAGTTATAATAAGGATTATAAAAGAGATGTGACTGTGCTGGTTTGAGAAGTTCTTCATAAGTGTTTACCATCTGCCTATTTGACATTACATTATTGCATTCATATAGAACTGCTTTGTTTTCTTTCTTGTTTGTGAGTTGTGTCGGTTTAGGCTTAGGGGGAGTATAATTCATGTGTTGAGGCATACAATTTGCGTGACATGCTGCAGGTGACACACTGTTTCTGTGACTTTCTATGTTGTAGAAGTGAATTGTTCCTCGAATTCATAACTGCTTATCTCTGTGTGTTTCTTGTTATCTATGTTGCTTACTCATGATTTTGATCTGAACAATATGTCTGAGGTACTCACTTGCTATATTGGTTAAGTTTCAGATGTATTTTTGGATGTATCTCAAGCTCTCACATGAATTTGCCTTGGTGAAGCCTGTACCTCCACCTTCGATTTTGAATGTTATCAAATGTTATCCCAACATTATGCACAGTCGCATGTCAACATTGAAAACAGGAACTTATAAGTTTTCAGTTTTTTTTTTTCTGAAAACCGCTCTGGTTAACTGTTAATTAAACATCAAAACATGTGCGCGGGAAAACATAGTGGGAAAGTTTTACATGGTTCAAATTTGGTAACTGCCCACTAACATTCATTCTATTTCCTTAATTCACGACTAATTCAAAAATCAAAACCCTCTTTCCTTATTTGTGCTTGCAAGGTTATTATTTGTGCTTAAACTGCAAATTTACTCTCTCAACTCTCAAATTCTCTAAAGTTTCTCTGCAAATTTCTTTCAAAACGTCTCTACTAACAATGGCAAGCAAGTCTCCCACGCAAACTCTTGCAGATGTTGCTCTAGGAAGTGAACCCACTGCCGCACGCACTCGCTCACATACTAGAGGTGCTGCTGCAAAAGTAGTTGAGGTTCCTGTTGCTGCTAAGATGAAGGCGATTCCCTATGTGCGACGAGGAAAGAAGACCAAACAGGGAGAATCGACCTCCAATGTTGAGCCAACAGTGGAACCAACCATTCCCATCACCAATGAACCTGAAACTGAGGTAAACACTGCTGAACCCATCCCTGAATTTGATGCTGATATACCTGTTGAGGGGAAGGGTAGTGGCTCCGTTGAAAACTCTGTGGAGATATCCGTGGATGTGTTTGTTGACAAGATGGTGAGGAAGTGGATTAGGGCTCAAAAGAAAAAGAGAAAGGGCAATGGGGAGAAATTAAAAAAATATGTCTGAGCCTGCTAAGGCTAGGGCTGAGGCCAGGAAAAGACAGGCTGAGAGATCAGCTAGGAAGAGGGCTGTTGAAGAAGAGAAGAAGGCTGCTGCTGCTGCTGTTGAGAGAAAAAGGAAAGGAAAGCAAGTAATGGAAGAGGAAACTGAGGTGGTAGATGTTGAGGATGAGGAAGAAGAAGAGGAGAATGAAGAGGAGACTGAGGAGGAGCAGGATGTTGCTGCTGGTGTTGGGGCAACATCAGGAACAGAGGAGTATACAGATGGGCTATATGTGGTCTACCCTGAGGAGGAGGAGAACTGCTATTCTCCCTACTATCTCTCTGAAGAGCTGGAGAAGAAGTGGGATTCCTTTAAAAGAAGGGAGATTCACACTGAAAGAGCTATAGAGATGGCTAGTTTCCAAGAGAACAAGGTGATGGACTTGCTTGAGGCAAGAGGGCTGCAACAGTCAGTGATGGAGCTGAGTGAGTATGCTCCTGAGATTGTCATGGAGCTCTATCTTAATCTCTCCAAATGGATCAGGGACGACAGATCTCCAAAATTTGGAAAGGCTTGGGTGAGGGGGAGAGTCTTCAACGTTGACCCCTACACCATCAACAAGATCTGTGGATTCCCTACTGCTGATGAATCTGAGGACCCCTACTATGATGATGTAATGGAAGACTTGACTGGAGGGTTGGTCGAAATCTGGAGAGATGCTCTGCCAACCACAAAATTCACCTCCCTGAATGTTGTCTTACACAAGATAGCTTGTTTCAACTGGCTGCCAAGCAAGAATGTGACTGTACCTACCGAGGAATCAGCAATCTTGGTTTACAAAATCAAGAATGGGCTAATTGTAAACATGGGGGAGAAGATTGTGAAGTCTATGTCTGAAGTTGCTGGAAGGAAGAATGGGATGCTACCTTATCCCCCCCTCATCTGCAAAATCCTGGGCAGTCAAGGATTGAAGACAAGTGTGACTGTGGGCTGGAGGAAGAATTATTCTGAATTGACAATTCTCCCAAGCTACTTGTCTGGATCAAGGGTGAGAGACCTTCCATGGAACCCAAAAGGAGTGGTGAGACCGAGGGCTGAAAGGAAGAAGGCTCAGGAGTTTGTTGGAACTTCAGTGCCTATGTCCAAGGAGGAAGATTGCATGGTCATTACTTCTGCTTTTGTGGATCATATGTTGAACTGGTATAGGGGGCAGATTGCTGACACTCAGAGGGCGATCGAGGAGAGGAATGAACACCTCAAAGAACTGGAGGACATTGTGAAAAATCTGGAGGAACTCCCTTCTTCACAAAAAGGGGGAGAGTAGTTCCAATTTTAATTTTAGTCTTCTAGTTTATGGTCTGTTTCTATGAACTGCTAATTTCTTTGAAATGCTGGTACATTTTGGTTTTATTTGATCAAGGGATATGTCCTTGATATTTTAGCTATGGCCTGTAAATCTAAGTACTGCTGTTGAACTGCTCTAACTAACCTTAATTCCTATTTCTTATGAAGGAGCATGTTGAACTATTTGTCTCGATAACCTTTATGCAGGAAACTTACTGGTTTCAATGTTGAGGCAACATTGATGAATGTTGAGGTCTGAACATGTGTACATATGTGAATGTAGTGATGACCTTAATGATTGTCTTGGTTAATTTAACTTCGAAATGATATCTTGTATTAAGGGGGAGCAGTTTGGTAGTTTAATTTGTTTCTTGTTGACTATAACTTTATGGATATAAGACTTGATTGGAACAGGTATTGGTTTTGTGAAGAAAGGCAAAAAGGGGGAGATTGAAAGTGCAGGTTTTCTGGAATCAATGTTAGACAGTGAAATGTTAGACGATATTGAGATAACATTGAGGATAACATTGAAAGCCGAGAGCTTGTGCGAAAACTGTTCTTTAGTTGCCAAAATTAAGTTTTGCCTTTATTCACTTATTAATCATGTTCCACGATTTTAGTTGTTTATGTTTATGTCCATGAAGGTATCTTTAGCATAAGGAAGAGCTATGGAAGATTCCTTACTTGAAGTTTCCATAATTCAAGTTAAGTTGAATAGTCAACTCACACGCTTTCAAAAGTAGGAAACAAGTGAGCTGTTCTTTGCAACGCGATTCTTTCCAGCATTCTTCGAATTGAAGAAGATGTGTTACCTTGCTAAATCAGTAATGAAGGAAACACATATTCTGGAAAGATGTGAAGTTCACAAAGAAGGCAATCTTCAACAAGGAAACAACAAGAGTTACCAAAACTGTGAACAACACATCTTGGCGTTCAAGACTCAAGAAAACTATAAAGATGTGAAGTTCATCAAGATGAAGACAAGACAATCGTGCCAATAATCCAAGAGATTAATGATACTTTGTATTGCCTTCATTTTGTTTTGCGAAGTTTTTGTATCAACTACTTAAGTCTAGTTCATAGAAGTTAAGTAGTTCTCACTTGTCTGCTTCGTTGAGTCCAATCAACAAAGAGCGTGAGTGAATTGTTGTGAGGAACGTTTTTGATAAAACCTTTATTGTTATTTGGCCTAAGGCTTGGAAGTTTTTAATAATATTGAAAACTTCTTAAAATTATATCTTCTTGTGTTCTTACTTCCGCTGCACATTATTATTATCAAGAAGATCAAAATAGAGTTAAGGCAATTCCAGCTTAACTCTCAAAAAGTGTTGTGTCAATCCACGGTCCTACAATTTCAGTAAGTAGAGGAATTTCGAAAATAGCTATTTAAGATGAAAGGAAATATTTCCACTCAATTATTATGCAAGGAAATATTTCGTTGCAATATGTACTAATTGTACAGTCTCTATTGCAACCGAATTTTTCTTTGCACAAAGTTCTATGCTAGGAAACTTTGCAATGTAGACTTTCTATGGCAACCGCTGAAGGAATGCGGTTAATAAGGGAAACCGACTTTTTGAATGCAAGTGACCAATAAGAACTCGGAAGATAAGCAGGGTTAGCGCGAGGTATTTTGCTAGTCTCGAGATTACTCCCCCACCAGACCCTCAGAACCTTATAGGTAATACAAGAAGATCTTTTGGTCCGATGGAGACATGCTCTAAGAGGAATAATGTTAGAAATAAAAATTTAGGACAAAAGTAAACCTAATCTAGGGATGGATACAGGTTTATCGTGCTTGCAACAGAACTCAACATGCGGTCAAGCTGCCTACGAATCTCTCTGAGAAGAAAGATTCAAGTTGGTGTAGTTCATTATTCAATTGTACTCAGAGAGGGTCTTAGGAGATATCACGCGAAGCTTTAGAAGTTGTTTGCATATATCTAGCCCTTCAGACTCGGTTGGATGCCCCTTAGGGTGTACGTCTCATACATGAAGCCCTAACGGCTCTAGAATTATCCTTTGATTTGGCAATAGATCGTTTTATATATAAATACAAGTGTCGGTTACAAGTGTATGGTCCAACAATGCAACGAGTCTATCTTAAATCAGGCCTACACAACTTGTCTCGTGTAGACTTGGTCCGGAACATCTCGAACCAACGCCTTGATGCTTGGATGGGAGTGGAATATCGGTAGATACATCGAAAGGACGTTGGTGATTGCCTTCGATGTGATGTCGAGAATGAGCCCCGACGTGAGATCGGTGATGATGTGGTGTGACGTGTCAGAGGTGCGCGTGATAACCCTGATGTCGAATAAGATATCGAAAGCGATATCGGTGATATGTTTCGATGTGACGAGTAGTAGCTGAGGGATAATAATTGCTTGTTTTGGGATCCGGGCACCGCGTATTTATAGACCTCGGGATCCGGGGACCACAGTATCATATCGGTGATGATTACCGATATGACATCGAAACTAATCCCCGATATGCTCCAAAATGGGCCTTGTTTGGGCCTGGCCCAAAATGCCGAAAATGCCCATATCATGCAGTCCCCCAATTTGGGGATTCTTATTTTAGAAATAAGGATTCGCAAATTTTATTTAAAATTTCTAGGTTACATGTACCCTTCGTCCCGCCAGTTCAAATGATGGAGATCAAACTTGTGGGGAGTGCACTTGTGATGAACGCCAAGTTTGAGGTCCTCGTTTGAATTCTAGTTCTCTTGGTATTTGGGTTTTTGAAAATTGTGATGGGGTTGCCGGGGCTGTTGTTATGTTCTCGCGGCTCTTCGCGTAGTAGGGTAAGATGTCAGATTTTAGCTTCGATCTTTGGTCGAAACTTATATTCGATCTAATGTCAAAAGTGTAGTTCGATGTGGCAAGGCGTCTGTGTACTGGTAGGGTGACGTCCCCTGCACGCCTGTTCATCCCAATTTCCTTCATCACATCTAATATGGTTACCGATGTTATATTGAAACATAGTTTCGATCTATTATCTCCGATATCTATAAATGGACCGTCAGAAGGTAAAAAAAAACCCACTTTGGCTTCTAGCGAAATTTCGTTGTCCCTTCAAAAGACACGTCGAATTTGACTTCCGATATAGATTTCGACCTCGCTTTCGACATCCCTCTCTGATTTGATTTTTCGATATCGAATTCGATACTTATTTCGATATCACTTTGGATCTTGCCTTTTATCCTTTTGTCGGAGGTAATGTTGGTGCAGATTTGCCTGAAATAAATTATGAAGAGGGTGGAGCCGTATTCTCTGAATATGAGATGTTTGGTCCTGAACAACTGACCGGTGAACAGGGCGATGCCGCATTCTCTGCTCCGCCCGAAGTTGCCAGCCTTGATGTGGATGAATGGGGCTTTGAGGTCAGCCCCCCGAAGTATAAGACCTCTGAGAAGTACGAGGATATGAAATCTCATGTCCCTCATCACGCCGGGTATTATTCTGATAAGTATGATATTCCGGAAGGGTATAAGATCATATTTCCCAACGCCTATTAACGAATGCATACTCCACTAAAGGGCTGCATTACTGTTAGTGCCAAGCACTTCAAGAATGGGCTGCACTTCCCGATTGATCATGCGGTTAGTGCTATTATAGCAAGTATCGGGGTTTGTTTGGGACAACTATCCCCCAATTCTTTGGGCTACATCGTAGCTTTCATATGTGTCATGAGGGCGCTGGGTGCCCCTTGCAGAGCTAACGAGTTCTGGGAGCTTTTTAGCGTTACGGTAAATAGGAAGGGTGGTGATAGAGGTTTTGTTTTTTTGTGCGAGACCAGTTGGGGCTTAGGTTCGTGCACTATACTCAATTTAGCTACGGACTCGGGAATAAGTGCGAGTATATGTATATCCAGGAGAGGACGGCTGGTGAGTTTGATGCGCTTCCTAGCGTGTGGTGTGAAGACACCAAATATGAGAGACCGACCGCTGTCGGCCCTACTGCACATAGCTTCGAGTTCCTGAGGAAGTTGATTAACCATCCATACGACGGTACCCTGCTGTGTAGTGACATAGTTCTACGAGCAAGTGGGATATCTCCCGTGCGCTATAACGGTCCCTCTACGCTCGGTAAGTGTTATATTTTCGTAACTTGATATCTTCCCCTCGATCTATCTCTTGATCCTCTATTTTGTATGTTTCGCAGCCGAGCTGGTGGAGTATTGTAGTCTCGATGCGATAGCGCAACGCAGACAACCGGGAGCCGAAACTGCTACAGATAACGCACCTCCACTTTTGAAGAAGAGGCGTTGTGAGGGCGTGTGCAAGAATGCGAATAAATCTGTGCCCTCCTCGAGTGAAAATACTGCCGGGGTGGGTAATGCTTCGCGATCTCAACCTGACACTGATGTTGGGTCGTCCATGGGGCGAAAGAGAAGGAAAGAAGAGGGTAGTTCAAGTGGGGATCACGGTGGTCTCTTTCGCTCTGTAAGTAGTCTTATCCCATTTACTGTGTATTTCCATTGGGTTTTCGTTTGTCTGATGATCCAGTCCTTATTGTGGACGTGCAGGTGGCTGGTTTTCTGAAAGGTTTCTTGACAATGGATATTAAGGGTCAAGCGGATCACGGCGAGTCGCTCCGAGTTACCAATGGTTTGCTCGAGAAACTGGGCGAATACGATCCTGTTGCCGCTGTACAGCTCCAGCATGAGAGAGATGAGGCCATGGATATTCTGAAGGCCAGCGAGAATAAGAGGTTGATCGGAGAGCTTAATGAGTCTCGCCTTATTGCTAGTCAAGAAGCATCTCGTCGGGAGGCCCTTGAAGCTGAGGTCGCAATTCTGAAGGACCAATTAGCCCAGGCTGAAAGGCACATGCGGTGCATGACACTGAGCAAAAGTCAATTGACCAGTGCGGCCAAACAGTTCCTTCTGAGTTGGTCGTACAAGATGATATGTGCTGAGCGGGGCTTGCTGGAACGGGAAGAAGCCAAGGCCTCTGTCATAGGTCAAATCCAGCTGGATGGTGGTTTCAAGGATGGTTACGACCCTTCGGCCATAAACCCATTGAAGGGGCCAGACGGGGAATTTCCTGAGGATTCCGACGATGATAAAGAAGATCTAGAACTGGAGTCGGAATACCACGAGATCGTCGAGCAGAAGAGTTTGGCGCTAATACACATCAAAGGGGCCCCTCGTTATCCTGGTTAAGATTCTAGGAGTTTGTATATTTTTTTTTCTTCGGTTGCCTCTTGTAATATGGTTTATAGTTGTACTTGTTAATTGAATCGATCTTTTCTGCGTGTCCTTGCCTAATAACTTGTTGATTTCTTTTATTGTCATGATGGTAGAATATGCAGTATTCCGATATCTGAGGCGCAGTCATTTCGTTCTCGTATTTGATAAGTTCCGTTTAATTTGTCTGTTGTCAGTCAAGGAATGATTGGAAATTTCCTTGGGGTTGGTAGAAACGTGGGTAATCTGCCACTGCTTCTGTGTGTGGGATATTCTTCTTATGGCTAGGGGCCCATAGAGCCTGCCTCTTCACCTAACGTAATTTATGGGATTTCCACCCAATAGGCTCTTCACCTAGCTTGATTTATGGGATTTTCACCCAATATGTTGTTCACCTAGCTTGATTTATGAGATTTCCACCCAATAGGCTCTTCACCTAGCTTGATTTATGGGATTTTCACCCAATAGGCTCTTCACCTTACGTGATTTATGGGATTTCCACCCAATAGGCTCTTCACCTAGCTTGAGTTATGGGACTTTCACCCAATAGGTTATTCACCGAACGTAAGTTCGACCCCGTTATCACAGGGAATGTCTTCTTGGATTGGCCCCGTTATCACAGGGACTTTTTGAATCGACCCCGTTATCAAAGGGGATTTTTCTTGGATTGGCCCCATTATCACAGGTACTTTTTTGAATCGACCCCGTTATCACAGAGAATTTTTCTTGGTTTGGCCCCGTTATCACAGGGACTTTTTTGAATCGACCCCGTTATCACATGGGATTTTTCTTGGATTGGCCCCGTTATCACAGGGACTTTTTTGAATCGACCCCGTTATCACAGGGGATTTTTCTTGGATTGGCCCCGTTATCACAGGGACTTTTTGAATCGACCCCGTTATCACAGGGTATTTTTCTTGGTTTGGCCCCGTTATCACAGGGACTTTTTTGAATCGACCCCGTTATCACAGAAGATTTTTCTTGGATTGGCCCCGTTGTCACAGGGACTTTTTTGAATCGACCCCGTTATCACAGGGGATTTTTCTTGGATTGGCCCCGTTATCACAGGGACTTTTTTGAATCGACCCCGTTATCACAGGGGATTTTTCTTGGATTGGCCCCGTTATCACAAGGACTTTTTTGAATCGACCCCGTTATCACAGGGGATTTTTCTTGGATTGGCCTCGTTATCACATGGACTTTTTTGAATCGACCCGGTTATCACAGGGGATTTTTCTTGGATGTAGGCGAGCCTTTTCATTGTCTTTTTGACTATGTCCCTTGGTGACTGTGTCATCGTTGAATATGTAGGTCATTGAGCCCTGCAAAACATCATAGACAAGAACAATTTTCGACATAACATCTAATACGTAAGCACGAAATAAGTTGGATGTGTTATTTGAGTGATGTTCCCTCAATCTGGGGATCTCTGTTTTACACAAGAAATAGTGTTTCCGTTGTGCTCTATCATGCCCGTGGTACCCGTTTGTACCTGTTGTACCTGTTAGAGGGCTATGTGTTAAATATATATCTAGGGGAATATTCCCCCATTATTTGTGCAATCTCTGCACTTCTGCAATGTCCGCTTAGGACATATCCCTGCATCGAATGTTAGATTGTGCGAAGCAACAAATAGAAAGGTAATAACGGATAACAGTCGAAGGCCAGGTAAACCCAGCCCGCCTACGTATCCCGTTGAGTGGGGACTCAGACCGGCGTAGTTCCCCCTGTTTTAAGTTTACAGACCAACCCATGATGGGGCAATGTTTCAAATGTTCAAGCGTTATTTAAAAACTACTGAAATCTAAAATATTGTCCTGTGTCCACCGAGGTGATCACTCCATAGCTTGCCGATCTTGATTTGGACCAATTGTTTCCTCATCTGCTTCTCTAATTCTTGGCGACGTAAGAGAAGTGATGTAGCAGAACCAAGCTTCCTCCTGGTTGGCAACCACTTCTCCGACCCCCCCTTCTGCTGGGAATTTCATCTTCTGATGGAATGTGGATACCACCGCTCTTATCGCGTTCAGGGCCGGCCTGCCGATTATAACATTGTATGCAAACGGTTGGTCCACGATTGTGTACTGAACATTAATAGTTCGCATGTGCGGTTCTCGTCCAAACGATGTGGGAAGGTTCACTTGCCCTATGGGAATTGTCTCTGATCCACCAAATCCTACCAATGGGTACGGACCTGTTCAACTATGTGGTGGCCGAGTGCCATCTTCTCCAAAGCATGCGCAAACATAATGTTGGTGGAGTTGCCGTTGTCTATGAGTACCTTGTGTACAGCGTAGTTAGCGATATCAAGCTAAACAGCTAGGGGGCAGTTGAGCTCGACTGCCTATATAGCCTCGGGGCTGAGATCCAAAAGGTCCTTGCCGGAAAACCTGATAACCTCGTCCGGGATATCCTCGTCGGGGATCAACGTTGTAAATCCAACGAAACGGTCCTCGTTCAACCCGCGAGTTATCTTCTTCCTCTGGTTGGTGGAATCCGCTCATGCGGTCCCACCGCTTATCACATTGATGACCCCCCTCGAAGGCGCATTATGTATCGCATCGCGTCCTTGCCCACTCTCAATTGCCTTCAGGTCCTCCCTTCTTGGGGATTGGGACCGTTCTATCGACTCGGCATACTGCTCGCTTGCCTTAACGAACTCTATCAATCTTCCATCCTTTATCAATCTCTCGATCTAATCCTTCAAGTCATAGCAATCCTTCGTGTCATGGCCTTTTTGACTGTGATACTCGCAGTAGCGTCTAGACTTCTTGGTGAAATCCGTTTCCTTGATCTTTCGAGGCAAACTTAACCAATTTCTGCATTGTGCGACGGCAAAGATAGTGCGAATGTCCCGATTGAGGGGGTATATCTCTTTGGGGACCTGTCTCTTACTCCCCTGCTCTGGTTCCATAGCTCTCTACCTCTTTCCCGGCCAGATTCTTGGGGTCTAAACTTAGTTGCCATCATCGCGTCTTCGTAGATCACAGTATGCGCCAACTCGTTTATCCGACTGATGGTAGGTTCTGCGAGTTTTATCAACTCTTTGGCAAATCGGTTGTGTGTCGTTGCCCTGAACAGGGTCTGTAGTACCTGTCCCCCGTAGGGGTTGTCTACCTTTAGTAACTCCTCATTGAATCTACTCATGAATTCGGCGAGAGTTTCTCTCTCTCTCTCTCTTTCAATGCTTCCAGATGGTACAGGCTCGTCTTCATTCGTTTCTGACTGGAGAAGTGGTTCTCCAACTTCTCCTTGATCTGCTCGAAGCTCGAAATAGACCCTACCTCGATTCTGTTGAACCAGTCTAATGCTGCTCCGATCAGTGTTGTCGCCATTATTTTTGCCTTAATACCCTCGGAAATATCTTGTAGGTTCAAGAGACTCTCCACGACGTGGATGTGATCCCTCGGGTCACCCTTCCCATCACATGGTTTTATGATTGGAATCTTGTCTCCTCTGTGCAGTACCTCTGCCTCAATCTCATCTGAAAACGGGGTCCTACTGCGACCCTTCCCATGATTCCGAGTCACCTTCCTTGCTAACTCCGCCCTCTCGAGGTCTAGCTGCTCCATCCTCCTTGAAATTACTCGCAGTATCTCTGCATCCTCATTTTTTGAACCATTGATCTCGGCCCGGTCACGACCGCGTTCCATTCTCCGGATTACTTCCGCCATCTCGCAGTCAAGTCGTTCCATCTTTCTCGCTACCTCTCGATCCAGGGCTTCGGGGCCTCAACTCTCTGCCCTATCGTAAGCCGCGGGCGATATCTCTCTGAAAGAGTCCCCTGTATCCTCCTGTTCATTATATCCTTGCCCTGCATTTCCCTCACCCGCTTCGGATTTATGGGGCCTCGCCCGAACGTTCGTTGTCCTCTGTTCCGCGAGTCGTGGAAGCAAAGCCTCCAGTGTAGTGTCAAGTGCTGCCTTCACAGAGGCGTTGATCTGCGTTAGAATCTCCGGGGTTATGGCGGCGGGGGGAACGGCACTCTGTCCCGCGGGCATTGTCTTCTCCTGGCTGGGAAAATCCGCATTTGGCGCTTCGGTCATTGGAATGTCAGCTGCGTGGCTCTCGATGGGCGGGCCCTCAGTCTCGGGTTCTACCGCACTTGGTGTGACAGGGGCCGGACCTGCATTTGCGGCCTGAGGCGGCCTCCCGGGCCCACGCCTTCATTGCTCTTGTGGTGGAGGGAGCTCCCTCTCGGTTCGAGCCACTATCTGTTCTCGGTCAGTCGGGTGTTGTGTGGTTTGTGTGCCCTCCATCCTGGCGTTCCTAGTCACAACTCCGCTAACTTCGGATCGGGTCCTCCTTCCTTGCATCTCGGCGTCCTTGTCCGGGAACTGGTATTCCCACAGACGGCGCCACTGCTTTGGCAATTGATCATTTTATATATAAATACGAGTGTCGGTTACAAGTGTATGGTCCAACAATGCAACGAGTCTATCTCAAATCAGGCCTACACTACTTGTCTCGTGTAGACTTGGTCCGGAATACCTCGAACCAACGCCTTGATGCTTGGATGGGAGGGGAATATCGGTAGATATATCGAAAGGACGTCGGTGATTGCCTTCGATGTGACGTCGAGAATGAGCCCCAACGTGAGATCGGTGATGATGTGGTGTGACGTGTCAGAGGTGCGCGTGATAACCCCGATGTGGAATAAGATATCAAAAGCGATATCGGTGATATGTTTCGATCTGACGAGTAGTAGCTGAGGGATAATAACTACTTGTTTTGGGATCCGGGCAACGCGTATTTATAGACCTCGGGATCCGGGGACCACAGTATCATATCGGTGATTATTACCGATATGACATCGAAACTAATCCCCGATATGCTCCAAAATGGGCCTGGTTTGGGCCTGGCCCAATATGCGGAAAATGCCCATATCATCCTTGGAGGGTGTTAGTCTCATTTAGAGATCATTTGGTCGGTCTAACGACGCTTATCTTTATCTAACTATATTGGAGGCTCGCTATTCAGACGTCGAGTGTTTTGCAAAATGGAGTAGTCAAATTACGAGTAAAAGTTCATATCGTTGAGTTGGAAGTCAAGTTCATCTTATAATAGGCGAATTGTTGACATTTCTATGTTTATGGAAAAGTAGAGATAAAATGGTTGAAGTACTTTGTTTTGACGTGCTCTTGTTTAACATGCTTGTTTGGCGTGCCAAGAGAGGCGAATCCGTCAACCTTGAGAGGTTTGACATGCCAATTTATGAGTTGACATTGATGTTTGACGTGCTTTTTGAAAGAGAGAAAGCACAACCCTTGGGCTCCAAAAACACCAACCCCTCAAAAGGAGAAATGATGGGGTATTTATAGACAAGGTGGCCTTGGGGGGTTGACCAATCCGGTCAATGTTTGATCGACATGGATGTCAAGCTTCTTACGTTCCGTTAGGTGCCTAGATGTGGCACGTCGATTTTTTGAACCGATTTGCCCCAAATCAAAGGCGCGTGGCCGTCTGACGTGGCACATCAATCCTAGGATTGATGAGCCTTCGCATGCCAATCTTTGAACTGGTGTGCCTTGGCTTATCGAGTCCCGATCCTATATGGCTTGTTACGGACCACGTCGGACCAATGTGTCGTGCCAAACTTCCATTTGACGTCGCATGTCAATTGTCCAATCCGGTGTAGAACATCGATTATCCAATCGAGGTGCCCTCTTTTAGGGGCTAACATATCTCGGTGTGCCATGTCAGTTAGGATCGAGGTGGCACGTCATTACGGATTGACGAGGTCTGGTTTCGGGATGTGTTTGGCCATTCCACATGACTTAATCTCTTCTTCAGTATCGTATCGTTTGGTCATCATCCCGACATATTCATCGGCTTTATGGATCATGCGAGAATTTCCTATTCGTCTCCTTAATTCCATATATTACCAAATGTAACTTCGTATTTTTCGGGTGTCGTAAATATAGCATAGCATAAGTTCACCAATTTGAGATGGGTTGGATTTGTTTGAGCATATTTTAAACTAGGCAGAAATGTCAAAACTGCCCGTTATCTTTTGCCAACTTTAGTTTTTGCACTTTATTTTTTTTAAGCCACTGAAAATGCCGTGTAACTTTGCCAAAAATGCCCGATTCACTGTTCATTGCCATTTGTCCGCCAAATAATCCAATGTTGGTATATGTGGCCAAAATGTGGCTGCCATGTCATAAAATGTATAATTATTAATTTTTTTAAATATATAAATTATAAAAAATCATTTATAAATCTATTTTAAAATATAAAATTTATAATTACAAATGTTTTTTATAAAACAGAAAAATAAAAAAATTAAATCTTTATAATGAACTTTATTATTTAATATAATAAACTTTATTCATTTAAATTATAAAAACTTTATATATAAAATCAAATTTCAATTACTTATTTTTTTAACAATTAAAAAACTTTAAAAAAAATAAAAAAAAAATACTCGTCTTCCCCCTCTCCCCCACCCCCCCTCCGCACCTGCACCGCCACTACCACCACTCTCAACCAAATCCTTCTCAATCAACCACTTCTCCCACTCCCAATCCAAGCTCAATCCCCAAAACTCATCACCAAATCGATCAAAAAAAGTTTTGAGGAATTGGAGTCGGAGTAGTTGGGGTCGGACGAATCGCGGGTGGTGGTGGGTCGAATGAAACATGGGTGGTGGTGGGTCGGAGGAATCGCCAGTGGTGGTGTGGTGAGGCGGCGACGGTGTAGTGGAGGTAGGGTGGGGGGGGGGGGGGGGTGGGACTGGGAAGTGACGCAGTGTTGTCTTTTTTTCTTTTTTATTTTCATTTTCCTGTTTTTAAAAAGTTTAAAAAAATTCAGTTTTTTAATATATATGTTTTTAGATTTACTAGTTATTCAAAATTAAGTTTTCTTAATTTAGAATAATTTTATAACATAAAAATATAAAGGAGGGGGGTTTTTTAATTTTCTTTTTTTTATAAATTTTATTAGTTATTTAAAAAAATTTAAACTTTTTTAATTGTTAATTTTAAATTTTTATTATTATTAATTTTTTTTTTAAATTCCAGGTGTTATAAAAAAAATTGCCACGTTGGACGCGATTTCGCCACGTAGGAGGCGAATTTATGAGTTGGCGGACAAATGACAATGAACAGTGAATCGGACATTTTTGACAAAGATAGCGGGCATATTCGACAGCTTAAAAGATAAGGGGCAAATATTAAAGTTGGCAAAAGATAATAGACATTTTTGACATTTCTGCCTTTAAACTAAATAAAGGCTAGGCATAATTTCCATACTCATACGCAAGTGAGGAGGCTCAAAAGCCTATCACGGTCCCACTTAATGATTAGTAATGTGCCATAATTAGGACACCTCAAAAAGACGGAGTTACTTTGGATTTACACGGGATAAGGAGGATGAAACGAAATTTTCACACGATCCTCAAAAAGATGGCGAATATATAAACGTTTAGATTATGATGAGAGCATGGATTTATCGATTTATCTGATTTATGAGTTTAATTGTCTTTAAAATATTATACTTTAATTAGGACCCACTTTTAGCGGTGACAAGGTACACTAATTCATTTACTTTTGCTTCGTAAATTCCATAGGATAAATTATTGTATCTTCCTGGAAATGTTACAAAGTAAATTAGTTCAAACAATGTGGATTCTGAGGAACTCAATTGTCTTTTAAAAACTACTTATCACCAGTCGGTGCTATAAACAACGACTTACATCCTTATTTTATTACCAAGATTTGGTCTTACATGGATGAGTACTACACCTTGGTAGGAATCAAATTCCACTAAAAATTCCTTCAGACAAGGTACTCACTCACAAATCTAAATTACCGACTCCAACACTGGCAATCGCTAAGCGTAAGCACTAAATTATAGTGAACAAAGTACTGGTTGGCTACCTAGGACTAGAGCACTACATGTTAGCGTTGGCCTAACAATAACCTAATTTAAGCCTAGGCAACGTTCATACAAAACTCCACCTACCAGTGATAGTCATTAGTCAGCACACTATCCAACTATAAGGATGACATAGTGGTTGATCAGGTCAGCACAGGTCCATTATTCATCAGCACTAAGTTTATAATAACCATCACAACTTAGATTTAAACAAGGACATGCCGCTTAATATAAACTTATCAACAATGAATTAGAATCTTATTCCCACTCTGATACCAATTATAACGCCCAAAACCAAGCATCTTGCTTGGCTCGAAGTGCCTCTTCTACAAAATTCATTAGAGAACACCTCGCTTCTCTTCTGAAAGCTGCAGCTAACCCAAAATAACATAGAGCGGAAGCTAGTACCCCAACAATGTTGCATTTCAATATCTTCGGCTGTCAATTACCTTCTACTGATATTTGACTAGGCTTGTCCCATACAATGAGCTATAAAGTTCTCCCCTGTAAATTTGGAATGGAAATATGAAAATATCTTTATGAGTTAAAAGGACTCAGTGAGATTTAATGTGCAAGAATGTTTCATAAAATATATTTTTGCGAAACATGATGGCACAAGAATGCTTTTCAAAAGAAGTTTATGCTTTCATGCCAAATCATAACACGTACCAGATCATTCATGTCATAACAATCCAGCCTTGTATCTGCTTTCCTTATACCCTATATCCAAGAGCGACCCGAAAACGACGAGGACGTGCCTAGGTACACGCCTCACCTCTAATTCACCCCGCTGAGAAGTTGTGTCCCAGACGTAGAATAAAGTTTGATCAAAGCGGCGCTAAACTCTGAAAGCTACATTGCTAGCCCTATGCTATCCAGTAGAATTTCACAAATTTATGCCAGGGCCCAGAAATAGCCATCAAGTGGCAATAGATAGCCATCCAAGTGGCTTCAATAATTGATCAATCATGAAACTAATTCATGTACAATATTAGCACACTTTGAAAAATAAGAAGCTCAGTACATATATCAAGAATCCTCAAAGAATAATTTAGTGGTACACGATAATATAACTGCCATAATATTAGCAGAAAATTCAGGATTTGTAAATAAGTACTTGAGCATTCCTTGAAATCATAACATTTGTAAACATTTATTCTTGAACATCATGCTTGCATAATTTGCAGAATAAAACACTTTTGTACATAATACGTATAATTTCCATTCCACCAAAAAATACATAATATTAATCTCACCTTATTCACCCATACCTGAGACTAATGTTACAATCTGAAAATGTAGTGAGCCCATACCCGAGCCCATACTCTGTAGTGAATCCATACCCGAGCCCATACCCGAGCTCATACTCTGCTTTTACTTATCCTTCGAGCCCATACCCGAGCCCATACTCTGTAGTGAATCTTATTCAGATTAGCAGAGAGATAGTGTGAAAGTTATACATATGGAGTTAGGATGATTAACTTTGGTTAACTTGTTTTGATGAACTTATCCAAATAACTCAATAATCATTGCATTTATTGTTCATACGTTGCACATGGAGATTGTTTGTGAAAACTTGATTAACTGCCAGGTTGTGAACGAGTGTGACATTGCTCTGATTCTTTGCATTCTCATCAAACAGTAAAGAAACTCTCAAAATTGATCCATGATTTAAATGATAATGTAAAATAATTTTTTATTATGTCTTTGTTTTTTTAGTCTAGAACGTTGCGTTGTTTGCTTTAAGCATTTTGCTCGAGGACAAGCAAATGAACAAGTTTGGGGGTATGATGAGCTTGGGAAATACTCATCATTATCATACTTTTACACTTGTTTAATTGATTATTCTTGATAGTTTTGTGGTATTTTTATGTTTGTTTTCATGTTTAGTAGGTTGAAATATGATTTGTCAATCAAGAATCGAAACTTCAAACATTCACCGATACCTGTGTAGAGTGAGTTATGTTTGGTTCTTTATATCAATAGAGAGCCACATATGTCTAGTTTTCAACGCAACAAGCGGTTTGTGATTCCGACATCTGCATAGAATGTTATGACCAAAACGGTGAAGTTGCGCAAAGCTGAAATGTACATACGCAACTCGCGCGCTCGATGACTGTCGGATCAAAATGGCTAATCAATGGTCTATATTCAGTTTTGCAAGCTTCCAAATGGAGAACTCTATAGTGTCATGACTTTTGTGATCAATAATTCATCAATTAGATGACTTTTGTGATCAACTAGATGACTTTTGTGACAACTTTGGACCATTGGATCAAAACGAGATGAACGGTCGAGATGTCGTCTTATGCTTTTGCTTCAACTATAAATAGACCTCACATTTTCTATATTTGAACACACCATTCTTCTTCATTCTCTCTTCACTTAGTAGTCTTTCTATAGTAGTAGTATTCACTAGTAGTTTGTAATTTTGGAGGAGTAATTCGGAGTTTGTACGGGGGAGTCCACCGGAGGCTTTACGGAAGTAAAAATCTGTAACGATCTCTAAACTCTCTTTACTTTTCTCTCTTTACTTTATGATGTTATATTTATCTTATAGTCTTGTTCTATATTTAATTATGTGCTAAATTTACTTTGTTGGGATAGTGACGTAGCCTAATTACGATGATCTAACTTTTAATTAAAACGTATTGTTACGATGTCAAAATAGTTGGTGTATTTATTTGTGAATATAATGCTTCTAAAATTCTGGCCAACTTTTGGATGAACTACGAAACGAATTGAAACCGAGAGGAGATTTTCGTGAAATAGCTTTGAAGTAAATACCATGAATTCTCAATATAATAGAAATATATCTATCGTTTTCACGTGGTTGATAAAATCACCACCGAACATTATATCCTTGCCCTGCATTTCGCTCACCCACTCCGGATTTATGGGGCCTTGCCCGAACGTTCGTTGTCCTCTGTTCTGCGAGTCGTGGAAGCAAAGCCTACAGTGTAGTGTCAAGTGTTGCCTTCACAGAGGTGTTGATCTGCGCTAGAATCTCCGGGGTTATGGCGGCGGGGGGCACGGCACTCTGTCCCGCGGGCATTGTCTCCTCCTGGCCGGGAAAATCCGCATTTGACGCTTCGGTCATTGGAATGTCAGCTATGAGGCTCTTGATGGGCGGGCCCTCAGTCTCGGGTTCTGCCGCACTTGGTGTGACAGGTGCCGGACCTGCATTTGCGGCCCGAGTCGGCCTCCCGGGCCCGCGCCTTCGTTGCTCTTGTGGTGGAGGGAGCTCCGTCTCGGTTCGAGCCACTGTCTGTTCTCGGTCAGTCGGGTGTTGTGTGGTTTGTGTGCCCTCCATCCTGGCGTTCCTAGTCACAACTCCGCTAACTTCGGATCGGGTCCTCCTTCCTTGCATCGCGGCGTCATTGTCCGGGAACTGGTGTTCCTACATACGGCGCCACTGATTTGGCAATAGATCGTTTTATTTATAAATACGAGTGTCGGTTACAAGTGTATGGTCCAACAATGCAACGAGTCTATCTCAAATCAGGCCTACACAACTTGTCTCGTGTAGACTTGGTCCGGAACACCTCGAACCAACGCCTTGATCCTTGGATGGGAGGGGAATATCGGTAGATATATCGAAAGAACGTCGGTGATTTCCTTCGATGTGACGTTGAGAATGAGCCCCGACGTGAGATCGGTGATGATATGGTGTGACGTGTCAGAGGTGCGCGTGATAACCCCGATGTCGAATAAGGTATCGAAAGCGATATGGGTGATATGTTTCGATCTGACGAGTAGTTGCTGAGGGATAATAATTTCCTTGTTTTGGGATCCGGGCACCGCGTATTTATAGACCTCGGGATCCGGGGACCATAGTATCATATCGGTGATGATTACCGATATGACATCGAAACTAATCCCCGATATGCTCCAAAATGGGCTTGGTTTGGGCCTGGCCCAATATGTAGGAAATGTCCATATCATCCTTGGAGGGTGTTAGTCTCATTTAGAGATCATTTGGTCGGTCTAACGACGCTTATCTTTATCGAGCTAGCTTAGAGGCTCGGTATTCAGACGTCGAGTGTTTTGCAAAACGGAGTAGTAAAATTACGAGTAAAAGTTCATATCGTTGACTTGGAAGTCAAGTTCATCTTATAATAGGCGAATTGTTGACATTTCTATGTTTATGGAAAAGTAGAGATAAAATGGTTGAAGTACTTTGTTTTGACGTGCTCTTGTTTAACATTCTTGTTTGGCGTGCCAAGAGAGGCGAATCCGTCAACCTTAAGAGGTTTAACATTCCAAATTATGAGTTGACATTGATGTTTGACGTGCTTTTTGAAAGAGAGAAAGCACAACCCTTGGGCTCCAAAAACACCAACCCCTCAAAAGGAGAAATGATGGGGTATTTATAGACAAGGTGGCCTTGGGGGGTTGACCAATCCTGTCAATGTTTGATCGACATGGATGTCAAGCTTCATACGTTCCGTTAGGTGCCTAGATGTGGCACGTCAATTTTTTGAACCGATTTGCCCCAAATCAAAGGCGCGTGGCCGTGTGACGTGGCACATCAATCCTAGGATTGACGAGCCTTCGCATGCCGATCTTTGAACTGGTGTGCCTTGGCTTATCGAGTCCCGATCCTATATGGCTTGTTACGGACCACGTCGGACCAATGTGTCGTGCCAAACTTCCTTTTGACGTCGCATGTCAATTGTCCAATCCGGCGTGGAACGTCGATTGTCCAATCGAGGTGCCCTCTTTTAGGGGCTAACATATCTCGGTGTGCCATGTCAGTTAAGATCGAGGTGGCACGTCATTACGGATTGACGAGGTCTGGTTTCGGGATGTGTTTGGCCATTCCACACGACTTAATCTCTTCTTCAGTATCGTATCGTTTGGTCATCATCCCGACATATTCATCTGCTTTATGGATCATGCGAGAATTGCCTATTCGTCTCCTTAATTCCATATATTACCAAATGTAACTTCGTATTTTTCGCGTGTCGTAAATATAGCATAGCATAAGTTCACCAATTTGAGATGGGTTGGACTTGTTTGAGCATATTTTAAACTAGGCAGAAATGTCAAAACTGCCCGTTATCTTTTGCCAACTTTAGTTTTGCACTTTATTTTTTTAAGCCGCCGAAAATTCCCTGTAACTTTGCCAAAAATACCCGATTCACTGTTCATTACCATTTGTCTGCCAAATAATCCAATGTTGGCATATGTGGCCAAAATGTGGCTGTCATGTCATAAAATGTATAATTATTAATTTTTTTAAATATATAAATTATAAAAAATCATTTATAAATCTATTTTAAAATTTAAAATTTATAATTACTAATTTTTTTTTATAAAATAGAAAAATAAAAAAATTAAATCTTTATAATGAACTTTATTATTTAAATTTTAAAAACTTACTCTATAATATTTTTTTAATATAATAAACTTTATTCATTTAAATTATAAAAACTTTATATAAAAAAATCTAATTTCAATTACTTATTTTTTTGACAATTAAAAAACTTTAAAAAAAAACTCGTCTTCCCCTTCTCCCCCACCCCCACCCCCACCCCCCGCACCTGCACCGCCACTACCACCACTCTCAACCAAATCCTTCTCAATCAACCACTTCTCCCACTCCCAATCCAAGCTCAATCCCCAAAACCCATCACCAAATCGATCAAAAAAAGTTTTGAGGAATTGGGGTCGGAGGAATCGCGGGTGGTGGTGGGTCGGATGAAACGCGGGTGGTGGTGGGTCGGAGGAATCGCGAGTGGTGGTGTGGTGAGGCGGCGGCGGTGCAGTGGAGGTAGGGGGGGGATGGGAAGTGACCCAGTGTTGTCTTTTTTTCTTTTTTGTTTTCATTTTCCTGTTTTTAAAAAGTTTAAAAAATTTCAGTTTTTTAATATATATATTTTTAGATTTACTAGTTATTCAAAATTAAGTTTTCTTAATTTAGAATAATTTTATAACAAAAAAATATAAAGGAGGGGGGTTTTTTATTTTTCTTTTTTTTTATAAATTTTATTAGTTATTAAAAAAATTGAAACTTTTTTAATTGTTAATTTTAAATTTTTTTATTATTATTATTATCTTTTTAAAATTCAAGGTGTTATGAAAAAAATTGCCACGTTGGACGCGATTTCGCCACGTAGGAGGCGATTTTATGAGTTGGCGGACAAATGACAATGAACAGTGAATCATACATTTTTGACAAAGATAGCGGGCATATTCTACAGCTTAAAAGATAACGGGCAAAAAGTAAAGTTGGCAAAAGATAATGGACATTTTTGACATTTCTGCCTTTAAACTAAATAAAGGCTAGGCATAATTTCCATACTCATACGCAAGTGAGGAGGCTCAAAGGCCTATCACGGTCCCACTTAATGATTAGTAATGAACCATAATTAGGACACCTCAAAAAGACGGAGTTACTTTGGATTTACACGGGATAAGGAGGATGAAATGAAATTTTCACACGATCCTCAAAAAGATGGCGAATATATAAACGTTTAGATTATGATGAGAGCATGGATTTATCGATTTATCTGATTTATGAGTTTAATTGTCTTTAAAATATTATACTTTAGGACCCACTTTTAGCGGTGACAAGGTACAATAATTCATTTACTTTTGCTTCGTAAATTCCATAGGATATATTATTGTATCTTCCTGGAAATGTTACAAAGTAAATTAATTCAAACAATGTGGATTCCGAGGAACTCAATTGTCTTTTAAAAACTACTTATCACCAGTAGGTGCTATAAACAACGACTTACATCCTTATTTTAGTACCAGGATTTGGTCTTACATGGATGAGTATTACACCTTGGCAGGAATCAAATTCCACTAAAAATTCCTTCAGACAAGGTACTCACTCACAAATCTAAATTACCGACTCCAACACTGGCAATCGCTAAGCGCAAGCACTAAATGATAGTGAACAAAGTACTGGTTGGCTACCCAGGACTAGAGCACTACATGTTAGCGTTGGCCTAACAATAACCTAATTTAAGCCTAGGCAACGTTCATACAAAACTCCACCTACCAGTGATAGTCATTAGTCAGCACATTATCCAACTATAAGGATGACATAGTGGTTGATCAGGTCAGCACAGGTCCATTATTCATCAGCGCTAAGTTTATAATAACAATCACAACTTAGATTTAAACAAGGACATGCCACTTAATATAAACTTATCAACAATGAATTAGAATCTTATTCCCACTCTGATACCACTTATAACGCCCAAAACCAAGCATCCTGCTTGGCTCGAAGTGCGTTTTCTACAAAATTCATTAGAGAACACCTCGCTTCTCTTCTGAAAGCTGCAGCTAACCCAAAATAACATAGAGCGGAAGCTAGTACCCCAACAATGTTGCATTTCAATATCTTCGGCTGTCAATTACCTTCTACTGATATTTGACTAGGCTTGTCCCATACAATGAGCTATAAAGTTCTCCCCTGTAAATTTGGAATGGAAATATGAAAATATCTTTATGAGTTAAAAGGACTCAGTGAGATTTAATGTGCGAGAATTTTTCATAAAATTTATTTTTGCGAAACATGATGGCACAAGAATGCTTTTCAAAAGAAGTTTATGCTTTCATTCCAAATCATAACACGTATCAGATCATTCATGTCATAACAATCCAGCCTTGTATCTGCTTTCCTTATACCCCATATCCAAGAGCGACCCGGAAACGACGAGGACGTGCTTACGTACACGCCTCACCTCCAATTCACCCCGCTGAGAAGTCGTGTCCCAGACGTATAATAAAGTTTGATCAAAGCGGCGCTAAACTGTGAAAGCTACATTGCTAGCCCTATGCTATCTAGTAGAATTTCACAAATTTATGCCAGGGCCCAGAAATAGCCATCAAGTGGCAATAAATAGCCATCGCAGTGGCTTCAATAATTGATCAATCATGAAACTAATTCATGTACAATATTAGCACGCTTTTAAAAATAAGAAGCTCAGTACATATATCAAGAATCCTCAAAGAATAATTCAGTGGTACACAATAATATAACTGCCATAATATTAGTAGAAAATTCAGGATTTGTAAATATGTACTTGAGCATTCCTTGAAATCATAACATTTGTAAACATTTATTCTTGAACATCATGCTTGCATAATTTGCAGAATAAAACACTTGTGTACATAATACGTATAATTTCCATTCCAGCAAAAAATATATAATTTTAATCTCACCTAATTCACCCATACCTGAGCCTAATGTTACAAGCTGAAAATGTAGTGAGCCCATACCCAAGCCCATACTCTATAGTGAATCCATACCCGAGCCCATACTCTGTAGTGAATCTTATTCAGATTAGCGGAGAGATAGTGTGAAAGTTATACATATGGAGTTAGGATGATTAACTTTGGTTAACTTGTTTTGATGAACTTATCCAAATAACTCAATAATCATTGCATTTATTGTTCACACGTTGCACATGGAGATTGTTTGTGAAAACTTGATTAACTGCCAGGTTGTGAACGAGTGTGACATTGCTCTGATTCTTTGCATTCTCATCAAACAGTAAAGAAACTCTCAAAATTGATCCATGATTTAAATGATAATGTAAAATAATTTTTTATTATGTCTTTGTTTTTTTAGTCTAGAACGTTGCGTTGTTTGCTTTAAGCATTTTGCTCGAGGACAAGCAAATGAACAAGTTTGGGGGTATGATGAGCTTGGGAAATACTCATCATTATCATACTTTTACACTTGTTTAATTGATTATTCTTGATAGTTTTGTGGTATTTTTATGTTTGTTTTCATGTTTAGTAGGTTGAAATATGATTTGTCAATCAAGAACCGAAACTTCAAACATTCACCGACACTTGTGTAGAGTGAGTTATGTTTGGTTCTTTATATCAATAGAGAGCCACATATGTCTAGTTTTCAACGCAACAAGCGGTTTGTGATTCCGACATCTGCATAGAATGTTATGACCAAAACGGTGAAGTTGCGCAAAGCTGAAATGTACATACGCAACTCGCGCGCTCGATGACTGTCGGATCAAAATGGCTAATCAATGGTCTATATTCAGTTTTGCAAGCTTCCAAATGGAGAACTCTATAGTGTCATGACTTTTGTGATCAATAATTCATCAATTAGATGACTTTTGTGATCAACTAGATGACTTTTGTGACAACTTTGGACCATTGGATTAAAACGAGATGAACGGTCGAGATGTCGTCTTATGCTTTTGCTTCAACTATAAATAGACCTCAAATTTTCTATATTTGAACACACCATTCTTCTTCATTCTCTCTTCACTTAGTAGTCTTTCTATAGTAGTAGTATTCACTAGTAGTTTGTAATTTTGGAGGAGTAATTCGGAGTTTGTACGGGGGAGTCCACCGGAGGCTTTACGGAAGTAAAAATCTGTAACGATCTCTAAACTCTTTTTACTTTTCTCTCTTTACATTATGATGTTATATTTATCTTATAGTCTTGTTCTATATTTAATTATGTGCTAAATTTACTTTGTTGGGATAGTGACGTAGCCTAATTACGATGATCTAACCTTTAATTAAAACGTATTGTTACGATGTCAAAATAGTTGGTGTATTTATTTGTGAATATAATGCTTCTAAAATTCTGGCCAACTTTTGGATGAACTAAGAATCGAATTGAAACCGAGAGGGGATTTTCGTGAAATATCTTTGAAGTAAATACCGTGAATTCTCAATATAATAGAAATATATCTATCGTTTTCACGTGGTTGATAAAATCACCACCGAACATACATGTGCACATCTTCGTAACTAGACTCATTTTCAAGTTGTAAAGTTGTAGAATTTATGTATAACTTGAGAAGGAGTATATAAATCATAAATGGTGATAACCAACAACAATTTTGAACGTGAAACTCGTAATAATATGCTTAATTAAAAGTTAGATCAGACTAATTACGGTGAAATCATGATTCCCGGCTCTTCTCTTATTGTCTACACTTATTTATTGAAATATTCTTGTTATTCTATTGTTTCAATGCGATACTTTGTTAAAAAAATTTACCATAGTTAGTAAATTGTTAATCTTTTCGCTTGAACAATCTGAAATCCGATTTCTCAAATAAAATTAGAGTTAATAAATTTTGGTAATTAATTATTTATTTCTCGTGGGATCGACAACCCTATCTTTCACTTTATTACTTGTTACGATTTCGTGCACTTGCGAATTTATCAACAACCGAGTCTCATTCATGATGTAGGTTGTCCAACACTTCATTGCTAGATAGAAATAACCTATAATAGACATTACATTGTATAAAGAATCTATGGTAATTAAATACGCCCCTGAAATGTCTTCATTTACTAAATTAGCCTTAAGGTCTTGTCGCCATCCCGCTATCTCTCTATAACTTTTCAGCTCTAGATAATATCCTAACATGATTTACTTTGCCACCTAATTACCGCTTCACTATTTCTTTAGTCCAAATTATAGTTACTGTTACTCACTATCTATTAAATTGTTGCTGCGATTACCGAACTTATAGACTAGCTATAAATTGTATGGCTAATGTAAGCATGTACCAATATTTGTATGTATGGGTGGATTTGAGCAATACTTCTAATAGCATCCCGAACATATATGTAATTTAATTCATGTAGTACAACTCCTTTAACTTCGACGTGCAAGGCATATAGGGCCTATTAAATTACTACTAACTTAAATCTTTAAATGACAAAATCATGTTTACTAAACCAAATTCCAATAAGGAGGTGTAAATAATCAAAGATTAGATACTAAGTTCCGAGTTCTATTCCAATTGAAAGATCTAATTCAAACTCCTATATTAGTTTATCGTAACTAGTCTCCTTTTGATGTTCAAAACCTTAAAAGATTAATTCACCACTTGACAACCAACTATAGTGAATAAAAGATGTAATTCTTACATTAAATCATATCTGAACGTCAATCCTAAGCTCTTGTGTCCTGTCACCATCTCGCTGGTTTGTACGTTTGGGTGTAATGGAAATTAAGGTTAAGGATTTGTTCCACTTTTCTTCATATAACAGTAGGGGATAATCACATAGGGTTATATTGGGGATGCTTAATGGTGAGTTATATGACATATGGGGGCCCCGGTGTGTGCGTTTGAGCTTATTCGAAAACGGGTGTGGCGTGAGATTCAATTTCCATGCCTATGTGCAATTTCTTCCACGTGGTGATAGATGAGCAGAATGAGATGGGCGTGAAACTTAACACTTATCTTGCTCTCACAATTAAATTGCAAAATAGCCCCCAACTTAATTTGTTTTGTACATGGTATTTTATTATTTTTATTGTCCAAAAGCAATTGATTGAGAATTTATTAGTGCAGAACCGAAAAGGTTACATATTTGTTATTATAACAAGCCTTCTATTATGAAAATTATAAACAACAATCATACCTTACTCCAAAAATAGTAGTTATATACTTTGGTCATAAATAATATATTAAAATAATAATAACATTAATACGGGGCGTCACACACGTTGTGGCGATCGATGCAGTACATCGGTAGACAACATTTGACCGGGCCGACATTTGTAGACAAGCATTGATCAGGTGAGCCAACATTTGACCAGGCCGGTCAACGACCCATATAGACCACCTTGGGGTGGTCTCCACACCCTAAGGCCTTCTCCTCATCTATAAATATCCCATAATTTCTCCATTTAAGGGGTTGAATTTTGGGGAGCTCAATGGTGTGTGTTTTCTTTCTCTAGAAAAACACGTCAAACATCCACGTCAACTCATAAGTTGGCACGTCTAACCTCCTATTGTTGATGGATACGCCTCTTTTGGCACGCCAAATAAGCACGAAAAACAAAGGCATCTCAAATGATAGCACAACACATCAAACAAGAGCACATCAATACTTCAACCATTTTCCTTCTACTTTTCCACATACATCATGTCAATTGATTTGACAATAGATCTTATTATATATATATGAGTGTCGGTTACAAGTGAATAGTCTAGCAATACAACGAGTCTATCTCAAATCAGGCCTACGTAATGTATCTCGCGTAGACTTGGTCCGGAACACCTCGAACCAACGCCTCGATACTTGGATGACAGTGGGATATCGGTGACTAGATCGGACGTATGTCGGTGATTGTCTTCGATATGATATCGAGGATGCCCCCCGACGTGATATCGGTGATGAGGTGGTGCGACGTGTCGATGGTGCACGAGATAATCCCGATATTGAATGCGATATCGAGAGTGAGATCGGGAATGTATTTCGATGTGATGCATGGTAGCTGAGGGATAATAATTGCTTACTTTGGGATCCGGGTACCGCGTATTTATAGACCTCGGGATCTGGGGACCACAGTGCCATATCGGTGATTATTACCGATATGACATCGAAAGTGGCCCCCGATATGGTCCAATATAGGCCTGGTTTGGGCCAGGCCCAATATGCGGGAAATGCCCATATCATGTAGTCCCCCAATTTGGGGATTCTTGTCTTAGAGATAAGAATTCGCAAATTTAATTTTAAATTCATGTGTTGCATGTACCCTTCGTCCCGCCAGTTCAAATGACGGAGATCAAATTTGCGGGGAATGCGCTTTGCGATGAACTTCGGTGGGCTCTCCAGTAAAGTGGATGTATAATTTGAGGTTCGTATTTGAATTTTTAGTTTGGCACACGTGATTTTTAAATTGCCCGCACATCTTGGGATTGCACTCTATGATGTACTTTGGTGATCCCCCATGTGCGTCTGTCCTTGCCCATGTCCTTTTATCTATATCGAATATCAGTATCGATGTGAGATCAAAACTGTGTTTCGATCTAGCATTTTCGATATCTATAAATAGGCTGTCAGGAAAGTGAAAAACCCGTTTTGGCTTTTAGCGAAATTTCGTTGTTCCTTCGAAAACCACGTCGAATTTGTCTTCCGATATAGCATTCGATCTCGATTTCGATATCTTCCTTTGATTTTAATTTTCGATATCGTATTCGATACCTTTTTCAATATCTCGTTCGATTTTGACTTTCATCCTTTAGTGCGTTAATATGTCGTTTGTCGGGGACAGTGTTGGCGCAAGTTTGCCCGAGATGGATTTTGAAGAGGGTGGAGCGGAATACTCCGAAAACGAGATGTTTGGGCCTGATCAGTTGACTGGCGAACAGGGCGGTGCTGAATGTTCTGCTCCGCCCGAAGTTGTCGCACCAATGTGGACGAATGGGGCTTTGAGGTCAGCCCCACGAAATATAAGACCTCAGAGAAGTACGAGGACATGACGTCTCATGTTCCTCATCATGCTGGTTATTACTCCGACGAGTATGACATTCCCGAAGGGTATAAGGTCATATGCCCCAGTGCAGATCAACAAATGCATACTCCACCAAAATGCTGCATTACTGTTAATGCCAATCATTTCAAGAACGGACTGCGCTTCCCGATTGATCTTGCAGTTAGTGCTATCGTAGCAAGCATCGGGGTGAGCTTGGGGCAGCTATCCTCCAATTCTCTGGGGTACATTGTAGCTTTTATTTGTGTTTTGAGGGCGTTGGGTGCCCCGTGCGGAGCTAACGAGTTCTGGGAACTCTTTAGTGTCATGGTCAACAGGAAGGGTGGTGATAGAGGGTTCTTCTGTGTGCGAGCCCATGCGGGACTTAGGTTTGTGCAATATACTCAATCTAGCTATGGATTTGGAAATAAGTGCGAGTATATGTACATCTAGGAGAGGACGGCTGGCAAATTTGATGTGCTTCCTAGCGTGTGGTGTGAAGACACCAAATATGAGAGACGAGCCGATGTCGGGCCTACTGCACATAGCCTCGAGTTTCTGAGGAAATTGATTAACCATCCGTAAGACGGTACCCTGCTTTGTAGCGACATAGTTTTGCGAGCAAGTGGGATATCTCCCGTACGGTATAACGATCCCTCTACACTCGGTAAGTGTTATATCTTTGTAAATTAATATGTTCCCCCCGATTTATTTCTTGATCCTTTATTTTATGTGTTTCGCAGCCGAGCTGGTGGAGTATTGTAGTCTGGATGCGATAGCGGAACGTAGACAGCCTGGGGCCGAAGCCGCTACAGATGACGCACCTCCACTCGTCAAGAAGAGGGGTCGTGAGGGCGTGCGCAAGAATGCGAAGAAATCTGTTCCCTCATCGAGTGGAAATACTGTCGGGATGGGTAGTGCTTCGCAGTCTCAACATGATGTTGATGTTGGGATGTTCAAGGGGCGAAAGAGAAGGAAGGAAGAGGGTAGTTCAAGTGGGGATCACAGTGGTCTCTTCCGCTCTATAAGTAGTCTTTGTATCTATTGGATGTGTATTTCCTTTGGGTTTTCATTTGACTCAACAATCGACTCCTTATTGTGGACGTGCAGGTGGCGGGTTTTTTGAAAGGTTTCTTGGCGATGGTTGTTAAGAGCCAATCGGATCACGCTGAGTCGCTCTGAGTTACCAATGGTTTGCTCGAGAAACTGGGCAAAAACTATCCTATTGTTGCCGACAACTCCAGCATGAGAGAGACAAGGTCATGGATATTTTGAAGGCCAGCAAGAATAATGTGGGAGGCCTGTTAAATGACAATAAAAGGTTGATCGCATAGCTCAATGAGTCTCGACTTATCGCTGGTCAAGAGGCATCTCGTCGGGAGGCACTTGAAGTTGAGACCACAATTCTGAAGGACCAACTAGCCTAGGCTGAAAGGCACATGCGGTGCATGACGCTGAGTAAAAGCCAATTGACCAGTGCGGCCAAACAGTTCCTTCTGAGTCGGTCGTATAAGATGATGTGTGATGAGCGGGGCTTGCTCGAGCGGGAGGAAGCCAAGGCCTCTGTCATAGGTCAAATTCAGCTGGAAGGTGGTTTCAAGGACGGTTATGACCCTTCAGCCATAAATTCGTTGAAGGGGCCGGACGGGAAATTTCCTGAGGACTCCGACGATGACGACGAAGATTTGGAGCCAGAAGCGGAGTACCGCGAGATTATCGAGCAGAAGAGTTTGGCGCTAATCCGCATTAAATGGGCCCCTCGTTATCCCGGTTGAGAGTTTAGGATTCTGTATTTTTTCTTTCGGCGCAGTTGCCTCTGTAATATGACTCATGGTTTTGCCCGTTAATTCAATCGATCTTTTCTGCGTGTCCTGATATATATTTGTTCATACGTATTCCATGGTATGATTGCTTGTGTTATTGTTACTCCTCCTTGTTGTGTCACCTATCGGTTATACCGGATTATGTCGACTAATCAAGCTAATCGCATGAAGTTGCTTCTGTTTCCGTTCATTAAAATGCGACCCGTTATCACAGGGAAGCCGGTATCGTTCACATGTTTTTTGTCGACCCTGTTATCACAGGGGATATTTTCCTTGCGGGTAGGGGCGCATTCCGTTACCACAGAGAAACCGCTATCGTTGAAATGTTTATGGTCGACCCCGTTATCACAAGGGATATTTTTCTTGTGGGTAGGGGCGCATCCCGTTATCACAGAGAACCCACTACAGTTGAATTGTTTCTTGTCGACCCCGTTATCACAGGGGATATTTTTCTTGCGGGTAGGGGCGCATCCTGTTATCACAGAGAAACCGCTACCGTTGAAATGTTTATGGTCGACCCCGTTATCATAGGGGATATTTTTCTTATGGGTAGGGGCGCATCCCGTTATCACAGGGAACCCACTACCGTTGAACTGTTTCTTGTAGACCCCGTTATCACAGGGGATATTTTTCTTGTGAGTAGGGGCGCATCCCGTTATCACAGGGAACCCACTACCGTTGAATTGTTTATTGCCGACCCCGTTATCATAGGGGATATTTTTCTTGTGGGTAGGGGCGCATCCCGTTATCACAAGGAACCCGCTACCATTGAAATGTTTATGATCGACCCTGTTATCACATGGGATATTTTTCTTGTGGGTAGGGGCGCATCCCGTTATCACAGGGAACCCGCTACCGTTGAAATGTTTATGATCGACCCCGTTATCACAGGGGATATTTTTCTTGTAGGTAGGGGCGCATCCCGTTATCACAGGAAACCCGCTACCGTTGAAATGTTTATGATCGACCCCGTTATCACAGGGGATATTTTTCTTGTTGTAGGTGAGCCTTTTTTTTGTCTTTTTGACTATGTCTCTTGGTGACTCTGTCGTCGTTGAATCTGTAGATCATTAAGCCCTGTAAAACAGCACAGATAAGAAAGATTTTCGATGTAAAAGCTAATATGAAAGCACGAAATGATGTGCGTGTGTCATCTGCGGGATGTTCCCTCAATATGGGAATATCAGTTTTATACGAGAAAAGGTATTTCCATTGTGCTCTATCGTGCCTGTTGTACTTGTTTGTACCTATTGTACCTGTTTAAATGGATAATACTGAATAATCTGGGGCAATGCCCCCTGAATCCCCCTTTCGATATTCCCTATGTCCTTTTCGGATATAGTAATGTGTGATCATTCGAGCCATGTACCTGTAAGAGGGCGATGTGTTAAACATATATCTAGGGGAATACTCCCCGATTCTTTGTGCCATTCTCTGCACTTCTGTAATGTCTGTTTAGGACATATCCCTGCATGAAATATGAGATTCCGCCAAGCGACAAATAAAAAGGTAATGACGGATAACGGTCGAAGGCTAGGTAAACCAACCCGCCTACATATCCCGTTGAATGGGGAATCAGACTGGCGTAGTTCCCCCTGTTTTAAGTTACACGCCGACCCACGAATAGGCCAAATAAGAGATAACAGTCGAGGTCTAGGCAAACCTAACTCGCCTACGTATCCCGTTGAATGGGGAATCAGACCGGTGTAGTTCCCCATGTTTTAGGTTTACAACTTAACCCGCGATGGGGCAATGTTTCAAATATTCAAGCATGATTTAAAAATTACTAAAATCTAAAATATTGTCCTATTGTTCCTCAAGGTGATCACTCCATAGCTTGCTGATCCTGATTTGGTCCGATTGCTTCTTCCTCCGCTTTTCTAATTCTTGGCAACGTAAGAAAAGTGATGTAGCAGAACCAAGTTTCCTCTTGGTTAGCGACCACTTCTCCGACCCCTCCTCCTGCTGGGAATTTCATCTTCTGATGGAATGTGGATACCACCGCTCTTATCGCTTTCAGGGCCGGCCTGCCGATTATGACATTGTATGCAAATGGTTGGTCCATGATTGTGTATTGAACATTAATAGTTCGCTTGTGCGGTTCTTGTCCAAATGATGTGGGAAGGTTCACTTGCCCTAGGGGAATTGTCTCTGCTCCACCAAATCCTACCAGTGGCGTACGGACCTGTTCAACTACGTGGTGGCCGAGTGCCATCTTCTCCAAAGCATGCGCAAACATAACATTGGTGGAACTACCATTGTCTATAAGTACCTTGTGTATAGTGTAGTTAGCGATATCAAGTTGAACAACCAGTGGGCAGTCAAGCTCGCCTGCCTGGATGTCTTCGGGGCTGAGATCTAAGAGATCGCTGCCGGAAAACGTGATAATCTCGTCTGGAAGCTCCTCAATCAACGTCGTGAATCCGACGAATCGGTCCTCGCTCAATCCACGAGTTATCTTCTTCCTTTGGTTGGTGGAATCCGCTCCTATGGTCCCACCGCTTATCACATTAATCACCCCCCTCGAAGGCGCATTATTTATCGTATCGCGTCCTTGTCCACTCTCAATCGCCTTAAGGCCTTCCCTTCTTGGGGATTGGGACCGCTCTCTTGACTCAGCATACTGCCCGCTCGCCTTAACGAATTCTATTAATCTCCCGTCCTTAATCAGTCTCTTGACCTCATCCTTCAGGTCATAGCAGTCCTTCGTGTCATGGCCTTTTTGGCGGTGATACTCGGAGTAGCGCCTAGATTTCTTGGTGAAATCCGTCTCCTTGATTTTCCGAGGCACACTTAGCCAATTCCTGCTTTGCGCGACGGCCAAGATAGTGCGAATGTCCTGATTGAGGGGGGTATATCTCTTTGGGGACCTGTCTCTTCCCCTCCTGCTCTTATTCCATAGCTCTCTACTCCTTTCCCGGCCGGATTCCTGGGGTCTAAACTTAGCTACCATCATCGCGTCTTCGTAAATCACCGTATGTGCCAACTCGTTTATTCGATTGATGGTAGGTTCTGCGATCTTGATCAACTCTTTGGCAAATCTGTTGTGTGTCGTTGCCCTGAATAGGGTCTGCAATACTTGTCCCCCGTAGGGGTTGTCCACCTTCAGTAGGTCCTCATTGAATCTGTTCATGAACTCACCGAGATTTTCTCTCTCTTTCTGTTTCAACGCTTCCAGATGGTACATGCTTGTCTTCATTCGCTTATAACTAGAAAAGTGGTTCTCCAACCTCTCCTTCATCTGCTCGAAGGTCGAAATAGATCTTGCTTCGATTCTGTTAAACCAATCTAATGATGCTCCTATCAGTGTTGTCGACATTATTTTTGCCTTAATATCCTCGGAAAAATCTTGTAGGTTCAAGAGACTCTCCACGGCGTGGATGTGATACATCGGGTCACTCTTCCCATCATATGGTTTTATGGTTGGAATCTTGTCTCCTCTGCACAATACCTCCTTCTCGATTTCAAAACAAAAGGGAGTCAACGGCTGTTGGTATCCAACTGGAGTAGCTCCACGGTTTTTGTTCCTTCTCTCGGCTTCCATGCCCTTCGTCACTTTAACTGTTTCCCTTATCGTGTTACGTCTGTCCTCCTTGAATGCCCCGGTCCACCGGTCATTCTCAGTATCATCACTTACTTTTACCCTCTCTTCACTTTCAGCTCCTGTCCAACAGCCCCTTCCCGCGTTGTCCCTTCGACCCCCTTCTGGGATCTCCTCTTCGTCCAGCTCTTGCCTTGTCCTTCGTCCCACCACGTGTGGCAACAAAGTCTCCATTGTAGCGTCTAGCGTCGCTTTCACAGAAGCGTTATCTGTGCTAACATCTCCGAGGTTATGGTAGTTGGGGGAATGGCGCTCTGTCCTGCGGCCCTCACCCCCTTTGAGCCGGGAGGATTCGTGTTTGGCACCTCGGTCAATAGAACATCTGCCACGGGGTTCTCGGTGGTCGGGCCCTCAACCGCGGGTTCCATCATATTTGGTGCGGCGAAGGTTGGACCTGCATTCGTGGCTTGCAGCGGCCTCCCGGGCCCGCGCCTTTGTCGCGGCTCGTTCTTTGCTGGAGGAAGCTCAATCTCGGCTTGGGTCACTGTCTGTTCTTGGTCAGTCGAGTGTTGAAGGAGTTGCGTGTCCTCCGTCCTGGCGTTCCTAGTCACAACTCCGTTAAATTTGGATTGGGTCGTCCTTCCTTGCATCTTGACGTCCTCGTCCGGGAACTGGTGTTATATGAGTGTCGGTTACAAGTGAATGGTCTAGCAATATAACGAGTCTATCTCAAATCAGGCCTACACTATGTATCTCGCGTAGACTTGGTCCGGAACACCTCGAACCAACGCCTCGATGCTTGGATGGCAGTGGGATATCGCTGACTAGATCTGACATATGTCGGTGATTGTCTTTGATATGATATCGAGGATGCCCCCCGACGTGATATCGGTGATGAGGTGGTGTGATGTGTCGATGGTGCACGAGATAATCCCGATATCGAATGCGATATCGAGAGTGAGATCGGGAATGTATTTTGATGTGATGCGTGGTAGCTGAGGGATAATAATTGCTTACTTTGGGATCCGGGTACCACGTATTTATAGACCTTGGGATTCGGGGATCACAGTACCATATCGGTGATTATTACCGATATGACATCAAAAGTGGCCCCCGATATGATCCAATGTGGGCCTGGTTTAGGCCAGGCCCAATATGCGGGAAATGCCCATATCATCAATAATTGGACTAAGTGAGATATAAATTTGACTCCAAAGTCAACAATATTAACTTTGACTTGTGATTTGACCACTCCTTAGTACCAATCACTCAACGTACGATTATCGAGCCTGCAAACAAGCTTAATGAATAATAAGCACCGTTAGGCCACCCAAATGATCTCTTAATGAGACTAAAGCCTTCGGGGTTAATTCTATAGCCGACAGGGCCTCGTCTACGAGACGTATACCCTGTGTGGTCGTCTAATTGAGCCATAAAGGCAAGATAAAGGCAAATATCTTCTGACCTAAGTGTGATATCTCCTAAGACCCTACGCGGGCACAATTGGATAATGAAATACATCATGCTTGATTCTTTATTCTTAGAGGGATACGTAGGTAGCTTGACCACGTGTTGAGTTCAGTCGCAAGCACGATAAACTCACATCCACCCCGAGACTTGGTTTACTTTATTATTAATTGTTTATCTCTAGCATTGTCCTCTTAACTACATGTTTCAATCGAACTAAAAGCTCATCTTGAATTGCTTATAAGGTGCGATAGAGTCTAGTGAGGGAGTAATCTCGAGACTAAGGAAAACACCCTGCGTCATAGGCGTTGTTTTTAGGAAACCACTAGACGCACTATTTGGAGGATGATATGGCGTGTAAGAATGCAGCATATGCGTGCCCTAATCGGCATACTATCCCGAAAGAAACAAAAAAATATATGCTCCCAACAATGAGCAAGGTGAAACATCTAACGCCCGTAAGGAATAGCCTCAAGTGCAAAACACCGGGATTCAAATCCTGCCGGAGTAACACTGAAACAATTTGCTCAATTGATGAACATGGTTAGAGAGCAGATGGAGAAAAATCCAGTGCCACCACCACTAGTCCGAGTTACAAACTTGGGCTGAACTTAGGATCATTTCCAGGATTGGAGCCCGAGAGGTCTACTCAAGGAAGAAGAAACTATGGGTGGTCCATCCGAGGATCACCGACATCCTCCTGGTAGAAGAGTTAGACCATCGCCATGACCACCAGTGTCAGCTATGTCTACAACAAGTACTGGTTCACATGAAATTCTTGAGACCGAAAAAGAAATGCCACAACACGATGATAGGCTAGAGCGTTTGCTCTAGGAAAGAAAAGAAGGTGATCCACCTAGAACGGCTCCGCCTAACCTCAAAAGGAGAACTTTACTGGCCGAGGGTGACTTGGTGGATGTGGATAGCCATTTTCTCACGAATTGCAACATGTAACGGTTGGCCGTGGACGTGAAATCCCTAATTCCTACTTATGATGACACCGGGGACCCGAGTTCTCACTTGCTTCTTCTTGACGGAATGCTGAATCTGAGAGGATAGAGCGTAGCTTTTCAAGCTCGACTTTTTGCTATAACATTGTTGGATGTTGGTCAAGACCTTTTTTCGAGGATCCCACCTCTCACAATTCATACTTATGATTAGTTAAGGACTATTTCCAAACTTTAGTTTGCCACTCAAAAACGAACTCAGTTAACGCAAGATTACCTCAAAACTATCATTCAAGCCAAGGATGTTCGAAAGCCATCATTAGGAGAACCTAAGCTGCCGAAGAGGTCTTAGCAGAGTGGGTCACGGGTATGATCTAGGGCGAGATGGAGCCGATAATGGCAACAAGTGTGAGTTGATCTGTTGAAACCATAATGAATAACCTACAGAATTTGAAGGATCGGGCATGAATACATACCGTGAAGATAACAAAGGATGTTGGGCCATTTAGTTGAGCAACGACTTGAGGCACCAAGATAATTAATTGTTTTTCGTAAGAAAGAGTTTGAGATGGTGATGGGGCGTGACTGGCACAAGGGTGGTGAAAGGAGGGACGGAGGGAGGTAGCATTTTTTGACAAGGCAGATGAGTCGATGTTAGAGTTTTGAGAGGTGGCGGATTGGATGAAAAAAAATAAGTGTATGATTATTATTAGTTATATTATACTATGTAGAAGAACAAAAGCATGTTTATTAAATTTGGTTTTCATTACGTGGACTATAGTATCACCTATATATACACATCTAAACTTGGGCTACAAGAAAAAAGATAAGTTACAATAGGAAATATGATAAGATGAAATCGTACGCTATCTCTTATCTATGGAAGCTGAAGTCAGCACACAAGATTCGGGTGAATCTTCAATATCTTGCACACAAAACTTGTAATCAGACCCATCAAACTTCTCGATTGATGATTTTTCTCCTTCAATCATAATTGCTCCCACCCTGATGCTCTAGTTACCAGTTGTTAGGAAGCGATATCTCAGTTGGTATGACGCCTTATGGAGAGTTGGACCCAACAACAAAATCATAAGGAGTTGGGCCCAAAGTGAACAATATCATACCAATATGGATATTACGATTCCTAACAAACGTTCTACGATTGTGCAATGTGGTATTTAAAATGGGCAATGTGGAAAGAAGAGTTTAAATTAAAGGCGAGCACCATTATTAGACTAAAATTAACTAAAAAATTACTGACCAAAATCAATTTAGCAATAACGCTATTTGAGGTGCTTTTTTCCTTTTTTGGGTAAACTTATTCGAGTTCTGAAACTGCATTCCCGATGTATGTCGTATTAGACGTTGATATAAGATGTTTAACTGGATTATTGTAGGATCTGGATTAATTAGGGGAGAAATTATTAATTATTCTCTCTATAAAATCTCATTTGTTGGTTTGCTTATTCTTCCTTTGGATCTTGTAATGATTTTTACTTATGTCTTGTTTGTTTCTTCGTAAAATGGGGGAAAAGGGAAAAAATAAAAATAAAGGAAAACAAGCAAAAGTTTCTTATAGAAAAAAAAATATCTTATTTCTTAGGCGTTTGGCTCATGCTGGTTTTTTCGGGAAAATTATTATTATCTATTAAAAAATTCCTAAATTTTCTAGATTTCCTCTCTTTTTCAGAGATTTTTTTTTTCGGGCAATTAAATGTCATAAGTTCGTGCAGATTAGATCTATATTACATATTCAATAGTGTAAAATCAACAAAATATAGCTTTTATAATAGTTTCCTTTTTAGTAATATTTCATAATTTAGTTAAATAAGTTACTCAGCTCCCTTCCTTTTATAGTAAGTTGTTAAAGCCTTCCTTTTGTAGTAAGTTGTTTTAACATATTTGTTGTTAATGTGTTATTAGCTTAAAGTTAATCCGAATTGTAATTGGATTAGTCGATCGACTAATCCACTATATAAACACAATACACAGACATCACAAATCATTTTTCACTTTATCAAATTCTGTCACAACTTTCTCTCTTTTGGCAGTTAGAGTTTTCTCCCCAAATTGTAAAACCTTCTCTTTTGTTCTTCAATGAAATCATGACAATGTTGATTTACTCCTCGTGTTTCGATTCGATTGCGCTACAAATGTTTACATGGTATCATTTTACCGGTTAATTTCAATCACAAATCACTTCTGCAACTTCTTCGATTATCGATCGCCGCCTCTGGTTGTCTTCTCCGATCAATCTTTCTGCAATTTCACTATATCCCAACGGTGCGCCATTTTTTTAGATCAAATGACGGAACCGAGCGCTTCTTCCTCTGGTGAAAATTTCGAGCTAAGATTCTTCATCGGTTTATTTTTTAGGTACACATGACTATATTTAATGGCTCTAATTACATTGCTTAGACTAAAAGCATTGCTATGGCATTGAGCATAAAGAATAAATTGTCTTTTATTGATGGATCTTTGTTGCAACCTGATGATAGTGATGCATCTTTCGTTGTTCGTTGGAATCGAGCCAATACACTTGTTCTTTCATGGTTGTTTAATTGATTTGGAAAGCCTATGCGCCAGAGTTTGATGTATTTTTAGGATCCACGAGAATTTTGGCTTTAACTAAAGAATAGATATGATATGGATCAAGGGTTTACCAACTGCAAAAATCACTCTCTATCATCACAAAAGGATAACTTACAATTATTGAACACCATAATATGTTTAGATCACTTTGTGATGAGTTTGTGAGTCAACGGCCCATTTCAATGTGTACTTGTGGTCTCTACACTTGTAATGTCAATAGGACTATGGTTGATATGCCAATATGACTCAATGTTGAAGTTCTTGGTTGGTTTGAAATGATACCTTCTGTGCTTTAAAAAGTCACATACTGTTGGTTACTTCTCTGTCGAGTCTCTCTAAAGTGTTCTCATTGTTGTTGCAATAAAAGAAATAGAGAGATTTGTACACTAATAATACAATAGCATACTACTTAGCATGTTCACTAGACAAAGGACGTCAAGATTCTCAAGTCTATCAGCAGCAGGGCAATCGAAGGAACTTTAACCAGAATGCATCTCCCAAAGGTTCTAAGCCTCCAATGTCTAAAGAATAAAAGAAGAAACTACGTTGTACTCATTGTAGCTTCACTGGCCATATAATTTGAAATTGTGGATCGGGTTGATACGTTGTTGTTGTTACTTTAACACTTGAGTGTTAACAGCAGATTTGTATGTTGTTATTTCAGCGATGTTACTTTAACAACAGACCAGAATAAATGTGCAGTGGAATAAACAAACACCAAGTTTAAGGAGTGAATATAGAATTATATTAACTTCCGAGCCGTAGGCGAAATAACCCGTAAAGGTTTTAACAAAGGTCGTTCTCTCAATTCTCAAGCTCCTCACTCTTAAATTGATTGAACTAAGCAAAGCACACAAGAATTGCTTCGACTATCTCTAAAAGCTCCTCACTCTTAGATCTATTCTAACAACTCACAAACTTTGCTAAAGCAAGGCAACACTCAACAACTGTAAATTAATCTCTCGAATTGATTGGCTATTGTCTCCGTGTTTGTCTTGATGTACTTCACACCTATATATAGGTTCTTGATCTTCGACTTCAAGGTGTGTTGTACACGGTTGGTAATTCTCCTTGTTTCCTTCTTGAACTCTTCTTCTTTGTTCTCGTAGTCCATCTTGAATAATAGTTCATTCGTTAGTGATCTAACTAAGGAAAGACTCCTTCATCAAATCAGGACTTGATCTTGGAAAGCATTCCTAGTTCCACTCGAACTCAACTTCCCTTGTAGAGTTGTTTGCGTAATTAAGAAAACTTTCCTTCTTGGAAACTTGAGCGGCCAACCTATGACAAGTTTGTTTCCTGAATAATAATCAAAGACAATTACAATTGTGGAACTCAGTTAGTTAAATGAATAAGGTAAAACAATAATAAAGAATATAATCAAGATTGTAAATCGGATTTGCTCCAGAAATGTTACTCTAACATTGACTTCTCAATGTTAAACTAACATTGACAGAATACCTACACTTTCAATGTTAAACTAACATTGACAGAATACCTGCACTTTCAATCTGCCCTTTTTTGCCTTAATCACAAAACCTAAGAACTTGTTCTAACCAGATCAAATTATTCAAACAAACTTTACTATCAAATCACAATGGAAAATAAGTACGCTCCCCCTGAACATCAGAAGGGACCAACTCAATGTTATTCTAACATTGATACTTTCAATGTTGTCATAACATCTGTCTTTGTCAATGTTAGCTTAACATCGAAACCAGACAGATGTTCTAACATTGAACATCTCAATGTTATTTTAACATCAGAGAACAGCTAACACCTCCAAAACAGAGTTAGTACTTTGTATCCAAAGTTCAATGATCATAAGCAGAAGCACTAAGCAACAAGATAGAAAAGTACTTAATTACAGACCATACTAAGTAGCAAGGAACATACTCCTTGATGAAACCGAAACACAAACAAAGAAAATAGAATTGTTCATATTGACACTCAGAAATTTTTGAAATTTGATCATTCTCCCCTTTTTTGTGAGGAAGGCAGATCCCTCAAATGCTTCCTGAGGTTGTCTATCTCTTGCAACCTCACTTGCTTGTCTGCTATCTCTCTTTGGGTATCTTTATACTCTATGTCCAGTCACAACAGGGTCTCCTCTACAAAAGCATCAGCAATGACAGAACAACTGTCACCACTAGCCACAGGTACTGAAGAAGTAGCAAACTTGTGAGTCTTCTTCTTCTTCTTCCTGCTTGGACCAGCTGCATCATTGGGATTCCATGGCAGATCTTGAATCCTGACCTGAGTGAAGTAGCTCCTGGTGATGCTCATCTTGGCCTTGTTCTTGATCCAGCCCTCTGGCTTCTTTGTCTTGAAGCCTTGCTTCACCAGAATGTTGGATATTAGAGAGGGATATGGAATGATTCCCTTTGCCTTGATTGTGACTTCCCTCATGTGCCTCAGAACCTTCTCCCCTATGTTTACACTCAGCCCATTCTTCAGTTTGTACACCAGCTTTGCAGATTCTTTTGTCATAACAGTGGTGTTTGAAGAGGGCAGCCAGTTGTAGGTAGAGAGCTTGTGAAGTACAGCACTTAAGGAAGTCAGCCTTGTAGTTGGAAAACTGTCATTCCATTTCCTTGTGAGTCCACCAGCGAGGTCAGTGATCACCTCATCCATGCTAGGATCCTCTGTCTCTTCAGGATCAGGAAGTCCCCAAGCTTCATTGATCACAGAGGGGCTGATGTCATAGACCTTCATCCTTACCCAAGCTTTGCCAAACTTGGGAGAGTCCTGGTGGGACACCCATTGAGAGAGGTTCATGTAGAACTCTCTGATCACATCAGGGACATATGATGACTGGTTCATCACAGAGCCCAACACTCCTCTAGCTTCAAGCAGCTCAAACAGCCTATTTTCCTTGAACATTTCCTCATCAATGTTCCTCTCCATGTGGATAACCCTGGCTTAATAAGCCTCCCACTGTTCTTCTGCCTCAGCAGACAGATAAAAGCTGGAATAAGGCTTTTTGGGGTACTCTTCATCAAGCGCATCAAAGTACTCATCACTGCCTGATGTTGGAGTAACATCAGCAGGATCATCACCTACATGTAGGTCTTCTTCCTCAACTTCCTCCTCATCTTCTTCTTCCTCCTTATCCTCTTCCTCCTCTTTTTCCTCTTCTGACTCAGACTCAAAAGCTTCAACCATCACATGCTTTCCCTTTCTTTTCTTAGCAGCAGTAGCTAAGGCAGAGAGAGTCAGGCTCTCTTCTTCTTCTCTCTCAACCTCTTCAGGTTGACTGTCACCCCCATTATGAACATCTTGGTTACCCTCAGTAGTAACCTCCTCAACCACAATCTCCTCAACCTGATCATCCTCCTCAGGAAGAGTCTCCATCTCATCAGTAGTATCCTGCTCAGCAACATCAGCCTCTGCAGGCTCAACCACTTCCCCAGCAACCACAGATTCATCCCTAACATTACCCTCAGGGACCTCATGCACAACCTCATACTCACCCACGGCAACATGGGCCTCTTTCTCCCCCTCAATACCAACAACAGTAGTAGCAGGCATATCCATAGTAGGGTTAGCCATCATTACCTCGTTTTCAGGGTTGGCGGAAGTGGAGGTTTGTTCAGAAGTTTTTGATGTTGAATCAACATCACCCTTAGCGGCTTTCTTGCCCTTACGCCGTTGATAGGTGGATTTCCTCTTTGGTGCGGCGGCGGCAATGGCTTCAGCGGTTGCACTTCTGGTCCTACGGCGTCATGGTTGCTCCATCTGTTTGGCAGCAGCTGCAAGAGTGTCAATGGAAGACTTGCGGGCCATTGTTAGAGTGATTTAGAGAAGAAAAAATAGAGATTTGATTTGCAGAGAGCGTTGTTTTTGTAAAAATTTTGAGCGCGTAAATAGTGAGAATAGATTAGGGCAAATTATACAATTAATCAGCTGAAGAAAAGTGATAGTGGTGTTGTAACATGTTACCAACATAATCGGACCACTGTCACACGATCATACCCATGTTCACCTTACCACGTGTCAGTGTTAGATTAACACGTAACCAGAGCGGTCTCCAAACCTGAAAACTTATAAGTTACAATGTTTCCATGTTGAACTAACATTGGTAAGTTAACATCGGGGAAGGAAGTTTTAGGTGCAGGGCTTCATCCAACGCAACATCATGTGAGAGCGTGAGATATTCCTGTATACTGATCTGGAACCTCACCCAAGTACATAGGTACAAAGACATAAATTCAGATCATCAGTATGAGCAAGTAACACATCCAACAGAAAAACACAGAGTGGATACACATATCCAGGGAAAAGATGTTCCCATAGCATAGAAGATCACAAAACATAGTGTGTTACCTGCAGTGAGTCACCCACAAAGTATGCCTCAACACATGATTCCTAGGATTACTACTCCCCATAAGCCCAAACCGACACAAGGAAAAACTAAATGCAGAACTAGAAAGAATGCAAAAATGTTAGATCAACATTGGGAGATGGTAACCAAGTACAAACACATTTACTGACTGGGATCAAGACAAATCAATTTATCTTTATTTACAATCATGAACCCTTTTGAACAAAAAACTAGTGAATGTAAAAGGATAGTTTCATCACTGAATGTGGGCAGCACAAGACCCCACACACCCCAGCAACTTAACCATCAGCAACAGATTAGGCAAGTACAAAGGAACTGAATGAAGACAATACATTTATCATATACTTTTCCACCCAAACTCCTCATGCATACTTGTTTTCCAACCTGTTTACAAGAGAAATACCAAGTGAACAATGCTACTGAATGCAAGCAGTCGAAACTTCAAAGCACCCCAGTAGTAAGGATCACTATCATGCATAACCTTGGCCATAGACAAAACACAAAAATAAGCACAACTGAATAACAATGAAGCTCTCAACATCATGTACCCCAGCTTCTCTTCATGCTTTGTCTAACCTAACATGGATAAGTCACAACTGAATAACATCAGAGTAGTGAGCTCTGTGTACCCCAGCTTCTCCCAGATGTTAGGTTAACATTCACAAACTAACAACAGAGTTCTTAACTTTACAAACCCTTTGATGTGTACCTGTCCACCAGTCAGCTCAGCTATTCATACAGTTAACCACACAGCCCAACAGAATCTCTAACAAAGATGTCATATGCAAGAAAGAAGAATGCAGAAAGGAAACAAAAAGAATTACAGATACACCACAACCAATAACCAGTGCTAGACAGTGGTGTTATGTCAACACTGGTGTACTAACACCCCTAAACAATGCACATGCCAAGATAATTCCTCAAACTGAAGAACCTTTCAGAATCTAAGGGTTTAGTGAACATATCAGCAAGCTGATTGTTAGTTTCAATGTGTCCAATGTCAATGAGCTTGTCCTCTACCATGTTTCTCAGAAAGTGATGCCTTATATCAATATGTTTAGTTCTGGAGTGTTGCACAGGGTTCTTAGAGATGCTTATAGCACTAAGATTATCACAAAACATAAGTAAGGTATCACTGTCTAACCCATAATCCAGTAGCATGTGTTTAAGCCATACTAACTGAGTGACACAACTGCCTGCTGCTATGTATTCAGATTCAGCAGTGGAGAGTGACACACAATTTTGCTTTCTACTGTACCATGAGACCAAGTTGTTCCCCAGATAAAAGCATCCTCCACTTGTAGACTTTCTGTCATCAGTGTCTCCTGCCCAGTCTGAGTCACTGAAACCTACAAGATTTGTGTTAGTATCATAAGAACACCATATACCAAGGGCCAAGGTGCCAGAAATATATCTAAGGATTCTCTTCACAACAATCAAATGTGACTGCTTTGGACATGCCTGGTACCTAGCACAAACACAAACAGAGAACATTATATCAGGCCTTGAAGCAGACAAGTAGAGTAAGCTCCCTATCATTGAACGGTACAATGTTGGGTCAACATTAGCACCATTCACATCCCTGGATATCTTCACTGATGAAGACATGGGCGTCTTGCAAGGCTTTCAATCTGCCAACTCAAACCTTTTTACTTGATGACCAAGAAAGAAGGTTAATTCTCCCATCATACTCATCTCAAACTGCCCTGTCATTGATTCAACAAAATTTTCTAGAATATAATTGTTAGTTGAGCCAAAAATAATATCATCTACATATATTTGAGCTATACAGACATGAAAATTTTTCTTCAAGACAAACAGTGTTCTGTCTCCTTCACATGTAACAAAGCCAAGACTTAATAAGAATTTTGTAAGTCTTTCATACCATGCTCTAGGTGTTTGTTTAAGCCCATACAGTGCCTTTTCAAGCTTGTACACATGGTTGGGATACTTAGGATCTGTGAATCCCTTAGGCTGTTCAATATATACTTCCTTATCAATCAGCCCACTCAGAAATGCACCCTTTACATCCATTTGGTATAGTTTTATCTTATGACTGCATGCTATAGCTAGAAGTAACCTAATAGATTCAATCCTAGCCACTGGAGCAAATGTCTCATCAAAATCTACACCCTCAACCTGAGTGTACCCCTGAGCAACTAGTCTAGCTTTGTTTCTAACTATGACCCCTTCCTCATTACTCTTGTTTTTAAATATCCACTTTGTCCCTATAACATTAACATTATGTGGTCTAGGTACAAGTATCCAGACATTGTTCTTAGTAAACTGTAATAGTTCATCCTGCATGGAATTAATCCAGAAGTTATCAAGAAGAGCTTCATTCACATTCTTAGGTTCTATGGTGGAGACAAAACAAGAGGCATTATCAACAGTACAAGTGAAGTTCATACAGACACACAGTTTTACCATATCTCTATAGTCAAGTCTTTCTCTGTTGCGTGTCCTTACCCGTTCAGTGAGTTCACCTATTACCTGGGATGTTGGATGGTCTTTCTGAATCCTAGTTGGGGGATCTCTTCTAGGTTCAGAGGCACCTTCATGTTCTGAGTCAGAATCCTCTGTTGTTAGTCTAACATCTGATCTTGCTGGTGTTAGTCTAACATCATTCCCTGACTCCTGTTCCGTGTTTCCAGCTTCCAGTTCCAATGTTGGAGTAACATTGTCAGGAGTAACATTCTCGGTTTCCGCTGTTGGTTCAACATTGGAAACTAAGATGTCATCAGTACCTGTATCAAGAGTGAAATCATCAAACACAACATTCAGTGATTCCTGAATTGTCTTCAATCTAAGATTGTAGACTCTAAAGGAAGTACTATTGGCTGAGTATCCTACAAAGATGCATTTTTAACTTTTAGGATCAAATTTACTCAGATAATCCCTGTCATTAAGCAGATAACAATCACATCCAAATCCATGAAAATATGCAACGTTTGGTTTAACACCCTTCAAGAGTTCATAAGGAGTCATGTTAGTTCCAGGCCTAAGATACACCTTGTTACTAATGTGACAAGCAGTGTTTAAAGCTTCAGCCCAGAGTCTTTTGGATAAGTCTTTAGCATTGAGCATAACTCTGGCCATCTCTTGAATAGTCATGTTCTTTCTTTCAGCAATCCCATTCTGCTGAGGAGTCTTAGGAGCTGAATATTCATGGAAAATACCTTTAGTATTGCAGTAGTTGTCAAAACTAGCATTTTCAAATTCTTTACCATGATCAGACCTAATCTTAGTCACAGTGGAGCCATACAAGTTTTTAATACTAGCACAAAGAATTTTGAACTGATCAAAAGCTTCTGACTTTTCTTTAAGAAATTTTACCCAAGTGTATCTAGAGAAGTCATCTACAATTACAAAGGCATATCTCTTCCCACTGAGACTACTTACCTCAATTGGACCCATTAAGTCCATGTGCAGCAATTCAAAACACCTACTAGATCTAGGGTTAGCATTATGTACCTGTAGGGGTGTATGAACTGCTCTGGTTTGCTTACCTTTGAGGCAATCACCACACACAAGCTTACCTGGACAAGACAACTTTGGTAAGCCTCTTACAGCATCAATTTTCTGTAATTTCTCAAGGTTTCTGTAGTGAACATGTCCAAGTTTCCTATGCCATATAGAAGCCTCACCTATCTTGGCATGGAAGCATTCTGCTTCCTCCTGGGCTAGGTAGCAGTTATCTTTGGATCTAGTACCTATCATTATAAGAACATTGTCACTATCATAAACATCACAAGATACCTTGTCAAATGTAACTAGTAGATCATCATCACACAGCTGACTGATACTGATTAGATTTGCCTTTAACCCATCTACCAACAACACATCCTTTAAGGGTGGAAATCCATCAACATCCAGTGTCCCCTTGCCAATGCTCTTTCCTTTGGTGCCTCCTCCATAGGTCATTGTTCATGCACTCAAAGGTATCATTTGCTTAAGATTCTCTTTGCTGCCTGTCATGTGTCTTGAGCATCCACTATCGAAGTACCACTTACCTGAAAGGTTAGAGTACACAGTAGAGAAAACCACATTGCATACAACTTTAATCTTAGGGCATTTATCTTTTTCTATCCAAGTCCTACTTTGTTGTCCTGCACCTAATGTTAGTCTAACATCAGAACATGTTGTAGTATTAACATTGGACACATAGGCTGTTTTCTTACCACGTTATTTTATGAATTTTCTACAGAATGGTTTAATGTGGCCTGGTTGAAAACAATACTGGCAGATAAAAGTAGGTTTACTTTTTACAGTGTTAATGGTTCCAGAACTCATATTGTCAGATTCTTTAACAAAGCTTGTAGTTAAATAGGCAAAATTAACATTAGAAGAGGAAGGCTTTTCAACAAATCCCAGAACACATGTACCTGAGTTACTCATGTTCAGTACCTCATCAAGTTTAGAGGTACCTCCATTCCATTTGGCTATGATCTGTGAATCCTTTTTTAGTTTCTCCTTTGCCTCTTTAAGTTCAGCTTCAGCTTTGTCAAGATCTCTCTCATAGAATCTCACCATGTTCTTCAAACATTCAGTGTCATGCTTCGGTGCTTTGTTACTCTTCATGAGTTTGGCATTCTCTCTCTTAAGTCGGAGAAAATTTGTGTGTAGATCATCCAGAATTTCCTCTTGGGACATTTCTTCTTCATTGAAGTATTCCTCTTCTAGATCAACTAAGCAATGAAAACAATCAAAGTTAGTATCATCAGAATCAGAGAGCACATCATAGATCACTTGTGTATCATGGTTGTTCCAGTCTCCAAAAAAGATTTCCGGTTTTGCTGTTGGTTCTCCAATGTTAGAGTAACATTGAGGACTTTGGCAGTTCCTGGAGTCTTCTTCTGACCAGGTGATCCGAGTCCACAGCGCAGCAGTGTTGATTTCCTCTGAATGTTCATCAGCACTTGTTCCAGATTCGAAGTCAGCTTCATTAAAGTCATCTACACAAACCCAATGAGAATTCCCTCTTTTTCTGAGGGTGTTAGTACATTCATGTTTAAAGTGACCATACCCCTTACATTCATAACACTGGCCATCTTTCAATTTCTCAGTATCTTGAGGCGTGCTCTTAGATGCCATGTACTTCACAAACTTTGGGGGTAGTTTCTTGTAACCAAGGGCAGCATTACTGGGTTGTTTTTCTTTATTTTATCTTTGTAACCCAATTTACTAAACTTCCTAGTAATGTTACCATAGTTAGAAGAGATCAACTCATATTCATCCTCATCACTCCCTGTAGAATCTGAGCTAGTACCTAGTAAGGCTAAAGCAAGTTGTTTACTGGATTTTCCTAGGAATTCTAGTACAAATTCTTTTAGAGTGTTCATTAATGTTTGAAAGTCCATATTGGCAAGATCTCTAGACTCATTCATAGCAATTCTTTTGACAGTGAACTTTGAAGATAATGTTCTAAAGGCTTTATAGACCATGGTTTGGTTTGGGATGATAAAACCTAAGTTTTGACACTGATTAGCAATATTTAGAAGTTTCTCAAAATAACTATCAATGCTTTCATCCTCACCCATCTCTATCTTCTCAAAGTCCCTCAAAAGTTTTCTATATTTAGAGTCCCTCACAGCCACATCACCCTCACAATGTAGTTCAAGAACTTCCCATGCAGCTTTAGCAGTAGAACAAGTTTGAATAAGTTTGAACATATGATTACCTACCGGGCTAAAAATAGCATTGAGAGCCTTTTCATTGAAGTTGTAGAGAGCAATTTCGTTGGCTGTCCTTTGTCCTCTTGGCTTAGGTACCAGATCGGCGTCTCCATCTCTTGGCAAGTAGGGAATGGTGTAGCCTTCTAGAACTGCGTCCCCAGCTCTTAGGTCGATGAATTTGATGTGGACTCTGAGTTTGATTTTCCAGTAGGCATAGTTGTTGGGACCCTCCAATACAGGCAACCTGCTTGTATTGGGGTTGGAGTTGTCCATCTTATCGTATCAACGCCAAACACCGGTGAAGTTAGTGCTTGGCTCTGATACCAATTGAAATTGTGGATCGGGTTGATACGTTGTTGTTATTACTTTAACACTGGAGTGTTAACAGCAGGTTTTTATGTTGTTATTTCAGCGATGTTACTTTAACAACAGACCAGAATAATTGTGCAGCGGAATAAACAAACACCAAGTTTAAGAAGTGAATATAGAATTATATTAACTTCCGAGCCGTAGGCGAAATAACCCGTAAAGGTTTTAACAAAGGTCGTTCTCTCAATTCTCAAGCTCCTCACTCTTAAATTGATTGAACTAAGAAAAGTACACAAGAATTGCTTCGACTATCTCTAAAAGCTCTTCACGCTTAGATCTATTCTAACAACTCACAAACTTTGCTAAAGCAAGACAACACTCAACAACTGTAAATTAATCTCTCGGATTGATTGGCTCTTGTCTCCGTGTTTGTCTTGATGTACTTGACACCTATATATAGGTTCTTGATCTTTGACTTCAAGGTGTGTTGTACACGGTTGGTAATTCTCCTTGTTTCCTTTTTGAACTCTTCTTCTTTGTTCTCGCAGTCCTTCTTGAATAATAGTTCCTTCGTTAGTGATCTAACTAGGGAAAGACTCCTTCTTCAAATCAGGACTTGATCTTGGAAAGCATTCCTAGTTCCACTCGAACTCAACTTCCCTTTTAGAGTGGTTTGCATAATTAAGGAAACTTTCCTTCTTGGAAACTTGAGCGTCCAACCTATGACAAGTTTGTTTCCTGAATAATAATCAAAGACAATTACAACTGTGGCACTCAGTTAGTTAAATGAATAAGTCAAAACAATAATAAAGAATATAATCAAGATTGTAAATCGGATTCTGCTCCAGCAATGTTACTCTAACATTGACTTCTCAATGTTAAACTAACATTGACAGAATACCTGCACTTTCATAATTGATACTTGCTTCCAATTGCATTTCGACCCCCTAGCTAGGATGGCCCCAAAGGCAAGAGGAAGACGCAGAACAATTCTGCAAATGCTGCTCAATCTTCACATGTTGAAACCTCTTTTAGTTGCAGCTGATTTGGCTCTCTTTGAGCAGTTTATGGCACTCAAACAAGCTCATGATCAAGCTCACGCATCCTTACCTAGAGTGGACACTACTCATCACTATGTTGCTTTAGCAGCAACTGGTATTTATGTACTTCTTGCTCTTTCTTCTCATTGTCTTACATTTGCTCCTCATTCTGATAAATGGATTTTGGACACAGATGCAACAGGCCATATGATATGTCAAAAATATTGGTTCATTAACACACCTAAACATGTACATTTAGAATATATTCTCCAAATAACAACTTGACCATTGCTACTTTAATAGGTTCTGTTAGTTTATTTTCTGGCCTTACCTTGCACAATGTCTTATTTGTACCAATTTTCACATATAACTCGTTGTCTATTTCTAAGCTAACCTCTCACAGTTTATGAAAATTGGTACAAATAAGAAGCCATAAACATAACAAGTAGATGGCTTCTGTTTATGGCTTCTTCATGCCTATAACAGGACTACATAAACATGAGGATGATTGCTTTTGCTAAGTTGCAAAATAACTTATATGTTCTTGAAATAAATCAAACTATTGTGGCTACTGTTTCCAGTCATTCTGCTACCTCTAATAATGTATGGCATTTGTGACTTGGACATGCTCCCTTGGATAAGCTAAAGGATATCTCTCCTCTCTCCATCAATGTTTCTATTAAAGACCACCACTGTGAAGTCTGCCATTTAGTCAAGCAGAAAAGACTCCCTTTCAGTACCAGCAACGCGTGTACTTCTATTGCTTCTGAATTGTTACATTGTGATGTATGGGAGGTTTATTTTGTATGTACTAAAGAAGGCTTTAGATATTGGTTACCATTGTTGATGACTTCACTCGTTGTACTTTGATATATCTTCTTAAACAAAAGTCAGAAGGGAAAGTTCATTTACTCCATTTCTATCAGCTTGATATAAATCAATTTCGTGTTTCAATTAAGTCCATTAGAACTGATAATGACACATAATTTATTCTGAAAAGATTTTATGATACTTATGGGATTACACATCAAACCAACTGTGTTTAAACACCACAGCAAAATGGTTTAGTTGAAAGAAAATGCCAGCATTTCCTTCAAGTAGCAAGATCTTTGAGGTTTCAGTCCAATGTTCCCTAAAGTTTCTAGCATTTCTGTGTTTCTGTTGCAACTTATATCATTAATAGATTACCTTTTAAAACTCTTCATAACAAATCACCATATGAAATGTTATATCAAAAAATCTCATGATTATGATCTATTAAAGAGTTTTGGTTGTTTGTGTTGTGCCTCAACTATCACTGATCATAGGACAAAATTTGATCCTAGAGCTATTCAATGTGTTTTTGTTGGATATCCTAAAGGCACCAACGGATATTTGTTGTGATTTACTGCAAAAGAAAACCATTGTTTCTAGGAATGTTGTATTCCATGAACATATTTCCCCTTTTAAAAATCATAAAGAACATCATGTTGAGGATTAGATTACAAATGCAGAACATTCTTTATGTACTAATCCATTTTATTATAAATAACGTAACAGTACAAGTGGCTCCAAGAATAATACATACTCCAGCATCTCTAAATATCTATGATTATCGTTTACCAGTCTTTACATGAAGCTAATTGCATTTCTTCTTCATCTCACATTAAATGCCATATATTCGAATATATGTCAGCATATAATCTATCATCTTCACACAAGGCATTCACTGCTTCCCTTACCATAGCTCAAGAGCCAACTTCCTACACTTAGGCCAGCAAATCACATGATTGGAGCTGTAATGAACATTGGAATATAAACACTAGTGAAAACCAGAACTTGGATATTAATTGATCTACCTCATGTTTAGAATTTGATTGGTTGCAGGTGGGCATACAAAATCAAAAACAAAGCAGATGGATCAATTAAAAGATACAGAGCAATGTTGGTTGCAAAGAGTTATACACAAGAAAAAAGGATTGAATTACTTTGATACATTTACTCTAGTGGCAAAACTAGCCACATTTAGAGTTTTAATAGCTGTATCGGCAGCAAAGAACTGGTTTCTTACTCAGTTAGATGTGAACAATGCATTCCTCCATGGAGACTTGGATGAGGAAATTTACATGAACCCACCTTCTGGATACCTCAACAAAAAGACAACATAGTTTGTCTCCTAAAGAAAAGTATTTATGGCTTGAGACAAGCCTTAAGACAATGGTATCAAAAGTTAACTTCATGTTTAGTTTCTTATGGTTTTGTTCTATCTGTGTCTGATTGTTCTCTTTTCACTAGACATCATAACAACGCATTCACTACTCTATGCATTTATGTTAATGATATCATATTAACAAGTAATGGCATAGAGCTAATGGCATTTTCCTCTCAGTAAACTCAGATCTTCAAATCAAAAGCTTCACTGATAGTGATTGGGCAGGTGTGAAGAAACCAGGCGCAACATCTCAGGATATGCAATCTTTCTTGGCAACTCACTTGTATCATGGAAGTACAAAAAGCAACCAACAATGAGTAGGTCCTCAACTGAGGTAGAATACAGGGCTCTGGTAACAACTACTTGTGAAGTTATTTGGTTACAACATCTACTCAAAGATTTGTCCATTTAAACATCCAAAACCCCTTTGATTTGCAATGACAACAAGAGTGTTGCTGCAATTTCTCTATCCATCATAAAAGGACAAAACACATCCAAATTAACTTTTTTTTTGTTAGAGAAATAGTTCAACAAAAATCAATCAAAGTGGCTCACATTCCAAACACATATCAACTTGCTGATATCTTGACAAAACCATTGGCTCATCAGCTTTTCAAGGAACTTAGCTCCAATCTAGGCCTTCTTAACATCCACGCCGAGCTTGCGGAGGGGTGTTAAATCAACAATATATATCTTTCATAATAGTTTCCCATTTTAGTAATATTTCATAATTGTGTTAAATTAGTTACTCAGCTCCCTTCCTTTTATAGTACGATGTTTTAACATATTAATTGTTAAAATTGTTATTAGTTTAAAGCTATTCCGAACTGTAAGTGGATTAGTCGATCCACTAATCCATTATATAAACTCAATACACACACATCACAAATCACTTTTCACTTTATCAATTTCTGTCACAACTTTCTCTCTCTTGGCAGTTAGAGTTTTCTCCTCAAATTGTAAAACCTTCATTTTGTTCTTCAATGAAATCATAATAATGTTGATTTACTATTCGTGTTTCGATTCGATTGCATTACAAAGGCTTACAAATAGCTATAATCATTTCAAAACAGCACAAGAACTTTCTGAGTAATTCTTGTATTCTGATGGACTTGACCAAGAAAAATAACATGTTACATGAAATAATAGAAGTCACTGAATAAAAATTATTGTAATTTGTTTATGTTTAAGATACATTCAGATTAAATTATCATAATTTGATAATTAAGAATGAAATATATTGGGTAACGTTAGTAGATATATTTGTAGTAACGTGATGGCTATTTGTAATAACGAGATCTATTGTTTCATAGTTATTGTTTATTTTTTTCATTGGCGTATAGTAGCAAGTTTTCATAAAGAAGAAGACTCGTTTCAAAATAAAAGTAGAAATAAAGACGAAGACTCCAAATCAGTATCAGGTGTCTCCAAATCCAATCATGTGCACTACAAGAATGTTGCATTTTAGCCTTGTCATATTCCATAGCAATATAAGAAATTCGCTAGCTGATTGCATTATTAGCTACGAAAAATAGGATTGCGACATTTTACAGCAATAGGCGTCGAAGCTAAGGGGTAGCGAGCGAAAAAGTTCCTGTAAACTTTGTAAGGGATTCAGCTAGCGAAAATTGCCACGCAAGATTAGCTAGCGAAAAGAAGAAATAGCTAGCGAATACGAGGTAGCGGAGTACACGTGGAAAATGATATATCTTCAGAATTGATCCTACGTGGATATCAGCTAGCGAAAATGGGCTCGCCACTATGTCCTACGTGGGAATTAGCTCGCAAACATCCGCTTTCAGAATATATAGACAAACATTGTTGTATTTTATTTGCATATGTATTCTTCTCGTATTATACAATAACAGCTAGCGAAAATCCGCTCGCTATATATCTATACATACCAAAAATTTGAAATAATATACCGCAGCAAATATATATTTGAAATAGATCAGCTAGCAAATAATCGCTAGCTAATTTTTTTCCAGAATGATTAAAAAAAATATGGCGGCAAATGAGGCGCCAATTTATTTGTTAATAGGTTAAAAACAGTTTATTACTTAATCATACTTATATTACATATAAACTACATTCACAATTACATTATATATAAATCATATTAGCAAAAGTAGTAATTGCTCATTAAACATAAAACCTAGCAAAAATTATCAAAAAGGAATTATGTAGAAACTAATAAAAACTATATATATATTGTATAGTAAAAGATAAGTAAAGGTAAAAATAAAAAAGGTATATTGATGAATCAAATGGAACAAATAATTTTATCAAAAGAAGAATCAAAGTTGAAATAAATAAAGTAAAACTATAGATAAATCAAAGTGAAAAAGAAAGTAAATTGTGGCCACACAAAAATCAAAGTGAAAATAAATAAAATGAAACAAAAGATGAATCAAAAATTTAAAAAATAAAGAATGAAATGTATATAATAAATTTAAAGTGGTTATATAATGAGAAGGTATGGAGAATTTAGATCTAAAGAATGAAATGGTGAATGAGTGACTTTATGAATAATGAAATGGTGGGAGTGAAGTATTTATAGGAGCCGAATTTGAATTACTACATAATTAGCTAGCGAATTCTCGGTAGCCACGTCACACGGATTGATGACTTGGTTTACGAAGAAGCTCAAACGAGATAGAAAGTGCGGATCGGTGACGTGTGAAACGGCTAGCAATTATTACTTGGCAATGTAGTCCAATCAGTAACTAGCTAGCGAAAATGTGGAATCAAATTTACACCAAGCACACCAGTTAGCAAATTTTCTGTTGCAATATTTTTGTTATCTTAACTACCTTATTTCTTTCTTCTTCGTAAATTGCAACCTCAAACTTCAGATCTAGAATTTTGCATTCCTTTCTAAAAGAAACCTTCCCCATTTTAGATTTTCATCTCAAAAAAATTCTAACACCATTAGTGTTCTTCTCTACCAATAAGCTCGAGCCGAAGAGGTATGTTTTGTGTACATATTCTCTTTTAACAACTTTATTTGTTAATTTGTGAGTGAATATTTTGATTTACGTACTTTAATTTATCATTGCTTAGAAATTTGGGTGGTGTTTGTTGTTATATGTGTAGATCGAAAATGAACAACAATCCAGATCGGAGTTGGATGTATGATAGGATGAGTGGTGAAAAATATTAACAGTACTTTTGTATGGGGTGTTAAAAGTTTTCTGCGGTACGTATTCGATAAACCTAGTCTTGTTGATCGGGAATGGTTAGGTGTCCTTGCGCAAAGTGTCGTAACAGCAAGTTTTTCAAAATCGACCAGATTAGATGTCACATATACAGTAAGGGGTTTGTTACATAATATTATGTATGGTTTTGTCATGGTGAGACTACGTATAGTTTGTTCAATACAGATCCAGATACATATGACGTTGGACAGTCATCTGGTAATGTAGATCAGGGGTTGTTTGAAAATACGTACGACGTCGGTCCTTCTAACGTTTGTCGTTTGAAAGACTTGGTTGACGATGCATTTGGGGGGCAATTTGCAAATGTTCGTAACGATATAGCGGCAACTGATGATGAGCCAATCGACCAGGCAAGAGCATTTTTTGCAATATTGCAGAAAGCGGAGGAAAAGATTCATGATGGAATTGAGATGACTATATTAGAATGGGTCGCCAAATTCATGGCAAGCAAGATAAAGAACCATTGGACTGAAAGTAGTTGTGATGATGCTCTAGAAGTTTCGAGAAGCTTGTTAAGTTTTGAGGATCGACACAAAATCCCCGATACTTTCTACCGTTGTAAGCGACTACTAAAAGATTTAGGCATGGAATGCATAAAATTGGATGTGTGTCCAAATAATGGTTTCCTCTATTACGGTGACTAAGAAAGTGTTGCTTACATAGCTTGTCCTACGTGTGAAACACCAAGATGGAAGGAACGGTGGAATACAAGCCGTCGTGCCAAACACATCCCATGAAAGAGATTGTGATACTTCCCACTAACCCCCCTGATTGCAAAGGTTGTACATGTCTCGCGGCACCGCTGAACATATGATGTGGCATTTGAAATATCGAGGGGGTAATGATACAATGATTCACTATGTTGTCGCTGAAGCATGGAAGACATTGTGGGAGCATGGAGCTCCTACCTACGATAACTATCGCAAACATACTTTTGTTATGCGTGCTCATGTGATGTGGACCATTAGTGACTTTCCAGCTTATGGTATGCTATCGCAGTAGAGTACCCATGGTAAGTTTGCTTGTCCATATTGCATGGAGCACACAAGTCCTTTTGGCTCCCAAATGGAAAGAAACACTCCTGGTTTGATTGTCATCGGTGATTTCTCCCCACCGATCATGAATGGAGATGGAGTAATACAAATTTTACCAGAGATCTAGTTGAAACTGATATGGAAACTTAAGGAACCGGCTAAGAGTGCCCATATGAAAAACATTGAAACGTCCTACAGAGTCAAAGGCCTTTTCCGTGTTCTCGTTAACCGCAGATGAATGGAGGGCGCAGGAGTTGGTAGGTATCATAATTGGCAGTGATGCTGTATATTTTGGGAACTTCTCTATTGGGAGGCAAATATGATTCGGCACAACCTTATCGTAATGCATTGAGAGAAGAACTTCTTTGATAACATCAAAAACACCGTGATGGACGATCCTGAAAAACAAAGGACAATTTGAAAGCTAGAATGGACCTCGTATTGTACACAAACCGCTCTACATTATTTACAGTGGATGGTGATACGACTAAAACAAAGGCAAGGTACTGTTAAAGAAGGGATCAGAAGATAACGTTTGTAATTGGCTTTAAGGTATTAAGTTTCCTGATGATTTTGTGTCTAATTTAGCTTGATGTGTTCAAATTCTCGAGCTTCAGATAACAGGGATGAAAGGCCATAACTGTCACGTGTTCATGCAAAGGTTGAACCCATTTGCATTTCGTGACTTCCTGCCCGATTTCGTTTATGAATCTTTGGTTGAGGTTAGTCTTTTCTTCAGAGCTTTATGTGCTCGTGGCATAAGTAGACAGAAAATGGAGGAGTTAGAGAGTTCGATTGTGCTTACTATGTGAAAATTGGAGAGAATATTTTCGCCTGCATTTTTTGATTCAATGAAACGTTTGTCTATTCACCTTCCATGGGAAGCAAAGGTTGGAGGTCCAGTCCATTACAGATGGATGTATCCATATTGAAATGTATCAATTTTATGTTGTTATTTATGCTACGTACAATTAAAATTCCTATGATTGATTTAAACTTAGGTTAATGCATTGGTTTCAGGCAGATGCTTGATTTGAAGAAATCGATCAAAAATAAGAATTTTGTGAAAGGTTCAATAAGTCAGAATTTTCTTCTTTCTGAAATCACACAGTTCCTGGAACACTATTTTGAACCCACATGCGAAACGAGAAGTAATAGGCTAAAAAGAAATGAAGTTGCATTGAATATTGACTACATTGCTAATTTTTCAATCTTCCATAGGAATAGAGAAGTAATGGGATCCGCAAAAAGAAAACAATTATCGAATGTAGAGTACAACTCCATTGAGTTATATGCGCTACTAAACAGCCCAGAGATGGAGTCGTGGTTAAGGTACAATTGCCTCGTTAAATTCCTTTAATTCCCCTCAAATAAATGTATTAGACCACATATGAGTTGTGTTATTTTCCCGAATATATGATGTTGTTTGATTTCATATTTAGAATTCTGCCATTTGCTTAAGAATTTGTAGGGCTAGACAGCTACTTTGATCTATGAGAAGAGCTGAAAAAGACAATTTGTTGATTAAAGCTTTGCTTGTTAACTGTTTTATGCTTTGCTGAAAAATAAAACTTGCTGATTAAGCTTTGACAGTTAAATTAAGCTTTGCTTGTTAACTATTTTAGTTCCATGCCCGATTCAATTAAGTGTGCATGTTTTCATATCATTAATTTACATATTGTGATGGAAAATTAATACTTAGGCAATGGATTTCTATTTTTTTTTTTTAATATGGAGGTGTTTGCGATATGATATGCTGATTGTTTTTTTATAAATATTGGCAGCAACACTACCAGTGGGACCAGGATGACTATATTTTGATTAAAAGATGTTTCAACAAGATTGGATAAAAGAGCTTTCAGGATGGCACGAACAAAGCCAAACAATGGTGGATTCTATACAAGACCAACAGGGAAAAGCTTAAGAATAGAAAGCTTTGGATGACCGTGGCGCATCTAAAAAATGCTATTGTGCATTGGAGAGACACCGCGACCATATTAAGGTCAAGGAAGGCCCGAGAGAACCGACAAAAATGAAAAGGTTCCAATTACGTTGGAGGTTCTATAGGTTAGGGAATCCATAAGGAGAGATTGGTAAGTTTGTTTATTATTACTCATGCTTTATTCCGTGTATTTTTTAAATCCCAGAATTCCGATAAGATCGATTTATAAGAGCTTTTTTATTTTATCAAAGATTTGTCTATAAATATTTTATATATGTCTACTACTTTTATTTGAAACAGAAACTAATTTAATTGTGTTTGGACAGGCTGAAAAACACTTTGAAGGGAACGTAGACCTAGTGCCACAGTTCACGGTTTGGCTGAAGACTCATTGCAAGATGCAGCCGAATAAATCACAGAAGTGGACATCAGCTTGGGCTCGCAAAGTATACGTGAGTTTATTTTCAGGACTCTTTGTGGGATGAATTAATATATTATGATGGAATTTCTAAGTGTTAATAAGCTTTTGTTTCCATTCTTATACCATTTAACTAAATTATATCATTGTTGTTTGTTGTTAGTTGGATTACTTGCGGTTGGCCGTCGAAGAACTTGGGCCTGACCTAGCTTTGTGGGAACCAATAATTATGAAGCAGTGGCTAGATGCTTCGGGAGGAGGAAAGAAGAGCTTTTTTCTTGAGTTTTCAACATGTAGGGATCCAGAGCTTGTTGGCTTTGAAGGAATCAGAAAATATCCAAAGTACATAAACAAGGGGGGATCGAAGGAGGCCATGCAAAAAGCGGCAGCTTATATTGTGCAACTTCAGTTGCAAAATGCTGCATAGGAGGCTCAAATCACCACACAGGCAAAACATATTAAGGAACTAGAGGAGCACTAAAAAGCTGATATGAGAGCGATCTATAAGACGTTGAATATGGAGCTGCCTGAGCGTTATCGCGGGGAAAGGGACGCTGGTGGTGAGGCAGGGGGTGTTGGTGGTTTTGAGGGTGCAGGTGGGTCACATGGCTCTGCTAGTTCAGGGGCGTTGGTTTTTCGGGGGGCATTGGAGGGTCCCAATATGGTTCACATACCGATGATACCAATTGGTTTGATTTTGAAACCTCGGCATTTCAGTGAGCTTGCTGATCCACCCTAGTTACGAAGGCTATGTTTTTTTTAGTAAACTTTTAGTCTTTTTGTAGCCTTTAACTATGGGTTGTTTTGAAATATGTACTCTTTAACTAGGTGTTGTTTTGAAATTACATTAGCCAGGTGTTGTTTGGTCTGAATATTGGATCTTTGGTGTTAATTGGTGTTGTGAAGTGGCTGGAATATGGTGTTATTTTGAATGTGTTATTGTTATATGTGTTGTGAAGTGGTTGGGAAGATTTGTGTTGTTGAAATGGTCTTATTTTGGACGTTTTATTGTTATATTATTGTGGATTTTGTGGAATCGACTTGCCGTTGATTTGCCACGTGATGTGGTCGAATGTCGATTGGCTATAATTGAATAGGAATTAGCAGCCTTTTTCAGCTCTTTTTTGGTTTAGAAGTTGACAAACAGCAGGTTTTTCAAGTCCTTTTTTTGGTTTATAATGCTTGCAGGTGTTATTTTCCCTCTTTACAGAACAGTTAGCATCAGCTTTGCTCCTTCTGTTAATTCTATTTGAGTAGTTCTGTTTGAGGTATTTTGAACACAGGCAATTTTAAAAAAAAAATAACATACTCCAGTTACAGAATCACCGCTCGCTGACTTTACTGATGTGGAGTTAGCTAGAGAGTAACTGGTTTCCACTCAATACGTGGGATTTACTATTTCTTATTTGTTTAATATCAATTTTACTTAATCAACTTTAATTACTCAAATATAATTACTCCGTTTCTAATATGAGATTGTCACTTCACTATTTTAATTACGAAAAAAAATTCTTACCAATTTTTAATAATGATAAGTAAGTTTTAATTATATAATTTAATTAGTCAATTTGAATTAATTAAACACTTTAATTAGTCAATCTTAATCAAGGATGTCAATAATGCAATTTTTCTTTCTTAATTTAACGGGGCCATTTTTTTCGCTTTTAAAAAACTTAATGAAACAATTTTAATTATGGATTAAATGGTTATAATTAGGGTGTTTATTTTTATTTTTTTACCACTTTTCTATATTTTTCTTTTAATTAGTCATTTTTTAAGGCGGAAAATCAGCTAGCATTTGCTTGGAAGCAGGCTGCTGATGTGGCGCGTAAAGGGCAAATTCGCTTTAGCAAGCAATAATTTCATTGCAAATTATTTTCCAAGTCAGCTTTCGCTCGCTAATTTACTTCTTGTTGTTTTGCTACGGATTATCGGATTTGTAAGCGACTTTTTTGTTGTAATACTTAGCTAGCGAATATTCAATAACTAAGCCACCAAGCAAATATTAAACATTCTTGTAGTGGTGATGAGTAAATCGGTTCACGCAACATTTATTTTTCTTTAAATTTGGTAAATAATTAAGTATAAAGCATGATTTCAAATTTAAAATTTAACTGGAAGATATGTAAGCGTTTTCAGTTTATAATATTTAAAGTTTTAAAACAATGAACATTTAGAACCTTTTCAGGGGCACCAGGCCAACATTTTCAGGGGCACCAGGCCAATCCAATGCCCATTCAGAACAGTTTGTACTGTAAAAACATTGGGCTTAATTAAAATTTGGACCTCACTGAAAACACTCTCCGGCTCCGCTATACTTGTAATAAAGCAGAACCTGAATTCTCTTTTCCTTAAGTTGTATTATTCGGCTACAATTAGGTGAAATTTGAAATTCGTGACTTTAATTCCATTTTGTGCATGGAAATTGGAACTCAATTTTGTAGATATTGACTAAATACATAATATATGTAGAATGCGCTACGACCAAATTATTTGTTACGTTAGAAAAGAATTTACACGCGGGGTCAAAGTTGGTAGTAAGAGTAAATCACAACACGAATTGTGACAAACTGAAAATTGGTTAACCGGGGTAAACGAAACCAATATACCGTACCTTATGGCTTATGCTTAGATAGGTATCAATTAAATGATATTTGAGTACAATTACAAAATGCGCTTTTTGTTTGTTTTTCTTTCAATCAGTGGATGCAGTGTTAGTTCTAACATTACAAAATTTAAAAATCCGCAAATGCATTGGTAATTGGTGATTTTCGTATAATATATATATATATATATATATATATATATATATATACTATTATATAAAGAAATCCATTGTGACACCAATATTTTGATTTCCAACTTTAACCTTTGTGTTTTAGCTATATTGTGAAAATTTCTTATTAAATCCCCAAAATAGCCTTACAAATTAAATTAGACTAATTAATTATATTACTAGTTATAATTAATGACGTACTTTTTCCATAATCTGCTTTTCTTCCATTATTCTACTCAGAATTAATGGGACATGTTATCTAGATAAATCTTCTTCTTTAACCCACATAGAATGACATTGAAAAAAGAATTATGCTCGCAGGAACCGCGTGCTACATTTGCTAGTATATATATACACAGAGATAAATAGATATAATAATAGATAAATTCATTTGTAAGCATATCTTAATTGTGATTTAAGTAAAGTTCACTGTTTTAGCAAAATAATATGAAGTATTAATATGCATACCGTCAATGACTTGTCAGAAGTATTATTTTTTAGTTATTCCATAGCTTGCTAATCATATAACTCTATGAAAAATACACTAATAAGAATATCATTAAGAATGAGACGCTCGTTTGCTAAAGTCAACGCGGTAACAGAATTAATCTTTTAGTGTATTTATTATTGTTATTTTTATTACTATGAGTATGAATAACTGCTCGCTAAAATAAATTAAATAATGGTTTCACTAATTCATGCCTGTATTACGTACATTAAAAAGAAAAACAGTTCACTATATATTTCATGAGAAAAAATGATTTAATAGTAGAAAATTTTTACTTTGTCAACATGCTATTAAAAACAACAGCAAAATCCTATCCCAAAATAAATTGATTTTATATTTTTATATTTTGTTGCTTCATATTCTTGCCAAAAAAAAAAACTCGATTTTCATATCTCATAGGAAATGACTAGCTTTTTTTCTTTTGTAAGGGATAAAATGTAAAATAATAATTGTATTTTTATTGGATATATAGAACCCCTTTTCATATTTGTAGCTAAAGAATAAGCATAAATTGACAAAGTATATATTAAAAAAATAGATATGAAGCTATTTATTCTTTTTATGATTGGTATACTCTACATGGTATTTGTTTGAAATGTATCAAGGAGTGGGTGATTGTTGTGATGACTTTGCACCCCTTGTGCATCATTTATTCGTTGTGACTTATGACTTCATGTCATCTTGGACTACCATTCTCTCGTATAGCGTGGCTTTACACAATTCAGAGTACAACTTAGGTCTAGAATGTTACATATTCAATGCTACCATGGCTCTGTTCATTCTGTATTATGGGTTTTTTGCCATATTGGTCTACCATTCTCTAGTATAGCGTGGCTTTAAGCAATTCCAAGTACAACCTAGGTCTAGGTTGTTACATAATCGAGCATTACCGTGGCTCTATTCATTCCGTATTATAATTTTACGCCATATTGTGCTAACATTATGTTGTCATACAAGCTTTTTCATCCGAGATCCCACAACCATTTATGCCATGTCACCAACGAGAAACATTGTTAGGTAGTTAACATGAGCGGAAATGGGTTTTTGCAACAAAGGCTTTTACACCAGTGCGCATTACAAGAGCAATTTGTCCCAAATTTTCACCCTTATGCAGTATTTTGCATTTATTTGCTACAAAATATGAAGTTTTAGTGGTAGGGTAGTACCCTAGACATATGCCGCCACTCTTTCATTTTTTTTCCTTGAAAATCGGCATGGGCGTTTGCCAAATATGGGGTGCTATTCCTTCCTTTTTTTTCCTTAAAAACGGCTTGAGCGTTTGCTCAAGTTAAAATAAATTTTGAAGTGATTTGCAATACCTATGGAAAGTCAAATTTTAAATATTAAGATATAGTAAGATACGATTATCCTTTGATTGTGTATTGTTTTATTTTGAAACATAATATACGAGAAGAATCAAAACTAGAATATATATATAAATATATATATATATATATATATATGCTTTGACTAGGTAGAAATAACTTAAATCAAAGTACTTAGTTTTTTTTTCAGCTCCAAATATTTGTTTATTCCCTATAGTTCTTTATCATAATAAAAATTATTTTGGTAAAATATTATTACTAGTACGTATCGACTTTGGTGAGTTGTAGAATCACCTTCAATTTAAATATTTTCAAATTAGTTAGCTCTGTGTAATTCAATATTGAGATTCTCTTTTTACTAGTTTTTTAATATCTTCTTTTTATTGGTTTGATATACACGTGTCTTCTCAATATATTTTTATTTTAAGATTAATTAACAAAGATATACACCTGATATCTACAACACATGACTATATATAATATCATAAATAATGGTTTTTCCTCAAGATTGGTGATAATATTCTTTTTACTATTCATAATTAGTTTAAATATAAAATTAAATTTTGTTCCTTGAGTTGCTGAACGTCATTGAATTCAAGAGAAATAAATCTTGATTTTTTTTTTCATATGAATTAACACTTTAAAATGACGGGTGCTTCTAACAGCCCCTCACCTCCCGCTTGTGGAGCTTGTGCTTTTTCAACTTACTTTAAGACAAGTATAAACAAATTAAAAGCACCAATTAAAAACACAAAATAATCGATTTTCAGTGGAAAAATCCCTACATGATTTTCAAAAAATATTTGCAAACAGCCCTAGATGATTTTCACATGAACTTACGGATTCCTGATATAATGTTTTCATGTTACCTAAAATATGATCATAATTATATAGTTAATATCGTATATATATAGGATTATAATTCCATGATTTAAACATTGTACCATATGCATTAATTCCACCATATATTCGTTGACAATCATTTTAAAACAGCTTGTAAAACTGTAGGAATTCAAATCATGCCGACATTGAACCCACTATAATTAGATTTATCAAAGAAAAGAAACCCATTATAATTTGGGAAGAGGAGTTTCAAATTTGTTTCTAACCTCTAGCTCAACTCAAATTGCACCCACGTGCATTGAGGGTTCGTGAGAGTAAATGGTTTCTGACACAAAAAAAAAAAAAAATGTTATCTTTACTTCAAAGAAAAGGGAAGCAAATTACTAAATTCAAATCTAGGGCTTTGCAAAATATTACACACACACACACACACACACACACACATATATATATATATATATATATATATGTACATACATATATATAGATAATTTTGCTAAATGATAACTATAGAGGAAAACTAATGTATCTATCTAATATGCTACGCTTTCATTATATAGATGGGCATCATCACTACCCGTTTGAATTTCAAAATGGTTTAAGTAATGTCAACTTTTTATCAGTGAGCTCAAAATTTTCTATCGAAATGAGCTTATGAAGATCATGATAATTTTTTATTATTTATTTATCATGCTAACCTTATAAACTATAACACGAGATTCCATCTTTCTCCGACTAATATTCTATGCTTAAAACAACTCATGCTGAATACTTAACACACATATAAAGGATAAAGCTGGAGATAAGAGAATATCGCGTACATGCTGCTCATCACAAATACATTCGCAACCCAATCTATCAGCAACTTGCATATGTCCTCTAGAAATTAGCAGATTAATTAGTTTTATCCTTCTATCAATTATGTAAAATACATGCTCAGTGACTTAGTTATGCTAAAATTAATCCATGGTTTCAACCGAATGGATAGAATTTATTTAAATTAAACGTTGACATTCAATAAGTAAATGGATCATACTTAACAAGTCGTCCCAAAGTCTAAACCTCTAAAATATTATTTCTTACCTCATCATGAGATTTTCGACAAAACAACAACTAAAGATTACAGACCGGAGAAGAATTAAAGAGGTGAGTCACGAAACTAAGAAACAATACAATATTTGGATTAAATGTACATATGATGTTGTTGGTGGTGGTGTTGACGATCATTGATGACAACAAACGATAAATTATCTGTCCTTATTATTTGCCCTAATATTGTTGCCGGGCGCCCGAGTTTCCGGCCCATGCACCGTCCAATGGGATCTGTCCATTTGGCATATTGTTCATCGGCAAATTGAAGAAAGGAAGCCCCAACGACGCCGGATCACCAAATTGGTTCCCTGCCATAGGAAGATATGCCTAAACATAAATACTTAATTTCACAAACCTATTCTTTTTCTGAAGCTCCATATAAGTGTCTCTTTTCGGTACCACAAAACTAAGTAACAACAGCTAGGGTAGTTTTCAACAAAAAATTGACTTCATGACAAACAAAAATAAGGAAGAAGCTACGGTAGTTTAATTAATTTCGAACAAAAAATTAAGTTTCACTAACATGAATGAGAAACTTTCATTGTTGAAGTCTAAATGGGAATTTTATCAGTGTTGTGTTAACCATATTTTTTAGTGAATGAACCAAATTAAGAAGTTCTTTAAGTAGTAAAAAGCTATTAAATTTTGACACTAACGGAACTCGTCTAGATACTAGATAGCCAAAAAATTGAATAATCGGGAGAGAAAGATATTTAAAAGTAACAAAAAAAAAACAAAATTATTTGTTTTAAATTTTTAGATGACATGTCAATTCAATACCTCCACCGCCTCCGGGTGGTTGAGACACCGGCGTCTGCATCTGCAGTCCCTCCTCCTCCTCCAACGGCAGCCTCTCATACGCCACGTTAGTAAATGACGCCGCTATGATAATCACGGGGCCCGAAGCAATCAACGCACCGACAACATTCCCTCCCACCACTTGCCCCTGCCCTCCTGCCAAATATATAGTCAAACTAGTAGCCCCCGGAGGAGCGGGCGGCGGAAGAAAAGACCCCGACAACGACAAAATCTCGAACCTCCCTTGTAGCGTAACCACGCTGCCTGCCGCCGCTGGTTGCCGTATAGTCACGTTTGTGACGGTCCCTGTACCACTCAGTATACATATCCCTCGCTGCCGTTTGCGGGCGTAGGTGGCTATCGCTTCGAACACGTCGCACCCGTTGGCGACTTCGAGTATGTGGGCTCGTAGCGTGTTGGCGCTCTCTCTTGTTATGATCACGGGAGGTTTTGGTTTGTTTTTGGAACCAGGCGGACGACCACGTGGCCTACGCGCCGACATGTCGCCGGAGTTTGTGTTGTTGTTGTCGTCGTCGTTGCCACCGGAGAATCGGTTGCGATTGGAATTGTCATCGTCGTCGGAATCTTGCGTTGGGCGTTGGAGCTGGAGATGAGAAACGAAGTGATGAGAAGCTGAGCCTAAGTCCAAACCTGCCATTATACATACACTTCAAGAAAGGAAAAATAAAAATACTAATTTTTGTGGGAAAAATTAAGAGTATAAAAATTGAGTGGGATTAAATTTGTTTGTTTTTTAAGGATTTAAAGAAGAGGGATTCAAAGGCTAGTGCGAATAGAAAACGAGCTAAGGGTAATTGTGCGGGGAGAAAGGAAAGGTTGAGGGAGAAGTGTAGTGATCATAAGAGGTACTAGCCAATGGAATTGAATATGTAAAGTAAACTATATAAAGGTATAAAATATGTATGAGCATATTTTAGAGATGAGAGCGAAGTTTAATATTAGCTAGCTTTTGATTAAAATAAGGTTATCTTAATTATTGAATAGAGAATGGTTTGTTAGCTGGTATTAAACGCCAAAGTAGAAGAAAGCAAGAGGTTGTGTTGGGGCGCAGGAGTTGTTTATTTCATATATATATATATATATATATATATATATATATATATATATATATGTGAATAAAATACTTTAGGGTTTTTGGCTTATTATTGCCCAAGTATTATTATTAACTAAAATACGAAATTACTCGCAATTTAAGAAACATGTTCTTACAAAAATAGCACATAACCTTCAGTCGGGGTAAAATTAACTCGTCCAATCTCGAGAGTGAAATCAGATTTTTCAATAAAAAGAGTACATTTATACTGATCATTTTTGCCCAAAATATGCATTTGTATAGTACAGACACACAACTTCAAATGAAAACCTGGAAAATAGATTTTTCTAATTAACTTAATATATATTGAGCGGTAGTGTGGTACACAGTTAACTAATTTTGATATTATAAGAAAAAAGCATTAAACAATTAGTGCAACTTTTTCCATTGGGTAGTACTTAATAATTAACTGTCATTCTATATAAGACTCGGAGCATAAAAGCTTAATATTTATTTTTATGTTGAAGACTTGAAGACTCCGGTAGTGATTGAAACACTTCGGGTATTTTCTTAACCTTTTAATCCTACGCAAATATATAAGCCAGCAGCATCAAATCAAGTTGCCGCAGTTTTACTCTATTTATCAATAATTTAGTCTTTTTTTTGTTAAATTCATTAATTTAGTTGTAGCAGGTTGACTCCTTTACTGCTGAAAATGAACAAAATATTTTTCACTTGCGCAAACATTATGAAAATTAATTTTCATTTGGAACACCTACGAACCTTTCATAAAATAACTTAGAAAGCTCGAAGAAACTGGCTATTAGTGTTTCACTTTCGGAAATCATCACTAGCTAGTTAGTTAAATTAAATAAACTTATAAACATGATCAGGTGACATGTTTGCATTGCGCGCCTTTAACCAATAAAGAAAGTGAAATAACGGAAATTAATTTTAAACATAAAGCCTAATTTAGCTAGTGATATATAATCGATATAGTTTAAGATTGTGACCATAAGGTTAACCCCGTGGTATGATCTTTTTATTATACTTATTTTGTGAAAGACGCGATTCTCCGATTACTTAATGGTCGCTTTAGCCGGATAAAGTTGGGGCATTAATTATAATTATCAGTTGGAACCATGATGGATTAAGTTAAAAAAGTTGCATGAACTTACATTTTATCTTTCTTTATGAAGTTTATAGACTTTCTAAACTGACATGACTCAATATGGTATGTAGGTGCCAAAAAATTAATTATAATTTTTTTGTCCGCAAATAACTAACTAATTATACTTAATTACGACCTAACCGCTGACTTTTATAATATATATAAAGACTCCCCATAACTTATCGTCGCTGGATTTTTTTTATTCATCAAACAGATCCTATCCTGCACACCTCTATTTGTTTTACATACCATGTACACTTTTTTTCTCACATTTGATTTTTATTATGTTTTGAGCGGAATGCCATCGAATTCAAAATCATACCACGGCCATCATCCAGCGAATCTTATTTTTTAACTGTGTGCGGAAAAATAAGCGACGTAGATGAGGGCTTAATTATTTACATTTTCATTTACACAGAATTATGATACAAGTGTAAAAATTATTCGATGTTCATTTTTTACATGAAACTCCAAAAAGATATAGAATTAAGATCACGGAAATTTCACTTCAAGATCTTTTTAATGTGTGTGGAAAATGTACAGAGCAACTTGCTAAAAGGAAGAAGAAAACAAAGCGGGAGAAACGGTTACAACCACTGCCAGCTCGGCATAACATCTTAACAAACTAAGAATCATAAATTACATAAACGCCCCAATAACTTTGAGAAACAAACAACTAACGCCAATATCCTCCCCTCAAGTTAGAGGCGGTTGATCACCAAGTCCCAACTTGAAAAGCCCTTGATGAAAGACGGAGGACGCCAAAGTCTTGGTGAAGTAATCAGCCACTTGGAAAGTAGCATGACAATGTTGAGGGATAAGAAAATCAGCCTTAAAGCAGCCCCCCTTATTACATGGCAATCTATATTCAAATGCTTAGTCCTCTAATAAAAACATGATTTTGAGTAATGTGCACAGTTGATTTGTTATCACAGAAGAGAAGAATAGGCAGAGGAACAACCCGATAAAAGATCATGGAGAATATAAGTAATGCGTTGCAGCTAACAAGTGGTAGAAGCCATGCTTTTATATTTTGCCTCAGTTGAGGATCTTGAAACAAAAGTTTGTTTCTTGTTTTTCCAACTGATGAGAGAGTCACCCAAAAAGTTACAAAAGTTAATTAATTATCTTCTTGTGTTAGTGCAAGATGCATAGTCAGCATTACTGAGTGCCTTAAGAGTAAGTTGAGATCCTAGGGTAGAAAAGACCCAGTGAAAGGTTGGTTTTCAAATCATGAAGCACAGTTGTAGCAGCAATCCAATGATCTTGAGGGGGATACTGCATGAACTGAGTGACTTAATTAACTATGTAACGAATGTCAGGCCTGGTCATGTTTAAGTAAAGAAGTCTACCCTCTAGCCTTCTATACTTTCCAGGTTCAGTCATAGGAACATCAGTGGAGCTCAACTTCAATCTCTTGAGACAAGGAGTGTCAATATGCATAGAACCAGCCTAACCAGCATTCTCAGGGATATCAAGAACATATTTCATTTGGTTATTATGAAGACCATCAAATGGTCTAGGAATCTCCAAGCCCAATAAGTATTTTACAGCACCTAGATCTTTGATGGTGAAAGCTTGATACATGAAAGCTTTTGTTTTATTCTTACTATGACAAGCTTGACAACAACAACAACAACAACAACACCAAAAAAACTATCCACATAGCCAAGACCAAAACTTGGTTGTACCCCTTTGCAACTATTCTGGTTTTATGCTTATCTACAGAGCATGAGGCTTGAGTTTCATCTTGAACACTCCAACAAAGCCAATAGAGTGCTTCCTTGTGGGGGAGAGGCACCAAAATACAGGTTTCATTATCTTCAAAGGCTTTGAGTCCTACACTAATAGCATACATCTAATCAGCATTAGTACTTGGTTCCTTATATGAGGTAGGCTCAGAAGTCTACTGGCTAAGAAAGAAATATGTTAGGGAGATAGAGAAGGATTCAAGGTGTATGAGAGATGTATGGAGTGTATGCTAATTTAAAATGAGCATTGTTCAGTGAAGAACCCAAGGGATCGGATGTACAGGCAATGAGGTAGTTCTTTAACTGGCTTGGGAGTGAGGTATGTCTGGAGATTCTCCATGTCACTACAAGAGGAGCAACATGTAGCATAGTAGTTGTATCAGGAGGGAAAGAAGGTGCATCACGTAACTTAAGATGGTGGTTGTTAGGAGCAGTTGGTGGACGTATATGTGTTGCAGTAGCAGAAGGTGTAGTATAGACAAGAGGAGTATAAAAAAACTCATCAAAAAGGGGTAAAACAGGCAAACGAAGTGAACTAGTTTCAGTAATATAAGAGGTAAAAGGAAAGAAATGTTCATGAAGCACAACATCTTTTCGGATAATATGCCTTTTTCGCAGAGAAATGGTAGATCTTGAAAGCCTTTTCACCAACAATATTCTCCATGAAACTTCCTTTCGAAGCTCTAGAAGCCAACTTATACTTCTATGGTTTAGTATTGGTATAGTAGCAGCGTCACCCTGAGAGAACTCATGTTTGGCTTAGAATAATTGAGCTTCTCATAAGAGGCGCACCAATTCAACACCCCGGTAGGTGTTCTATTAATCAGACGTGTGGCCATTACCAATGCATCGCCCTAGAAAGAGGCAGGACAATCAGCATGAAACATGAGAGCTCTAGTGGTCTGCAGTAAGTGTACGTGCTTCATCTCTGCTACTCTATTATGTTGGGGAGTGTAAGGAGCAGACTTATGATGCCATATGCCTTGAGAAGACAATAAAGACTAACAAGAAGCATTGGTGAATTTAGCGTCATTGTTAGATCGAATTGCAATTATATTGCTAGAGAACTAGACTGCTACATGAAGGGTGAAGTATTGTACTGTACTAGTAACTTGTGATTTGTTGTTCAAGAGGAAAGTCTAAGTGGATCTACTATAATCATCCGCAATGGTGAGGACATAATGCGCATTGGAAGTAGTAGGTACTCTAAATGCACCCCATATATTTATATGCAAAAAATCAAATGGAGTAGCAGACACAGTAGTACTAAGAGGAAAATAATTTTCTACTATTTTGAAATACTACATATATGACAAGAAACTAACTCCTCATTAGCAACACGAGTAATAGAAACACAATCAATGTGCTTCAATGTAGAAGAGGAAGCATGTCCTAACCTATTATGCTCGAAGGCTAACACATTAGCATTCTTATAGGTTGTTTGAACAACAATCTTATTACGAGTAGTAGAACTACAACATGAAACAGATAAAGGAACACTAGTTGGAGAATCCATAAGGTACAGATTCCCAACCGGATGTTTCGTTGCAATGACAACTTCAGTCAGAAGGTTTTGCAAAATGCACCGACTTTATGAAAAGGTGAACGTAATTTGACCATCTTGACATAACTTAGCAACTGAAATGAGATTCACTTGAAGTTGAGAAGTTGCAAAGAATTATGTAGGACCAATTTAGGGCTAAAAACAACAGTTCCAATATGTTGAACTTGCTTGATAATTCCATCAGGTAAATACATAGGTGTGCATCTATCAATGGGCTTAACAACAGAGAAGGAGTTGACATTAATGATCATATGATTAGAGGCCCATGCATACAAGATCCATTTACCAGATTTCAAAAATTAGAGGTGAGAGAGTTGTTGTTATTACCAGCAAAGTCACCAAAATGTGCAAAATTAACTTGCCCAACATCTCTCTAGAGGAGCCACTACATATTTGATTTAAGTCATTATACTTTTCATCATCTTGTAGAAGTCGTGCTGGAAGGACTTAGAAGGTGCACTAGAGATGGAACCAGCAGAACCTATGGAGACAGTAGAAGAAGGAACAAGCATAGGTGAATCAACATAATTAGAAATATTCTTAGAAGTGTTAGAACCCTTCTTGTTCTTCAAATTATTATACTAATAAGGTACACCAACCAACTTGAAATAGGTCTCTAGAGCAACCTTTGCTCTTATAAAAGTCACTAAACCTGTCAGATTTCTTCTTGAAATCCTTAGAGCATAGAGAAGTAGATGATCCGCAATGAGTAGTGTTATTGGTAAACTGCATAATTCTCAATAGGATCAACATAGGACAGTTGAACTCTTCTTTGCTTCTCAACCTTGAGGATCATGGCATAAGCCTTTTCAACAAGGGTCAAAGGATCTAGACAAAGAATTTGTCCTCCGACGTCATCAAATACATCAGTCACTCCCATTATGAACTTCATACAATCAACACAGGTCCAATTCTCGCAATCTAGATGATCGATCAGAGGTCAAGGAATGGAACCAGTGATAGCTACTAGTTTTTTCTTGGCACCAAGGGTGATTTTGACAGATCTGCTCCACGACAAATGATTATCAAAACCAGTTAGCAGAATGTAGGTGAGTGACGTATTCGATTAGCAGCATTAAGGTGAGTGACATAATCGAATTATCCAAACTCTGCACCAGCAGAGATCCAATAAGCAGGCATTAATGTTTGATGAAGCAGAAGTAACCGGCGTGGCTGCAGTAGTAGCCGTAGTATGGGTTGACATGATCAAAAACAGGGTCGGAGCCATAATTTTATAGGAGGGGAGGCGAGATTATATTTAATGTGGAAATTTCTTAAGGTTTAATTGTCACATAGCTCTCATTTGGAGCGCAAAAAAGATGACTTTTACAGCCCAAACTATTGAGCTCACGCCTCAATATATGAAATGTCAATGAATATTTTATTCACATTTTTCTTCTTTGTTTCTCTTATGTAATAAGTAAAATAAAAAACACATATAAAACTATATTAAATAGTGCCTATTCAAAATTTTAGTATAGATGTTTTAAATTCAAAATTCCATATTAATTATATATTTATTAGTAGAAATTACATTAATTGTCACCATTCTTTTGCAATCCTTATTTTTTCTTTGGAAAAGTGGTGAGACACATGTACATATAAACTCTATTAAGAAATGTGCTATCAATTTATATACTAAAAAAATAAATATACAAATAAAAATCTTATTACTAGTCTTATGGTATCTGCAGCAATATGATCTGAAAAAATAAAAAATTACAAGTAATGGTGCAAGTATATAAGAAACTATGGGACATGCTTCAACTTTTTACACTCAATTGGTTGAAGTATAGTATTTAGTCTATAAATAAGGTAAATAGACTAGTGGGCCAGGGTATAAATGTTACACCTGTTAATAATACGGGAGTGATGGGCCATTTTGATGGTTGGTTGGATGGCTTGGTCAAAATGTTAATGTTGGGGGTGCAAAGAGAACACGCACAACAGCTAAATATTACAATTTTTCTACTTAGTAATGCTAATTAAGTGATTAGCTTGAGTTGAAGGGGTGCAGTCGCCCCCACTGCACCCTCCTTCCCTCTGCCCCTGATCAGAAATAAACAGATCGCAACGAATAAAAGAGAGATAGAACAATGATTACAAAAAATCGTCGACAAAAAGTCGAAAGAAAACGATCGAGGAATACAATTCGACTAAAATGCATCAGTTTCGGTGAGATTTCAGAAAATTCCAGTGAATGATTCCATATGGAGGAATAGAATTAAGAGCAAAATATATTTAATGGAATAAAATTTGTGAGCCGACAATACATAGTAGCTAGCTAAAAAGAAGAAGAAAATAGAGCGGGAGAAATGATTATAACGAGTATTTTGAAACCCGACCCCGTGACTAGACTGGTGAGGCTATCGGGTAGTGGGTCAAAAGGTCGAACGTGTCGAACTACTGGGTGGACCGGTTTGTTGACTTTAGTCAACATTCAATAAAAGATATAATAATAAAAATTAATTGTACAAAAAAAATTATAAGATTGTGAGAAATATTTTAAGTTAATAATATGTTGTTATATTATAAGAAAAATAAAAATATGGTTATCACAATACTAAGATTTGAACACTTGACCTCCAACAAAATAAGTTTTTAGGAAGTAGTGAAAACCATTGAGCTATGCCACAATTTAATAAAAAATCCAACAAACTATATATTTAATACAAGTTAAAAGATTGTTTTTAATTTTTAAATGATGACCAACCGTATCACAAAATTCATTACAAGAACAACAATATGTGACACTAAAATCGAGAAAATAAACTTAGCATCGGTCGAAATACTATCCTTGAAATTCTCAAATGCATGTTCGTTTCACTTCAAACTGAAATTAAGGATGGAAAACAACGTTTTTTTTAAATTTGTTGGTCCAAATAAAAAAAAAAACGTCCAAAACGGACGGTCCTACGCAAAGTTATGGCCTTTCAAAGTTTTGCATTTTTTTTCTTTCTTTTTTTTTTAAAAGATTTTCAAGACAGGTTTGTAATTTTTCAAAATTAACGATGAGCCTCATAATTTCCGGAGAAATATATAAAAAAACACAAATGGCGAACCGAGCAGGCTGGGCGATCGGGTCGCCTATCGAACCGGCCGAATTCGTCGGTTCGACCCCTGGAGCTTGCAGACCGCTCCAGGTGCAGAATCGGCCGGGACGAGCTGCCACTTCTCGGTCGAACCGGCCGATCCGGACCGAGTTTCAAAATAGTGGTTATAACCTCTGCAAGCTCATCATAACAACTTAAGATTCTAAGAATCATAAATTACATAAATACCCCAGTAACTTTAAGAGACAAACAACTAACTCTAATAGAAATATTTTTACCCTCGACAACTATTAAATTAAGCAAATTAAGAAAATAATTTTATACATACATATAGAGGCGGAACATTTACCCCAAGGCTCAAACCCACCCTAGCCTTTGGAATAGGTCCTTAATAAAGTACTTAGTAAATCAATAAGGTTATGCCAGATAGTTGGTCCTATAATGTTAACTATCGATTTCTTTTGTTGGAGAAGTATACATATACAGATAAATATCACTTCTCCTTCCAAACATAAGCTAATATGTGGGACACGGTTCTTCTTATTTCACAAGGGATGAAACCAAGCTAAATAAGAGGTTATTATAAGATTGAATCTTACTGCAACTTACTTAAAATCAAAAATATCTCTTTCTAGGAAAAACATATTTAATAAAGTACAATGATCAAGTTGTGGCGTGTTATAGAAAGACCTGATGAGTGAATTATTATAGATATTTGAGTACCTGATTTCTTAGACTTTTGGATAATCTTTGTGGCAATTTTACTTGTTTTAGTATTATTTCATTGATTTTGTAGTTTGAGTCCAGTCGGACCAAAACGATGCTTATTTTTGGAGCATTTTAGCACTATTTAGTGATAACAAGGCAGTAGCGCTATGGCCCTACCAATTGCGCCTCTATCACGAGGAAACATAATGCAGCGCAAGCAAGAGCAGCATCGCAAGAGAAAGTTGGAGAAACAGAAGGTGGCACGACCATCATGCGTAATAGACCGTGATCGCGCCTGGCACACGTAATTGTGGTGCGATGTGGCATAATTGCGCCTAACGAGGATTAATCGGCCATTATGTCTAATTAAGTTACGACTGCTCACGAAATTAGGGCATCAGAACTTTCCTATAAATATAAGGGGACATCCAAAACACATGACACGGCTTACAAGAGCCTACAAACATTTATAAAAGCATTATAGGGTTGAAGGAGCAGAAATTCTACCATTTGTGGCACTACAATCATTGTTGGGGGGAAAGGTGAGCTAGAGGGGCAACAATCAGAGTAGAGGAATGCAGCAAGGAGATCATAAGTTTAATCTTTTCTTTTTCTTATTGAATACTTTATGATGAATTGTTGTGATTTGAATATGACTATGAGTAGCTAATCACCTAATCATCTCAGTATTTGAGGGAGGATGTAGTTAATCTCATATAGATGCACCTTGAACCTATGTTTTTATTAAGTCTGTTAATGAATTTGTTTTGTTTGATATTATTTGTTGCTTATGCTACTTGGTATGTTTGGCGCACGCATAATCAGAGTAGCGATGTTGAATAACCTTTTTATTTAGTGTTCAACAATACAATTATGAAAGTACAAATATCTACTTGCAGGGAATTCCATACTTGGTTAGTTATACTTACTTACATTTTATTAGTACTTGACTTGTATACTTGCGATTGTGCATTAATTCGATTAAGAACAAAAAACAACTTACGCACGCATCAAGTTTTTGGCGCCATTTCCAGGAAATAACTGTATATTTGTTAGCAGATTCTACTTTTGTTAATCTGTGAGAAACACTTACTGCTCTATTCATATTTCAGGTACCAGAAGTGCATGACGAGCAGAGACACCGTGATACCATTACTATTTGATCTTGAGATAGAAAGAACTTGTAGACACAACCAAAAAGAGAGATCCAACATGTCAAATACTGGAGACGGAGCAACTTCACTAAGAGGAACATAACATGAACAACAAACAGAAGGAAACAATGATCAACACTTGGGAGGATGATATTTTCTTCGACCAACAAGACAAGTAAGTTTGGCCAACACTTGAGGGCACTGGATCATGTATTGTAACAACTGAAGATCATGAACCAATCAAATCAGCAATATTCTTTATGATCGGCCAAAATCAATTTGGATGAGGAATTAGTGAAGATCCAATGGCGCATCTCACAGATTTTATTGGGGCGTGTAAAGTATTTCCAACTCAGTTCTGATTCAGCAATCTTGAAGTTATTTCCCTTTTTCCTTGAATGCAGAGGCTAAAAGGTGGCTCAATGAATTGCCGAATAACAGCATCATAACATGGGAACAAATGGCACAACTATTCTTACAACAATTTTTCCCACAGGAAAAACAACAAAAATGAGAAATGAGATAGTTAATTTTTGGCAGATGAATGGAGAATCATTTTCAAAATCATAGGTTTAGGGTTGCAAGGGCATGACGAAGAGGTGTCCACAACTTTACTGTGAACTGAACACAGGGTGCGAGAATACACTCAATGTTAGTTCTGGAGGGGATTCATGCAAAGAATCGACGATGATGCATTCGCTTTATTGGACACAATTGCATCAACTATATCTAAGTGGAGTATTGATCGAGCTCCAACAAAGAGAACAATGGGAGTTCACGAGATAGACACTATAACTCAATTATTTGCACAAGTGGATGCCATTAATACTAGATTGAAGCATATGAATGGGAACTCACCAATCATGGTATGCAACAATTGTGGAGGAAATCACCCAACCAATGAATGAAAATTAGTAAATGCAATCCTACTAGAATAAATCAACTATGTTGGTAATTACTCGAAGCAAAACAATCCTTATTCGAGCACTTACAATCTATGATGGAGAAATCACCCTAATTGTTCTTGGGTAGGGCGCAACAAACTAAGAAACAACAAGAAGGAGTTCAGAAGCCAACACGTTTCAACCAAATGACAAATAAACCAAATCTCAAAGAAATATTATATAACTATATGACGAAGACCAACGCAAGACTGGGGCAAATTGAATCAAGATGTCAAAACACAGACAATTCACTGAGAAATATTGAGAAATTATTGTGCCTAATTGCAAATCAGATAAGTACTTGACCAACTGGAACACTGTCGAGTAATACAGAAACCATCCCGAGGGTGCAAGTGAATGTGGTCTCAACTGAAGAAGATGTTTTGAGCAAAGTTTCAGAACCACTAGGCAAGGAGTACTATCCACCAATTCCATATCTTTCACAAATTCATCACGTGGAACAACTTGCTGGAGTTTTCAAAGATCTATCGCGATCTATAACTCTTGAGGAGGCAGTGCAACAAGTACCAGAGCATGCTAAATACTTGGATGGCACAAGGATAGTCAAGAGGAAGATGGATGAGACCAGGATTCACAAAGTCTTTACACTTCAAGCAATTGAAGAATGACCAACAAAGCTTAAGGATCTGGGGATATATCTTACATTGTGAATAATGCTTTACTTGAGCATTCTTTATGTGATCTAGGCGCAAGCATTAATTTCATGCCATATACTATTTATGAACGACTGAAATTGCCTACTTTACGAGTAGGTGATTTAACCATTCAACTTGCTGATATGAGTATTAATTATCGTAGTAGTTGAGAATGTTATGGTTAAGATTGGTAAATTTACTTTTCCTGAAAACAATAAGAAGTTAGTACTTTGACAGACAAGCTTGATGATTCACACAAAACAATATTGTTACTCTCTGACAACGACGCCAAAAACTTGATGGACATATTTTAAGTGAATAAAATAAAATATAAGTCACCACGAGAATGTTACACCTAAATCTCACTTTGTCGCAAGTGCACGAAATAAGTATTAACAAAATGGTAAGTATAATTACGAAACAAGTATCATATCCCAAGAGAGTGATGGAAGAATGTATGAATCACTTAAATGCAAAACACTAACAATCGCCACGATCTTTTCTCTTGTGTTTGTAAGATGTAGTGAATGTTTATGAATGATATGAATGCTTTCTATACTAAAGATGCTTTGAATGATTTTTATTCTAAGAATGCTTAATCTATAATGCAGTGGAAGTTAATCTAAAAAATGCAGAAACAGTAATTTAATATCTTTTTGGTTTTTGGTTTTGAATGCAAGAAAACAATCAAAGCAATTAAACTATTAAGCTTAAGGGTAATTATAATTCTTTGAGCTATTTGTGGTGGGTCTAGGCACTTAGGTTGATGTACATGCCAAACATAGGCCGAGAGAAGTTGTATATACCAAAATTTAGGCAAATACAATAAATCAACAATAGGTCGAACAAAAATGTCTAACCTATTTGTTCAGCTATGTGCAATTTCATTATTTGAACGATAACTGCTTCTACGTATGTTTGACTTCCAATGCGCTTTTTGGGTTTGAAAAGTGACATCGATAATTGTCGAATACTATATGGTATATTGTCTGGTTCAGTCTAGCAAAATAGTAGTAATTCGTAACTATTTTGCTTATTTTGCATTATGTCCGGCCAAAATGTCGAAATATTCATTTGTCAACTCGAATTATTGTGCGCTTTTTTCTTTTCCGATCGTGTGATTCATTATTACCAAATTATTGCAACTCAGTTTATTGTATTATTAGCATATAGCAATAACGAACACAAAAAAAATATTCCTCGAATACATATATAGTGAACTAGGCTAAAATCTTAACATTGTGAAAGTAGCAAAGCGCCACACGATCTAATTTCATGTCCCCTTTCATGCTTTCACCTAATCCCTCCGCGTCCCAACGCACTGTCAAGTATCAAGGGCTTGCACGCACATACAGAAGCTTCTGGTCCTGAGGGTACTTGAGATGTCACGAGTCACGTGAGGTTTTTTGTAAGTCAAAATACGGGCAGTTAAAAGCCTTTCATATGTTATGTAGCAGTTCTTCAGTTGGCCGTGAGGTTGCAGTCAAACCTCAAAATTACCGCACTTGTAGGCCCTGCCACGTGAGACCTATCGACCACCCTCCTTTTGAAAACTTAATTATTATTTTTCCCAAATCACTAGGTAAAAGATAAGGTAACTAAATGGGATTTGGAGTTGGGATTGCAATTAGATTTCAATGTCTACTTTAATTTTAGATCTCTATTTTATAGTGTTCAAAACCTTAATAAAAAACTTATCAAAAAAAAAACCTTAATAAAAAGACCTGATCGTTATTAATTATTTAGATAAGTATTTTAAAATTTCTTTTTGTTAACAAGAGAAGTGTTTAAATATACTTCTTTAAAGACATACTAATATATACAAGTTGACCAAAGAAAAAAGACAAAGTAATACATATAGTTAATATGCTTTTTTTTTACTTTTAACCATGCATGTCTAGGAAACTGTTATCTGGAGTAAGAAAGCATGATTTAAGTACTAAGTCGTACGTACCACTCAAAAATTGATGACCAATTTTTAAAGAATTGGCCTACTTATATTCTTGGCTAAGCAAAGACACGTAATGATTAAATAGTCATAATAAAGTAATTCATCAACAGGAAAATAAAATATATTTATTATATAAAATTATTCTATGAAGGCCATCTGAGAAACAAGCTAGTTTTAAATGATTCGCATGCACCATATGTATAGTTCTTTTGACCGGAATATATTATGTCGTGGAATCAACGGAAAGAATATTACTTCCTAAATAACCATGAGTGCTCCTTTTAATTCAGTTACATTACAATACTTAACTGGGAGTAAGACAACAACTTCCTTGTCTATAGTGTCCTAAAATTATTTTATACAAAGTTTTAATAATTATATTATATATTGTCTCTTAATAATGATTATGTTGTTGAATCTATCCATTATTAGGCAATACTATATAATGAAATGTAACTCGTGATATTCTATTAAGTCTTAACTTGCCTCTTTTTAGTAAGTGCAAACGAATGAACCCTTTTAACAGAAGTATGCGCAGTGAGAAAAAAAAGAAGTAAAAAGACATGGAGAATTGGAGATGGAACCCTATGAGCCCGTGAGAGTGTACGTACAGCCTTTTGGGTAAAACTAGAAAGAGATAAAGTTGTACCCACCCAAAACCTTAAAAACACTCAAGCCCCTCTCCATTTTCAAAACCTAACCCGACCCCACCTCTTCATCTCCAGTCTTTCGTTTGAGACTTGCGTACTAGCTGTCTTTTCTTTTGTTCTGATATAAACATGTTGTATATCTTTATTATTTTATCTTGCGATCTTGGCAAATTATTTCATGTAATAAAAATGACAAGATACATCTTAAGATTTATCGAATTTCTTATATTTACTGACCAAAATACTCTTTGAGTTTTATATTTTATATATAATTTAATTGACAACATAATTTTATGAGTAAAAGATTTCTAAAACATGATATAAACATATATTTCAAAGTCATAACTCATGATCAGTTCTAAATTATGTGGTTATTTTATAATTTTTGAGTTTTTTAAAAGTATTAAAACATAAAGTTATACATACTTTTTTTAAAACAAGGGTGTAAATGTCCTTTTCTCGTACAAACAATTATCCAAACTATCAATTCTTGATCCTACAATCACTTAAAATGTACAACCCCTCCGCCCCTTTGTTTCGTTCTTTCCATTTTACTTTCTAACACATGACTCAAGATACGGTTTCTTTTTTTTTACATAAAGACATCAGATTAGAGTGTTTAGTTGTTAAAGAGATTCCAGTCTACTCTTGTATTGTAAAGATTGTGTTATCAATTTACAACTCTCAAAATTAGTTTATTCAAGGATAAATCTATTCAAAAGATAAAAAGAATAGAAAACACTTCTTCAAGTTTGAAATTTATGAAATATTAGAGTCTCAACTATAATATTCAAATTCTAGTGGAATTAATTAGTAATATATAAATTTAAATTTATTTACAAATTAAATGATTTTTTACATAACTCGAATCTAAGATCTATTACTATATTAAAAGCAAAGTCACCCCCTCACAAAATAGCAGTTTGGATACCAAATTTTGAGTTTCCGAAAATATCCTTATTTTGACTTTTCAACAATTTAAAAAAAAAGAAATTAAAATAACTAACTACCACCACTCCTAAAATTCTTCCACGTATTTAGCAAATTTAATTTCTTACGCTTAATGTGTGCAGACCGGTTTAGTTTTACGTATTATTTGCATCAATTTTTATAAGCTTAAAGTTAATTTTTTTGACAATTTATATATATTTTACATGCGGTATCTGTGTGTCAAAGTTGCTAGCACTTGTAAAAGAACATCTCTAAGATACATGCAATCAGTTATAAATTTTATTATATCATATCTTAAATAAATGGAGAAGAATTGAGGATTTGAATGTGACCAACCCCACCTGGCATGCACCCCCACGAATTCCGGGCACCACAATCTATGCTGCCGAATGGTAAGTACTTCACTTTGTATCAAAGTCATAATAATCCAGACACCAACTGATATGCCAACACCGTAACTGCACTTTCACTCACACGTTCATTAATCACAGAAGGACAGAAACAATTTTTTTAGCAAAACATATTTACACTATGTTAAAATAATAAAAGGTTCATCCGTGACAAGACTGACAGAGCTCTAATTTATATTTTTGTATCTAAATCCAATCTGCTTTCAGAAGATCTACCAGTCCCTTCATGTCATCATATCAAAACATGTCTGCATCATACATCGCATCACTCCACCACACACTTCACTTTATGTGTCTTCATCTCACTTCTTGCACATTTAAACGAACTTTCCTTTGTTTTGTTTACATGATCATTGATAATTTGAGTATTTAATTTAGTCGATGTTTGTAATAGCTTAGTTGAATTATGAATACAATATTTACTAATTTATATATGTAAATGTATTGTATTCTCTTTCCATAAACAAAATGTATTTCATCCTCTAACACGTCCCTGCACGTGTAAAGTATAATTTGTCTTATTATGCTTGGCACATGATATTTTCAACAAGTGAAGGGTGATGGAATTCAAACTCATATATAACCTATTTATTCTGCTAGAATTTTGGTGTCCTATCAAATAGTAATCTCATCTAAAAATACATGTTTATATAGATGAACATGACGCTTTAATTATTGGTTTGCATGTTATTTAGTATTTTTGACACATTCGTAAAATTATTCTACGTACATAATATAATCACTTACTTTTCAATGCTTCAGCTATTAGTCATCCACTGATAGTAATTGTTCTTAACTTAGGAAATGGACTAATACAACCGAGTCTTCCACTGAACTAGCTAGTATTACACTCAATATATATATATATATATATATATATATATATATATATATATATATATAATGTGCGCGCGCGCTGTAGCCCCTGAATTGAATAGTTATGTGTTATTACTATTAACATACATGGAGATCGTGAGATGTGAAGGGGCATTTTATTTGTTTATAATAATGTCAAACCCAAATAAATGGAAATTCATTTTCCTCTTGTTTATAGTTGACCAATTGTTACATTAGTTAATCACTTTTAATCTATTCCAATCAAATGCCCATGTAAACTACTATTTAGTTTTACTTGTAAAATTATAAGTCTACTTGCCTAGAAATCTGGATTTGAATGATTGTAATGTTTTTCAGAGGAAAATCACACCCCTTTTCGCATCAATCATTAAAGAGAGGAATTTGGAGTTTTATCTTCGAACAATAAAGAAAACTGTAATAGTCATCCTTTAGGCATTTAGCCCCCGTTTGGTTTTTATTTGAGAAATAATTTTCAGAAAACAATTCATTTTGAGAGAATTTGGGCTTCTCAGAAAAAATATTTTCGGCCCATTAACAAAAATTTTGGGGGGAAAATGAAAATATCTGAATAAAATTAAAGGGAAATAGGGGGGAAATATAGCATTTCGCATAAATCGAGGTGGGGATATGACATAAAGCAAATGATAAAGCTGTTGGTATATGCAGGTAATGATTACATAACTAACAATATTAAAATTTGAAAATAACGGTTGGTACCATTTGATAAAGAGAGAACAGTAGGTTTGCCGCCATTTTTTGAATATCATTTCAAATGCCCCACTCCACTTTCTGCACGGTAATTTGAATTTGATGTGGTTGACAATTTAATTAATTCTATAAGCAATAATCCCTGAATATTATTGTCTCCAAGGGGAAATAATTATAAAAAAGAAATTTCATATTATATTTGGTTAAACCAAGCAAAGTTTAGTAGATACATATATATGACCATACGTACCAAAACAATCATAATTTATATTATCCCATTACTAGTATATTGAGTTAACGTTGATCACACCAATAAATTCACAAATATGAAACTACGTTACATATTGTTCATCATAGTATAGGTTACTGGAAACAATGTTATGTCAATGTTTAGCCAACATCCATCTAACATTGAAATCCGAATGTGTTCTAACTATTATTTTAACTATAATTTTGAAGTGTGCGTAGGGTAATTAAATCAGACCAGTACATGACCAGGTGTCATGAAAAATAGTGTTAAATGAATTTTTGAAAATAGATAAGTTATTTGATTTGTCTGTTTGTGTACCTATTGCGGAAATTCAAACAAGGGGGGGTTGCAACAGGATTTTCCGTACTCGCAGTTGTCCTCGTGCTTGTTCTTACGAAACTTGGTATCCAGTGGAGCTGTTATAGTTAGATTGCTGAAAATTGTGTTGTACGTAAATATATGCATGGAATGCCTCTCTTGAGTGCTCTATCTAATTTCCCCCCCGAAAAGTGAACTTTGATTGTAACACTTTTGTGTTGCCATTACTACGCACAACTGCCAATACATATAAGATACATATTAAATGTGGTAACCATTAATTAAGAAGTAGCCAACTCTACCTGTGACTTATTCAATGCAATCTTGAAAATCTTTTGACGGGATTGGCATGGAAACTCCATAATTGTGAGTCGCCCAGCACATCAATGAAATTTGGTAATATTGTAATACCATAGCTGTGTTGGGCACATGGCTACCTAATTAAATACCCAAGTCAACTCATTTGATTGTTATTGTCAAATATTATTTAAAAACCACCATTTTTTGGTTGCCATGCACGCGATGTAAGCATTACGATATCCCTACTTTATTTCACCATTTAATGAATTTATTAGAAACATTTAAACGTACTCTTGTGTTGAGATGTAATTATCCTTTTGAAAATATAATCTGTACTTTAAGCCTGGGTTGTGAGATTGATTTTGCGTTGCATGTATTTTGATGCAAGGTTGTCCCCGTATTATTTTGTTTTTTTTTTTCGTATAACGCAAATAGGTTGTTATTTGTAAAAGGGGCGGCAACTCACGGAAACACAGTTAAGTTCAATCGCCGAGTGAAATATCATCTTTTTCGGCCAAATGAGTGCACGCGTTAGTATGTTAATATTATAGCAAATTGTCTCATCCCATTTACGTGGACTTAATAAAAAAAATACATAAGGCAACCAGCGCATATATTGAGAACTACTAATATAAATCGAGGCAGGTACCATTCTAGCATGATAATAATAAAAATCTACGACGAAGCCGCAAAATGTTGGTCGATTGCATGACCTCAATGTTCCTATCTTAGTAACTTTTTGGATGACGCGCATCTCTTTCCCCGAAAATGAACTCCATATAGTCGTAGAGCGGCAAACCGTGTTTGCGAAAGAACTTCTTCATAAGGTCATCCTGAGAATGCAGAAAACCATAGTTAAGTTATGAATGACTGGCGTCTACGATATTTAACTCAAGTTTAGTTATTTTCCAGGCTGTTACCGCATCGCCGTTCTTTAATCGCTCTAATTTATTGGATACGCTAACACAATTGTTCTTTGGGTCGAAGGTTACGCCAGGTGAGCGAATGTAGTCCTTGAATCCGACATACCTCCTGCATAGAATCCGGTACTGATCCATTACATCCGTTATCGAGATGCCGAGATCGGGACGAGCGTAGCATAGCATGAAGTGCACCCGGGTGAGTGCTTCTGCGACACCACGTCGCGTTGTTAAGTCGGCCTCTTTTGCAACGCTGTACAATGTGTTTATGTACAACTCATCCAATGAACGGTTCCATCCCCACTTGTAAATAGCCCGGTTGGTATACATAGTACGCACCCCCCGTGTCTTCCAAAAATAAGAAATGGAAATATGATTAGGTTAAGCACCCGCCAAAATGGATGCACAATATATTACTGTAATGTGGCATGAAATGAAACGGAAACTCATAATAAAATGAACGTCCCTCCCGGAATGGCTAATATTCTCTTAAATTTAATTTTGCCACGTTACCTGAAGTATGGGTAATACATGATATTTTGGGTCCGAGCTACCTCCTCCATACTCGAAGTTCTTGCCTCTGCAATCGCCATTAACTTTTTGCTCCATTGCTGCGCAATATCTAATCCTATTAAAAAGATTTACTGATAATAATTGATCAGTGCACAAGATGTTGTAGTAGACAATGCATTTTATAAGGTGTAACATGTCCCATCATGCTACCTTCTGCGGCGATATTGCCTTTATTATCCCTGCATCCGGTAGATTGATTTATTTATTAAATGATGGTAAGCAACGGAGTGCTGTATAATTAATTTCCCCACAGTGCCTTGAACTTATACTATGACTACTGTAATCACCCGACAACTAATTTGGTCCAAAAAGACGTTTTACTTTTTGGACCTCTAATTATTTATTTTATAATGTAATTACGGAGTTTTATTTTGACCGGCTTCATTAGTAGTAGCTAAATTTATGACTTCCGTTTAGTAATATTTTGAAAAGTTATAGGTTGCCGAGAATATAATGGCCAGTGAATTCCTGTAATTGTTGTACGCAAATTTTATTCAACCTAGAATAAGGATTGTGACGTTATTTTGTCTCAATGTTTGATGCCTGTTGCGTCAACATTGTGACAACATTCAAAGCCGAACCCTCCTATTAAGTGCATATATAGGTAGTCGTTCTAAATACGCGCCCGATGTTCAATATAGCTTACTGCCACACCTCTGTTGACAAATAATCTATGTATTTGGTATCTATTCAAGGTCTTGATTATGACTAGTTTTTACTGGTATCAATCATTATGCAAATTGTAACTAACCTTCAGTAAGTCGTTTGCAGTAAACCATATATTTATAGTATTGGCCATAGTTTGTAGAGTTATGTTCGTTTTCACTTATTCATAATAACCATGCACATGTACTCTATTCGTGCGTACCAAATGATCCCTAATTACGAACTACGCCGCGAGCTGTTTATAGTTTGATCTGCCTTTGTAGAACAATATGAAAAACCTGCAATATCATTATTTAAAATATATGTTAAGTTAGCGCAACCCATAATATAGTTAATTGGTGTATATTAAAGTTTGTTTAACAGTTCCAGGTGCCGTTGAATTGAAGTTGTGTTGGGCACGAAATAGCCTCGTGGAATTTATTTAGTGGAGGTGTCCTTCAACAACCCCAACCACCATTTATCAATGCCATGCAATGTGTCTTAAATACCCTAAGCATGTAGCTATATTATACCATCTTCTTGTATATTATTCCTTTCCCCCCTATACTTTGCTCACGAGACATTCATCACGTTCGCAATCATTCCTATCTCTAAAACCCTCAATTGCCATTTCACCATGTCGTATGAATTCTCCACTAGCTCCACCATGGATAGCACGGGCCGAACCCCTTCGATCGAGGTACAGTTATCCACTCATTATTGAAAATAAGTTTGTCATTAAATACCAAAGTTATACAAAACATATGCTTCTTATTGGCTATAGTCTAACCGGCCGATATTCACTTCATATTGTTAGGATAACAACCGAGACTATGGACATCCATTTCACTACAACAAATTTTGGTGCGCCGAAACCGAAGCACAACTTGCATTTGCCCTTCGCGAGTTCTCCAAACCTCATCCGATTTTAGATTGCACCCAAATGTGGAAGGTTATGAAACAGGCGGGCGTTTTCATGTCGAAAACGTTCGTTAACGATATTACACCCGGCATGATACGAGCTCGCGTTGGCGTATTGCGCGAAAGATTTATCAAGTTCCGTCGATATATGTCAATCCCAGGAGTTAATTTCGACCCACACAGTGATTCTGTTCGCACCGATGAACTCTACGCTGAATACGAGCATAAGGTACTCATTTTGCAAAACCCCCTTATTTCTATGTCATTGATCCATTTTTGCATAACATATCTGAAAAAATCATTTAGCACAAATGAGGGGGTATGAATCACGTGTAGACAATTTATTTAGACCTTGAAGTCTGAATCACTCAATTTTCCGTTTATCACCTTTTTGACCCGCGCTATATCTTTGCATTTTGTTTGGGTGGTCCTATTGAAACAGTGAGTAAAATGCGTCGTTGTAACTACTCACACATGGCATCTAACGTATATTGTCCTCTTCACTACTCCATACTCATTATGCAGGAAACACTACTTGACTTCTATTTTAAGGTGCACGGAATGCCCAATTATTTTGAGCTTGATTACTTCTTCAACGTCAAGCGTGCTCCGTTGACACGCGTTGAGGAAATTGGATCTTCAAGCACCCCGTATGAGATTTTGGAAGAAGCATCAACAACCCTTCAGCTGAGCTCTACGTAGAGTGTTAAAAATGGCCATTCAATATTGTTATGTTATCAAGTTATAGCTTGGTGAATGTTGTATTATATATCCAGTCCGGCGCAATGAAACACGTGACCACTTATGGTTGTAACAGTCGATACTTTACTATTGGGTGGCCAAATGTTTTGTCCCATTAATTAAATTGTTGGAACTTTAGTATATATATTTTTGTGGCCGGTAACCTTCAAAACAACAAACATTCAAGTTGATTGTTCTAATTGTCCCATCGGCTGTACATGGGGAACACAAAGCATTAAATGCACAAATCTCTCTCATGATTAACATTATCTCTATAGTGGTTATAGTACAATGTTGGCGCTAAAATTACCCGCCATAACTCCAACATCAGTTTCCCCCCTTTATCTTTTGCCTATAAATTACTTCCTTTGGGCAGGCTATTTGACCAAGTAGTAAAAAAATGCTCTTTGCAATTAGTTAAGTAATATTAAATTATAGAATTGGGTTAAAGTTGTTTTTCAAAGTCTTTAGTCGAGTCTTTGCTCTTTGTTGCTGAACTTTGTCATATTACTCAAAAATATCTTTAACAAATATGGATGCCAAAAATGTGTTGTTCTACGAGTCCCCTTGGAATGCCGATATCGATGGCACTTTCATTGGGATCTTGGCCAAAAATGCGGAACTTCTCGAGCGCAACATACAAAAGAATGATAAAGTTGTGTTTGTCGAGTGTATGGATGAATTGAACGAGAAATATGGCACAACATTCAACCTAAAGGCATTACGTGATCGGTTTGAGCACTTGCATGCTAGGTTTAACTGTTTCTCTTGGCTCGTAGATAATCCTTTCATAAAATTTAATCCTATCACTTTTGAAGTTAGTGCTGACTACCAGTGTGTGTGGGACTTCGCCGTGCAGGTATTATTTTTAATGCATGTAAAGTTATGTTCTCGCAAGTTAATTACAACGTTATTTGCGTTAATTACTGCATTGTTTATTTACATATTAACTGCTGGAACTGTATTTGTGTTACAAAAGTAACTATAGTTCATCTATGTTACCTTTATAACGTTACCACATCAAATGAGTTAAGCATACGTTTGAAGAAATATTTGATATTTCCTCTACATTTTGATAAGTTTTCGCCATAAATACGTGATGTATAATAACAATTTGTTGTACTTTAGAAACACGCCATTTCCGTGGCATATCACACGGAGGGTGAACTTGCGTGGAATGAACTCGTTTGCATTTTTGGGCGACTAGAACCTGCTGGATCCGGCCGCACTTTCCCAATCGTCGATCTCACTGTCGATCCATTTGCCTTCGACGTTGTGGACGCCGAGGACAAGTATGTTTCCGGGTCCTCGACCGACAATTTCATTGACCTGCCGAGCCCAGATTGCATTCTCCCTGTCCAGACGCACAAGCGAAAGACATTCACAATTGATGACCTTCTCGAGTGGTCTCACCCCGCAAAAGATCCTCCCGTAGAGGAGCTTGTCCCCAAAAGGAAGAGGGTTGCCACGGCAAAGTGCTTGTTCCCCGTTAAGGAAGAACAGAAAACTCCGGACTCGAAGCCAAAAAACATCGTCATCATCGACTCTAGCCCCGAAACGCCGTCTACCAAGAAGTGATGCGTATGTGCATTACAAAGCTCTGCTCACTAACTAATGAAAAGCCCTTGGATGTGTACCGTAATATGCATTCAATCATCTTAACACTTTAAAGTGTGGCTTTATTTTGGAGCATTGTTGTTTTTGGATGTTTTGTTATAGTATTGAACACGTACACGTTGTGTATTTTTTGTTGGTTGATTGTGGTCGACCATAAGTATGTAATTTTTCTTATTTTGTAATTTGTGTAATCAGTACCAATGTTATTCGTGTGTGGTTCCATTTTGTGATAAGCCTCAATTCAATTTTCTAACAACTACAATTGTGCAACTGCAAATTCGTCTGGACCTATTGTTGAAACGAAGTTGCACCAACTTCGATCTAACATTGACAACAGTTCGGTGTGATATTTATCCAACACAAATAACACAACCAACCATGTCCATACGGGGTTCATGTTTTTGCTACACAAACAATCTTTGTTGTTTTAACCCCAACCGAAAATTAATCAGGTTTAACAAATGTCAATTTTAGGCTATCTATTTAAAAACCTCGACCTAAAACACATAGATACTAATAATAAAACGGAACTGTTTTTTAAGCATCAATAAATTACCAATTAGTTTTTGGGATGCTAACATATGTGCCAGTCACATGTCTATACTAACAAATGAAATACTTGTAGCAAGGCTCAGTAAGTTATCCTTATGTTATTAATTTTTGGGATGCGTTTGAAATTTATTTTATTATATATTATACATTGTATGGTCGTCTTGTGTCTAAGTTGGATGGAGTTTTGTTCCTTACTACAAGGGTTAAGAGATGAATGGTAGTGGCATAAATACATTTTTTCATCGGGTTCCCAGGCATGACACGACTTTTAAATTCCACTCCCTCATTAAATGTACGCGACGATTTAGGCTGAACGTTGTACCCCCACTCAGGTTGGGGTTGCAACGGTCCATTATTTGATGTTCATATTTGACGAGGCCTTGACAAAAAAAAAACAATTAGTCGACGCCCATATAGGCATTCCCAACCCCCCTCCAATTTGTAATTTTCAAATTCTGTAGCACCAGACAAGGAAAAGTTATTATCAAACACTTATGGAACCACTAATCGCCGAGATGAAGCGTCTTGGTTCAACACCTATTGAAAGAATCATTGTATGCTTATTTACTGGCAGAAAAAGCTTGAATTGTTAATCAACGTTGCTTTTATTATATTACTTTTCCATTTCCATTAAGTAGTTGTTGAGAAATTGACATTTTCTATAAATGCGTCAGGAAGCGCCAAATGAAGCGGTCTATGCACCGATGGAGTACAACGACGACTGGGATGACGCTAGAGAAGCAATGTTACTCAAATATCTCCAGTTGTTTGGTGACATATCAAGGGGCAGATCCATGCACATTGCACTAAGAAAACTTTCAATCGAACTACAGAGGCATAGCGGTCCACCCCTGGTTCTAGAGAGCCTTGTGAATCGGACGAAGATTTTGTATCAACGCATGTCTTCCTATTGTGCCTTCATTCGTAGGGAAGGCGTATCTTATGATGAGGGCACGCATCTTCCTACTATTAATATTGACGCGTATTTGGCAGCATTGGCACGCGAAGGGGTAAGTCAAATGTGTATGGCTTTCGTCATAAGAAGCATTCTGGAAGCACTGTTTTATTGGTGTTCTCTAAACATCATCCCAACATTAAAAGCTGAACCGTCGCTGCCGTTGATTTTTGCAATTCGTGTTTCACTAAAACTTTATATTTCATTACTTAATTTTACTAATCATTGTATATGTTAACCCTAGGGTTCTGAGCCTAGCATGTATAAGTTCTTCCGTCTGCACGGGTTATCGAACCACGCGCTTATGTTCGGCGTGTTTGACACGATGAACGGAGCATATCCTAATACAGATGCCGAACTCAGTGAAGGATCTGACGATGAGCACACTAGCGTGGATGGGTCAACAGAGGTCGAATACTCGGGTCCAGTTAACGCAGACGTAGATAACGACGAAGACGGTTGCTCTTTTGATAGTACCAATAGGCCATCGCCCATCAACGACGGAAAAACGCATTGCTTGAAGTGTGGCGATTTTTATGATCTGTGTGTTTGCCCATCTACCGAAGGGTCGGAGGACATGTCTACGGAATCTTATTATGATGAAACTGATTAAACATTGTATATAATTATTTCCAATGCTTTAATTTAATGATTATTGGGTAAGGGCATTTTGTCTTGGAATGTAAATTTGAGTAAAGGTGTTTTTATTGTTGCATTACGGGTCTTATCACAGTTAATGAATTGAAAACGAAATGCATCTAACTATAGTTTTAATGTTGTTCTTATGTTGGCAGAACATCCATGCAACATTACATCCATTATTGACTCATTTTATAAAGGATCCACTATTACTATGCTTACCACCCGATCAAACAAGCTGGTACTCAGCATATATTTAACGCACATATCCAGTGAACGCGCAACATATCATGCTTCAAACCGTCAAAACAAAACCTGGGAGTTCTACATAAAGCCCCTTACAATTAAGAAACGCAAAATAAATATTGAAATGGTCATGCGATTACACATCACATAGCATAACCATCGCCAAATGGCTTTCATGGGGTGGCAGACAAAACTTCCATCCTGGAAAGCACCTTGATTTGAGGGATGGGGAGCTCCTTCACCACGAACAGATACTGCATTTTTGAATAGTTCATGAATCCCTTCTCCTTGAACCTCGTCTCAATCGTCAGAGGCTGCATGTACAAATTTAGCAATGTTTAAGTCATTCAGATAACACTCATATAAAATTGTGGGATTCAGATTAACTCACGAATCTGGAATGCACGTCATGAAGATTTGGTTTAATTGTCACTTTTCCTGTCTTCTTGTTTAGCCTAACACCAGGGACTTTATAAAATCTGTTGAACAAATTGAAACGGGTGTGCATGATGATGAGCCTTTCCTTGATCATCATAGGGGATATATCAGTCCCCTTCTCCCTCGTTAGTTTTTTCCCCAGTTCCTCGTAAATCTCAGCCATCATCTCCGCCGTGTACCAAATTTGCCGATCGACGATCTTGCGAAGACAGCGTAGTAGTATATTCTCATCTCGCTGACTAAATTCTTTGAAGCTAAGGAACACATTATGTATGTCATCCTATTCATGTGTCGAGTCAAATTAACATGTCATCAGTGCACGCCCTATGAATAATACAGTTGAAGTATAATTATTGATAATTTACCTTTGTCGAATCGTAGACTTCCTTCAAATTGCTTCTGGTGGATGCCATTGAGAGAGGATAAATGAAAATGGTCAACAAGAGCGAATAAATAAAAAAGAAATTATGAAACATTGGGTGTATAATGGATGACTATGTAATATAGTCATACCTCGGGATGTACATACCTGTCATTACTTCTCTTAATGGTGCTTTTCAAACTAAAATTCAATGTAATGTACGACGATCAGGATTAATTGGGAGATTTACTAAACAATCAGATTACATATAAAATAATAAATAGCATGTACGTAATATCTATGCGGAATTACACGATAATATGGTGGTGACCATACTGTAGTCAACATTGTTCTTCGTACCACATAGTAAATTGAGGTCGATTTAATATGTGGTACGGGGTAGGGAAAAAAAAAGCCCCAACTAGCAACATTTACAATATATTCACCTAATAATAATGAGATAAATGTAAAATAAAAGGAAACCCAGATCAGCCATGTAAAGTACCTATAGATTTTTTAGGAGATCAGGCTGCGTAGTAGCCATCAGCGGTAATATCAACTTATGGCCGCCGAAAGCAAGATACGTTGTGTACTTCACAAGCCAACTTCGTTGATTATTTGTTGGAGCGGGTATACCAACTCGGTATGTGTATACATTTCAAACCTAGTTGCGTTCCTCCCAAAATTTTCACAAGTATTATTTTAGTGTTATCATAAACAGTTAAGAGGCGCAATAATGGTAGTATTAATTACTGGGATCAAATTGTGCGTCATTGTAAGGCACGAAATTTGAACACATTGTCTTTTGAAACGGATAATTATTTCTTAATAACCTAAAATCAATACAAATGTGACCATTTCCGATTATAAGATTTTGTGTGAAGTACGTTGCGCGGGCGTTTTCAAACAAATACAAAATATTTTTGTGACAAGTAGTAATGACAGGGCCAAATATGCCATACACCGGTTATTTGAATATATACACTCAATAGATTTGGAAATAGTAGATTAGTATTCATACAGTATTATGCACCTTATCTGCAGTAATATAAATAAATATATCTCAACCATTTTGTATTTATTATTTTATTTAGATTCAGATGTCAATGACTTTCTAATTTATATTTGGGCGTTCCAAATATATGAACAAAGGCGACCATGTTAAATGGATTTGTGGACACGCTAGTACCAGTCATGTCAAACATGACCGTTGTGAAATAAAATAATAGATTTATAATCTCCATCTATTTAAAAATTAAAAAATAGATAGCGCGGAAAATCTATATAACCATTTCACATAGGGACATAAACCATAATTAATCGAATAAGCGAGTGTTGTATATAATAACTTTGAAAATCACGATGGAATACGGAGAAAGCTCTGCTGTGAGGGGGCGGCAAATCCCAGGGTCGGTACAAGGCCTGGTTCTGTGCCACTGTGGGCGAGAGTCGGTGATGCAGACCGCATGGAAAATTCCTAATCCCGGTCGCCGTTACTGGAGATGCCCGGTGGGTATATTCATACTTTGTGCATTTTAAAAGTTTTGACCGGGTACTAGTACGTAATATTTTACACCAATTTTTATTACACTATTGCAGGCCTATACATGCAAGATAGTGTCCTGGATTGACCCCGAACCTTGCCCCAGGTGCAAGGCTGTGATTCCAGGGCTTGTCAATAACCTAGAGGGCCAACAGTCCTTAATAGAGCGTTACCAAAAGCACCACAGAATTGGAGCATTGTTGGTAGTGGCGGCCTGGATCTTAGCTATGGCAGTGTTTGTTAAGATTAAATTGATGTAAAGTATGATTACCGTTTTATTTGTAATTTCCATTATCCGTGGGATAATGATAATATCGGAGTTAGGCACCTATCTCATTAGTAAAACATCCATTGGGTTGTCATGTGGTGTATCATCCTACTTTCCTTTTAACACCGTCTATATTACGACCATACTGTTTGATTTGTGACGCAGTTTTTGACATAACATCGATCCAACATTGTTATCCGATAAACCAAAATATATCTCAACCATCTATTTATACAACACAGGACGATATTATACACTTTTTTGAGATCCACAAATTCAACAAATTTAACGAAAAAGCAATCATTGAACAGTAGGGCAAATATATTATAATACATGTATATATAGAGTAGTCGATTCGGATTGAAAACAGTATAAACTAATTTTTGATTATGTTTGTAAATAATTGCCTTCATTATACGTTAGATATGTCAACCGAAAAAACCTTATAACTAAACTAAAAAAAAATTTGAATATTGGTTTATACTTTGTATAGATTTTGAATCAAACACTTTCCAAAATAATGTTAATAAACTTTAAATTAATTTAGTTTTCCTATTTGCCTCAAGTAATACAGTGATGATAATGCCCTTACTTGCCATCTTATCGTGAAATAGTATTTGAATCGTCACGCAGCTGAGGTACCACACGTTATATATTGATTTGCAAAATACAGATTCAGGATAATTAACTGCACATGGTCTTGTCAAATCAAACAGCTTTTTGAAGGATCTGCGAGATATCACAGAATTGATTTTCGGCAAATCATTTCGGGTAGCCGAAAACACGCCAAACCTATTTCAATGTTGCCACATAGTTGCTATTATGTCTAAGGCTATGCGACATAATTATATATTTTTGTATTCCAATAATTTTGCACAATAGCTTATCCCGTGATGTCCAACACAAAAAACATACATGTCGTCATGGATAAATTATAACCTTAAACAAATGCTTTGATATATAAATTTGTTAAGATCTCATATAATTCTATTTTATTTTTTTTCGTTAAGATCTGATATAATTATATTTATATATTTTATGATAACATGTGTTCAAATTATATCAAAAACCGTTTGGATATTACTTAAATAATACTCAAGTAATAACGTTTATTTCCATCTTTAATTGCACGAGGAGGAACAGTTAAAAACACTGCATAGGTAAAGCCCGCGCCATTTTGACATAGTCCTATAATGTAACTTATGACGCTGATTTTGCACGGTAAAGGGGTAATGTAATATGCCTGAATCACACACTTTATATGCAAAACAATACAACGCATTACATTTTGAAACCGTTATTATTGGTTGTAAGCCACAGCTTTATGGCTAATCAAAGTAGGGAATCTTCTATGAGCTGTGCTCTATAAATAATAGTATGAGTAGCCAAAAGCATTTGCACACATCTCAACCGGAGATCTTTTTCCACACCGAGCCACAGATAAAACATCCACCACCACACCGATAATATGGCACAATTTGTTCCTATGCCACAGGAAGATATGTTTTACAGCAAAGACTGGACAAAGGAAGTTGACACCAAATTCATCGAGGTCCTTGCCGACATTGCACGAACAACAAAAACGACCCTATCGCTGTGTCACTTTGATGCCATAGCAGCAGCCGAAGTAGAGACAAACATTGAATTCGGAACAAGTTTTTCATACACGGATTGCGTATGGCAATTCCATCTACTAAAGCAACGATTTGATACTTTCACGGGTCTAATGGCAAGGGATGGATTTTTCTGGGATGAACAAAATAACCAAATTGTTTATACCGAAGAAAACGCTTTTGACGAAGTATTAAAGGTAATCTTACATTGTATATTGTTTGTGATAACTTCGCCTTGAAAACGATGACTCATATAGACATTATGAGAATATTTGTTTGTAGCATAATCGATTTGCGGTGGTGTACATGGTAAACGGTGAGCCAGCATGGAGCGGATTGTGCGATATATTCCGCGAGCGCGCCCATTTTTAAAGTAAGAAATTTTATATGAGGTGTCGTTAAGTGTTAATTACATTTATTTGGCAAATTAACTGCTATCTATTGTCGATAGGTATCGCCGACATCAACCTCGTATTGCACGGGTTGGGGAAGCTTAGCTGTGAATTTGGATTCCAACGGCGAATACAAAGTGGGTCATACTAAGTTCATAATCACCAATTTTACTTCGGGTATTTAAGTTACGGATCTTGTTGTTGCCGTATGTACCCCGACCTATTCAGCATGTACTATTTTAAGAACGTTTTATTGACGATGGTTGGGTCCCACGTGCATGTTAATTAAATATATTAGTAATTCTAACAGTGACACAAGAATATCACATGACGTTGTAACTAGTACCCCCAATTTAATATACTACACCACGCATAACTAATTTACCTCTATAGCACATGAATCGCCTCATAGCAAATTATAGCCTAATGTATTCTGGAACGAATGTTGGGCTAATGTTGCGTCTTCGTCGTAACAACATGGAACACAGAAAACTATGAATGCAGTTTTGCGGCTGGCTGGGCAGGCGTATATTATTTATGCACGGAAACCAATTTATCCAAGATCTTTCTGTTGTGGTCTAACAAACAACAAAACACAACACTATACTCACCTCAAACTTATGAAAGGTTAGCAAAATGAGATACATCACACCCAACCATTCAACAAAAGGGGTTGGTCAATTTGTTGGATCGATGTTGCCTAAACATGCATAACATATTGATGCCAGAACGATCTACTTTCATTGGCATGCATCACCTAAAAAGTCAATTAATTGCTTCCCAAAGGATGATGCGCATGGAATTGACAGGCATGTTCAAGTTAGAGCAAATTAGACACAACACTGATACTACAAACCAACATCATCCAAATACCAAACATACATCATATTCAAAACAAAACAAGCCAGTAGAAACAGAGCAGTAAAAGTTCAAACTATAGCAAGCATGGGTCAATCCATGTCGTTGTTTGCAACCAGCTCTTCCATGTTGTTGATCAGGACACCAAGTTCCTGCATCCGAACTTGTTTAGCTGCAATCTATCTTTGCAGATCGGCATATGAACTTTTGTACCAAGCTAGTTGGTTCTCCACAAAACGTTTGGTTGTCACCATGGTTTCTACCGCATCAGATTGAGGGACTGCTTGACCAGCAGACAGATGATACCTCCTCTCCCCGACTTCAGAAGCCTCAACTCCATCACCACCCACCCAAGGCAAGTCCTTCACCCTGTCGTTCGTCAAGTACGTTGATGTGATTGTGAACTTATCATTATTCACCTTCATTTCTCCAAATTCTTCATTGCGCATACCTTGTTCGAGGAGAAGGCCAGTGATCAACGAAGGGAACGGAAGGATCCCTGATTTCCTCCCAGCAAACTCTGCCATAGACCTAAGGACTCGTTCACCAATATTATCGGGTTGACCGTTCTTCAGCTTATATATCAGCACAGCAGCATCCTTGGTCAAAACGGTATTATTTTGCGAAGGCAGCCAGTTATAACAGGCAAGTTTGTGCAAAACGGCACTTAGGGACGTGAGCATCGAGCCTGGCATTGAAGCTTGCCACTCCCTCTCCAAACCTCCGGATAAATCCTCAATCACCTCGTCCAGTCGAGGGTCATCCCCTTCCACTACGTCTTCCAGTCCCCAAAAACGGTTGATCGTTTTAGGGCTTATGTCGAACGTCTTCCCCCTGACCCATGCCGTGCCATATTTCGTCGACAATCCGCAGGTGATATGTTTAGATAGATTCATGTAGAATTCCTGAACGACCTCGGCCGAATACAGCCCATGCTCCCGCATACTACCCATGACCCCTCTCGATTCAAGGAATTCAAACATTCTGTATTGTGTCGCGCTAATCTTCTCCAACACCCGCTCCTTACGGATTGTCCTGTTCGTCCGAAACTCCACTGAATGAGATTCTATCTCCTTGGTTAGATAGAACCTAGATGAATCACTGGTACGATAGAACTGCGAAATTGTGTCACGGTACTCTTCTGCTTCTTCTTCTTCTACAACACCATCCTCCACTACACGTGGCCGTTTCCTACCTGCACTGGCCTTTCGCTTGCTATGCTTCTGTTTTTTGGTCTTTCTTGAGGCAGAGCCCGCTCCCATATCACCCAACATCCCGCATTCTTCGTCCAAATAAACCTCATCATCTCCAACCACAGTTTCCCCTTCATCCTCCACCACCACATCATCATCCTCCACCACAGCTTTACCCTTAGAGGCAACTTCAGCATTCTTTTTCACACGACCAACTCGTTTAGTTCTATTTGCCGCTTTTCGCTTCTTACCTCCTTTTGGCGATGTCCTGGTATCTGCCTCGACCAACGGCTCCTCAACGACATCCGTTGCAGGCTCCCCTTCCACAACCCTATCATCTCGTCCCTCTTCCATCTCCTCAACTTCTTCCACAACAACTTTACCTTTACCAACAACTCCAGCATTCTTTTTCTCACGTGTGACTCGTTTACCTCTTTTAGTCACGGACTTCTTCTTACCCACTTTCGACGGACCCACATTAACTGCATCGCCCAACGCCTCCTCGGCGACCTCCGTTGCAGGTTCATCATCCCCAACCCTTTCCTCCCGTGCCACTAACAGCTCCTCAACCGCAGCTTCCCCTTCATCAACACCTGTACCTGCACCGACGACTTCATCCCTCTTATTGCCACGGCTAACACGTTTACTTCTATTAGACGCGATTCGCTTCTTACCTCCTTTCGACGCTGGTGCCATAACTGCATCGCCCAAAGCCTCCTCAACGACATCCGTCCCAGCATCATCATCCACAACCCTTTCCGCCCGTTCCTCTCGCATCTCCTCAACGACATCCATTGCAACTTTAACTTTACCCACACCTTCAGCAGTCTTTTTCACCTTACTAACGCGTTGACTTCATGTAGACGCGGTTCTCTTCTTACCTCCTTTCGCCCTTCTACCCAAAACTTGGTCACCCGCAACCTCCTCAACGACTTCAGTCGCAGCCTCACCAAACTTTTCCGCCGCTACCTCACCAACGCCAACTGCCGCAACCCCCTCCACGTTATCCTCCTGAAACTCCCCCGCGTCTTCATTCGCAACGTCAGCCACGTTTGCACCCGAAGTATCATTCCCGTTTTCCACCGTTGCGGTGGCGTCCGGGGACTGTGCAACGTCATTTATAACAGAGTTCGTCACCTTTTCATATAGTCCTCTGGTAATTCGCCTCTGCATAGCTTTTAGTCGGACAGCATCTGCTAACGCCGCTGCCTCACTAACAACACCTCCGCGAGCAGCAGAAACACCACCTAGTCTAGGGTTAGGTTTACCAGCAATTAATTTTGGGAAACCTCCAACCAAATCTGCAGTAGATGTTGAAGGAATGTTGGAGCTTCCCTCAGAAGTTTTGCTTGCTTTCGACTGTACCTTTCCCGCGACTTGCGTGGATTCCTTTACTGAGTTGGGTCCTTGCCGAGCAAGCCTTCTTTGCGAGCGAAGACTCATGGGCTGATTCGGTGCATCCTTGGTCAAAGCAACATCAGCGAGTCTATCCAAGGGGGTTTGATCTGCCATTTCAAATATAGAGATGGAGGATATATTTGAGGGGGATAGTTGGAATGGTATGGGTAAAGGAGTAGAAAGGGAGATTTTAATTTGCAGCAAAATTAGGGCAAAAATTATGGGTGCGGCGGGAGTGTGTGCGAGAATTCGATAAATTGAATGAGAGTTGGGGTGGCAGTTTGTACAGTGTAGCCGTTCATAAATATTTCATAAGTGCCCCCATTACAATTAATTGACCAATAAAAAATACCTTTTTTTTATTAATATTCGTTTGAATTTGGCAATCACATATAATGGAACACCCCACCGCCAATATGTTTTTTATTTACAACATGCAAACAACACAAACTTAGTTTTCATAACAATTATGGCTAAATTTATAGATATATTAAATTTATACGTTCCAAAAAAACTATTATTTGAAATAACACTGAAATGGGCTGTGTGTTGTTTCGGACTTCCATGTTATAATGATGTTGGTGTAACATCTGTTCAATATTTAAACCAGTTCTCTTCCAAATGGGCCGCCACCACATAGAAAACAGTTCTCTTGCAAGAAGACCTTGTGCAGACGAGATAAATTACCAAAGTTCATTTTGTGGAATATCCTTAGAATTAATAGCCACCACACAGTGTACCCGTTCATAAATATTTCATAAGTGCCCCCATTACAATTAATTGACCAATAAAAAATACATTTTTTTATTAATATTCGATTGAATTTGGCAATCACATATAATGGAACACCCCACCGCCAATATGTTTTTTATTTACAACATGCAAACAACACAAACTTAGTTTTCATAACAATTATGGCTAAATTTATAGATATATTAAATTTATACGTTCCAAAATAACTATTATTTGAAATAACACTGAAATGGGCTGTGTGTTGTTTCGGACTTCCATGTTATAATGATGTTGGTGTAACATCTGTTCAATATTTAAACCAGTTCTCTTCCTAATGGCCCGCCACCACATAGAAAACAGTTCTGTTGCAAGAAGACCGTGTACAGACGAGATAAATTACCAAAGTTCAATGTGTGGAATATCCTTAGTATTAATAGCCACCACATAATTCGATAAAAAATTCATATGTAACGACACATTCTTATCAGCAAAATAGATTATGTCGCACAATTCAAAATGAAGGCCACGTCGAGGCGATAACTAAACCCTACCCAAAATAGACAACATGTCTAAAGTCATCCCGCAATTGTATGTGAATTGCTTTTAAACAACTAAAGTTGCAGTGCGATGGTCGTCCCACATTACCCTACCTATTCCGACCCTCCTTCGATCCATTGCTCTAGCTTCGGCAGCAACTGCATTAATTCGACTTCGGGATATAAGGCTGCTGGCACGGCACACGTCGTCTGGGTGAAAATCAAACAAGAAATCACCATCAATTCCGTTCTTGCGTATGAAGTTGTGCAGTGTACAACATGCCATGACAATCTTAGTCTGATGTTTTAAAGTGTAGTTGGGCATCATCTTCAGAACGGGGAAGCGCATCTTCAACACACCAAAAGTACGCTTAATCACATATCGGAGACTCGAATGTCTGAAGTTAAACAGCTCCTCCATTCCCACCGGCTGATTGTTTTGGAACTCACGTAGGTGGTATCTCCCGGATGCAAACGGAGTTAGGTAACAAGTGTATAACGAGAATCCAGAGTCAACCAAATAATACTTGTTTCCCGGTGGATGTTTCCAGGTTGGGTCCCTCGCAATAGACATTTGCAGTGCACGGCAGTCGTTCATAGAACCTTCGTAACCGGCACCGACGTAAGTGAAGTTCATGTCAAAATCACAAACAGCAACAACGTTCTGGCTCAGCTGTCCCTTTCTGTTGATGTACGCCGTGTGTAGATGCATTGGTACGTGTGCTGAAATATGTGTACCATCCATAGCACCAACGCAGTCCTGCCATGCCTCAACGAAGGGTTTTGTTATAATAGTCTAACGAAATTAAAATGGCCCACAAAACAAAACTTCAATAATGTTTGAAGAGGATCTGGATACAATGTTCGATCGATGTTCATTCAACATCAGCTCACCAGTTAATCCTTAAATAATATCAACGTTCAACGCATACTCATTTAAAACACAGAACGTGGGCAGGAATGAATTAACTTATCATCGTTAAAAATATACCTTAAAGTAAGGATAAAATCGGCCATCCTTGGCTATGCGGTCATGCACAACGTCGAAGTCCGGTGGTACGATCATGTCAACAGCCATGTTTAAAATGGCCTTCGTCACCCTGCGCACGTGCCGGTAGATGGTCTCGGTTGAGTGTTGGAAGCGCTCGCACGAATCACGGAACCGGTGATTCAACCCAACAGTCCACATAAAGATGGCTAGTGCCTCCATGGACTGAACCTGCGAGTTCCTAGAATCGGTCAAGCCGTAATGGTTCTTGAGCGTGTCGTGTAGCGTGTAAAATGTATCCCGGTTCATCCGCAATGCATCAAAAAACCGATCGTCGTGACCAAGCAGTAGCTCCAGCAGCCATTTCGAACCCGTCAATTCAGAGTTATTCCTAGGGCGCCTCGGATAAAACCAATCAGGTGCCAAACACAAACCAATGAACATGAATTCGCTAAGGCCATCGTCGCTATCATCGTTGCTTCTGTCAGTCAACGTCGAAACAGTGTTATCGCTTTCTGATTCCATTGCTGCAGATTATAAAGTTCGATATATCAAAATAACCATTAGTAAAGGAAAACGGAACGGGGAATCATAGTTAAGCCCATCATAAAGTGACAACTTTAAAATATCGTAACAACCATAGAGCAGTCAAATAGTTAGGGCACAAGCAAACACCATTAACGGTCGTCAACCAAATACAAATAGTTAACAATATGAACTGCAAGAACCTACCACAAAACAAAACAAGGGCATTTTACAAGAGGGCTACAGGGGAGACCAAACATAGAATACAAGTCTTATACTAATGATTGGGCCGAGAAGGCACAAAATGAAAACGCAGCTCTAGGGGCAAGTCTCCATGTTGACAGGGGGCTGTTCAACCGGCAGACGCATCACCCATTCGCGACGATCATCTTCCTTCATCCGCATAAAAAACAGCCTTGTCTCTTTGTCCTTCAAGCACTTGATGGCTTCGAAAAACAATGACTTAGGCGCAATATCGAGCCTGTACAATGCATCCATGCATTCACCAATCTGGCTGGCAGTTGACTGCGTGATGTTGGCCGCTTTTGTCTCGTTCAACATATTCCAGCACTTAAGAGTAGTGTCCAGCATTGCGCTTCTGGAAGTAGGGTTATCGGATCGTTTCCTGGGGGCACGCCTGGTTGCAAGCCCCTGCTGAGAAGGAGTCAGATTAACCGCATGGGGGGTGGGCACGGAGGCGTTCGGGGGATTAAGACTAGTTGACGCAAATTGTGAAGCTTCCTGTGAGTATCCAGAAGATTCACAACCTTCAGGAATGGCGTCCTGATCAAACGCATCGCTTACCGGATCAACATGATCAGGATCACCCAGTTGCGTAATCTCGTCTTCGAAATCGGAGCCGCCCTGCCCGGAGTATCGGGCCTCCTCGCCGGTGGCAACTCGGTTGTGCTACATCTCCTCCAACAACTCCCAGTCCGGACAACCTTTCTTGCAGCTTATGACGGCAGCGGGATCTTCCTGCAATATGCCAACCAACCGACATATTAGACTGATTTGTAAATGCTACACTGTGGAAATTAAGTCTGCAGTAATAACAGATTACAATTTACCTTGTAGAACTGCGCCCAACGCTCGTCGTCAAACTCCAGCTTGCCAGTAGCTGGGTCCACACCAACGCCCGTCTTCGACCTGCCTAACCTAATGTGCCTCCATAGCACCTTCAGCCTATTATACTTGCCTTTAAGCTGGTCAACGGTGTAATCAAACCTCACCGGACAGTTTGCTCTCATTGCGTACATCAGTTCATTCCATGTTCCGGTGGTAAAGGTGCTCCCTAGTAACTTTCCGGCAAGAAATTCCTGGTAGATAAGCTTGATGAAAAAACGCTCATTTAAGTCACCCCAATAGGCATCTTCTTTCTTAGACCGCTTCGGACGTACCGGGGCCTTATCGGCCCTGCCACCGCGGCGAGGTACCATCTAATACTAAATTAACTTGTCCAGTTAGTATCACTAACCAATCGAACATAACCGATTAACTCACACAGGGCAAATGGGAAAAGTCAAAATAATACATATCAAAGTGCAAAGTGTTCGGGTTGAAATGCTGGAAAGATGTTGGCCCAACATCAGACCAACATTGATATCAGAAACTATTATGCCACATAGTCATAGCATACAATGCATGTAGTTATGTGCGTCAACATCCTAATATACAAAGTAAGAGCAAACCAAGATTACATGGCATAAGAATATATACGAACATCACATGTTGTAAACAGGTTACACTCCAATGAAACTTTTTTAGAAAAAATGGAAATTTATGCAGGTAAGAATCATGGAACACGTGCTGTGCGTGTATTGAGTGAACGTTCAGATGTGAATGTGCACACAAGGGGGAGAATAAACACACTAGATGATTGTAGCACGGACATTAACATTTTGCTACATATACATATATATCACACGAACTAAAATCACCAATAGATGAGGTGAAAATGTAACCTTTTGTTGGAAGCAACAGAGGAGGAAGGGATTTGCTCGCACCTGGCACAGCAACAAAACAATAAATTAGTAAGCAATGTTGAACAAGAAGAGGAATATGTTTCAGAACATGAGGTGTAACAACTAGAACAATTTCTCTCACCTTAGCTAACTATGAACCTGCGTGGGAAATAAGGACACCGACGCCTGTAATTTATAGGACATCATACGTGGGAAACGAAAAAATTTGAAAATTGGATTGCTGTCAAAACACAAAATTTTGATTAAAGGAACAATGTTGTTATTATTCACTTACTGAAATTTGGAGGGAAGAGTTGCCGCAATTTTTGGTGTACAGTGCACTGCTTTCGCGCTAAATTGATGAACAGTATGCGTCGCGTCGGACCGGTCACCTTTTCGAAGCTGACACGGCTGAAAAGGTGGCAGAAACCTGAACCTATATTGTAGCCTTATTTCCTATTTATTTTATTCATGAGTTTTGAGACCAAGAATGGGCCATTTCCAATGCTTATTGGGCTGTCTCAGGAGTCCTAAACCAAACAATTTTTTTTGTTTCTGAAACAACTTTTAAATCTCTCAAATGAAAACCAAACAGGGGCTTAGCATGTGGGTATGTTCTTCCAAGTTATCAGAATAGGAAGATTTTTTTTTCTTTTTTTTTTTTAAAGTGTAAACAATTAGATCTTATCTAACAAAAAACAAATAAGAAATGATGAATTTTTGTAGAGTGCGACTACAAATTATAAATTATTGCGATAGAGAGTTGATTCTTATTTGGGTTTGTTGCTCGCCAAAATTTCATGCACATGTAATATGTAACTCTTTCCTCATTTAATATATTTTTCTTTGGCGATAAAAAAAATTATTGCCGCATTGTCCAAATGCATTATATTCCATTCAAAATATTAAAGCATTATGTTGATTCTTGTAATTGTAAAAGCTTACAATTACACCTTATCAGACTTGTGTTACTTCAGCTTGTTCCTCCTTAAGTATTAATAGCAGATTATAGGGGTATATGAAAGGTAAACAAGGGCTTATGCAAGGGGACCCTATGTCCCCCTACATGTTTGTTATATGCATGGAATACCTTTCTAGGTTGATTCAATTAAGAGTTAAGGGGAGTAAGTTGTTCAAATTTCATCCCATGACTATGAAATTTAATTTGACTCATGTGTTTTGCTTATGATCTTCTTCTCTTCTGCAGAGGGGTCAATGGAACTTCTTAACGCTATAGTTGATGAGTTTTCTGAGACATCAGGATTACATGTTAATAAAACTAAAAGTTCTATTTTTTTGACACGGACACAAGGGGAGGAGAATGATGATCTGATGAGTATTTGACAGTTCCTAGCAGGAAACTTCCCAGTCAGGTATATGGGGATCCCCCTCAGCCCAGGAAAACTACAAATTCAAGAGTACGACCCATTCATAAAGAAGGTGACAGCCAAAATCCAGAGTTAGCTAGCCAAACAGTTAAGCTATGCAGGTAGAATGCAGTTGGTAAGGGTTGTACTGATATCCATCCAAATATTTTGGTGTGTTGTGTTTCCCTTACCTGCAAGTGTGATAAGGAAAATTGAGACATTATGCAGAAGCTACATGTGGACTGGAAAAGAAGTTGGAAAGAAAAGCTTGGTTGCTTGGACTACAGTGTGTCGGGAAAAGGAGAATGGATGGCTAGGGATCAAATAAGTCTTGAGCTCGAACAAAGCTCTATTGTGTGCCCAAATAGTTAGCATAGATAACCACACCACGAGAACAACTATAGGGACTAAGTGGACCATAGAATACAAGCTTAAGGGAGGGCGTATATGGAATGCAAGCATAAGGTCAGAGGACTCTCCATGGTGGAGGAAACTGATAACATTAAAAAATGAGATGCAGGAAATGTTACCAACCATCCAACCTGAGAAATGGAGAACACTCAAGCAAAACCAAGTTGTCCAAGAATGCTACAAGATGTTCCACCAGGAAACATCACCAGTCAACTGGAGTTCACAAGTCTGGAATAAAATTTCTACACCAAGAGTGACCTTTCTCCACTGGCTAACTATGCTCAAAAGAATGGCTACTAAAGATAGGCTCTTTAAATTTAAAATTATAAATGATAGTTGCTGTCACTTTTGTAAGTATCATATAGAATCTCTTGACACTTATTCTTCAATTGCAATGCAGTGCAACCTATTATTGACATGATTATGAAGGCAATGGGGGTGAGGAAACAAAACCACCAGCTACAGGCATGGAATGAGATGTTAAGTCAATCAGCTAAGAAGAAGAGTGATGTCTTTCAAGTAAGGGCAACTGCTATTGGGGGAGTGATAGCTGGAATATGGAGATGGAGGAACACACAAATATTTGAAGACAAGAGCATCCAAGTTGATAGTGTGTGCAAGGATATAGTTGAAGAACTACACATGAGATTCAAGTGCAAAATGGGGAGGAATCCCAACAGATTCTTAAAAATCACTATCCTCAATCTACAGAATATCTAAGATAAGGGAAACTCATAGTTGTGTTATTGATGTGTTCAACATAATGTTTATAACAGATAGCGTGCAAGGTCAGAGGATACTAGATCAGAGAAAGTATTGGTAAGGCAAAAGGTATAAAGGTAAACTAAATGTGCATTGTGCTGAACATCCTAGATGATGGAATGACTATCACATAATGGAATATATACTCTAGATAATGCTGATAAGAAGGGCCGAGAGTTTGTTTGAGTGCACGCACCAGCAAAGGAAAGGGTGCATACTAGACAGGTAACCACCTCACACTTTTTCCTTCCTCTACCCCTGGAAGAGTGAAAGAACAGTGGAGAAGCGACTGTACATCTGAGCAACCAGGAGCTGCTAGGTGTCACTTGAAGAGTACAGTAACAGGCATGACCTGAAGCTGGAACGAAGGGGGTGCACCTATAGAGAATTGGCTTGAATAGGGTCAAAGGAGGGCAGCGAATGGAAAGGCTTTCCGCAGGTCATAGTCCTAGACTAGAGCCACAATGATTCCTTAGTTTGAAAGTTGCACTGTTCTTAGCATGAGATTTCTAGAGTGTTTTGTATCGTAGCTTCAACTTGGGGTATACCCCTCGTAACCTTGTAAGACACTCTTCCAGTTTCTAATATATTTATCTTTCGTGCAAAACAAGGACGAATTATCAAAAATGCCCGCTAACTTTTGCCTTTAATCTTAAATGCCCGTTATTTCCAAACCTGTTGAAAATGCCCGTTAATTTTTAAATTTTCTAACAAAAATGCCCGATTTTAAAAATTCGGACTTTTTATACGACGTGGCATCCGAATCAAAGAGACGCACTGGTGAATCAAAAAGTCGCGTTTTAAAATTCGGGCATTTTTGGTAGAATTTTAAAAGATACAGGGCATTTTTAGCATTATTTTTCAAACAAAATAAGTTTTTTTGTGCTTATTTTTCATTTCGGGCATTTTTAGTAGAAATTTTAAAAGATACAGGGCATTTTCAGCAGATTTGGAAATAACGGGCATTTAAGATTAAAGGCAAAAGTTAGCGGGCATTTTTGATAATTCGTCCGCAAAACAATATATAGTATGAATGCCATACAATACTTTTTCAAGCACACAAATTAAACCTTTATTATACTAGAGAAAGTTAAATCAACCTTGATTTATTCATCAAAAAAAAAAAAAAATCAACCTTGATTTCTCAAAGATCTATAAGAGGAGAATTGAGGTAAGTTAATGCACTAATTGTGACCCCTTCAAGTAGTGCATGGGTCGTGAATCACGATAGTCACAAATCATTTCAAAATATCGTAATTAATTAATATTATGTTCTATAATTTTATTATATAGTGATTTTATTGTTTCACCAATAACTTCTTTTATATTGCATTACTTAAGATAATAATTAATCCGACGTTTCTTTAGATTTTAAATATCACCAGAATACTCGTTTGATTATATTTAATTTATATTGTTCACAAACGAGTTACAGAAAAAAAATAAAACATGACAAAGATAAGATGAATGTTTGGATTGCTTCACTATAACCTCAACGGCCTTAATGTGATCAATTCAAAGCCAACATTGCAATCTTTTTCAGCCACGACAAGTGCGTGGTCCTCGCTGATGACTTGCGCTCAACTTGTCTGTCTTTTGCCCTAATATAATATAATTCACAACCTTTTCTTGATAATCTCAACTGCAGCGTCATTTTCTACCAATCAGAATGCGTCTACGGACCCAAATAAAGCTATTAACTTCCCCTAATCCCGTGTTTAAAATCCGAGGTCCCCACCACGCTTGTCACCTAAACATTAATAAATTTTGATGCTCAACATCACTATATTGGATCGTTATGCAATAAAGAGTAAAACTAGTTTTGTTTAATTTAAAAAATGTATAATTAATAATTCGTTATTAACAGTGATAGGACTTTTATGTTTTGGCCGGAATGATGTTGCACCAGTTGTTTGTCCTTCTCTATTTTCGTGTTATTTCTGTATATATAATTCACCAAGATATTTTTTGGCCTTTTAATTGCAAAATCAGATAACTGCTGGTTCTAGCAACTTTTACGCTGAATTTATGCAAGTCCAAGGTTGTTTTTCTATCTGATAGCAATTATATCAACATGGCTAAGGTGGGTGGACCTTGGATGTCACAAATACAATTAGAAAGTCTTTAAATTTGTCATTAAATAAATGGGCAGGCTCTCACTTCAACCCCATCCATTCAAATATTTTATATTATATAGATGAAATGACTTCAATGGAATAATCAAAGTTAGTACGGTAGGCGATATAATAAATTAGTACCGAGATTTGAGTTTAAACACGAAATAAGAGGTAGAGAATAAGAGAATGCCTAACAACGTGTTTCTTTTTATTTCTTTAATGGAGTTTTTCTAATTTATAATTAGCTCCTGTGGAACTGAAAAAAGAAACAGCATGTTAAAACAACGAAATATTATATTTGAAACGCCTTGAGATGAGTACGGTTCGATTCAACAATCATTTGATAGATGAAATTAAATTGCTGTTTTGCTTTCGACGTACACGATTTATTTTATATTTTCCCCACAAATTCTTTAACTTTTAGCTCGCGTACGTCAAGTTGCAGGGAGCAAAACTATAGATTACTGAAATAAATAGTATAGATATATCCAGAAAATCAATATAACGAAAATATAGTTGTTTCACATTCTCTCTCCTTCACACGTACAAACGCTGGTTGGCAACAATTTTAAAAAAGACGACTAGCTAGAACACCAATTATATTGTGGGAGGAAAAATGTTTATTAAAAACTCAAATAGCATAAGTGCAAAACGTAAAGGGTTAAGAACGAATAATCTTGCGGATACTACAGATAATTTATTTGCCTCTGTCATGTAAATAATCGTAATTTTAAGCGTATTGTTTTTTCATAAAAAAATGAACATTATAAATTTGGTAAATCTGGATGAGATTATTTATCTGCTTATTAAAGTATTATCAATTGTTTTTTCAGGATCTACAAAGTATTCGTGTCCTTATTAAAACGACTGTGGGAACAAACAATTCCTCACCTTAAGAAGGGCTGAAAGCCAAGCGCTATTGTAGAACATGATCTGCAAGAGCCCATTATTTTGGTTTTTCTGTGCCTGGAATTCTCGCACTGGGAAACGTATTTCAAAGATGAAATTTCGCTATATATATTATAATTCATAATGACGTTTCTCTTAGTGATAATATAATAGCATTTGCTTTGTTGGTTTTACCAAAAACATATTCAATGGAAAAAATATTCTCTTAACTTGAACATATTTCCAAATATAGTGGGAATATATAAAGCATCGTATTTTTGGACAGCAACCGAACTGGATCTAGGGAAGTAATATTAAAATAAAATAATAATTAATTAATGAATAATATTCCCAGATTATTTTCATTAAGACCATATATATATCAAGGCCCACAGTTTATCTCAAGAGCCCATTCATAACGTTTTGTGTGCTTGGGCCCTAAATTTCATATATCCTTTTTTAATCGTATCTGCCTTTCGAAAAATTATTATATCTGTCTTTCACTAGGAGGAAACGTTGCACTGTATCAGTAAGTCGATGCATAATGTTTCTTAAAAAAGAAAAAAAGTGGTGCATAATGTCGTTTTATTTTTTTGTATAATGGAGGTGATATTACAAGAAGGCCAGGTACAACACCCGTGCTACAACAACGAGATGGACAACACCCGTGCTACAACAACGAGATGGACAACTGATCGTTAGATCCGTCTCAATTAGTTTTGTATCCCTTTAATTTGTACTAGAATGTTACATTTTTTTATTTCATAAATAAACAAGACTAATCAAGCAAGACTTTTGCAAGAATGTTATTTCTTTTAGACTGAAAATAGTAGAACTTTTGGTGTATAATATTTTTTTTGTGGTATAAATTAAGAATTATAGTTTTGATATACACTGAATATGCAAAAAAGCCACCTGGGCTGGAGCCCAGGTAGGCTTGCACTTAGTTCTGCCCTTGGTCACGTATGTACAATTAGGTAAGGTGACGATATACAATTCTTTTAAAATATTTAGGGTTAAAAATAATATTTTCAAAATTTTAAGAACTAAAGTTTAAATTTATATTTTTCTTCTGAATTTATCGACTTGACATCATTGAGATAATCTCAATATAGTCCTTATTAATTAGCCTGTTGGTTTCTCGTACATATTTAGTCCGAATATAATTTCTAGGTCCCTTGTTAATACTTAATGTAATTACCAATAAATCTTGCATAAGACATGTTTTTTAGTTGAAGATAAATCAAGAATTTGAATGAGTAACTAACGTTGTAGTTCGCAGACAACTGAGCACTACAACAAAACACAACAAATGTACGGATAATTTTCTATGCAATAACCTATTTTGGATGTAATTGACACTACAAGGCAAAAGGTCTTTAGCGGGAAATTCGGTCGCTAATAACCTATTTATGGTCGTTAATGTTCGGTTGCAATTGCTTACGTCGCACAAATTTTAAGGACCAGAATGCGATCGCAAAAGGCATTTGCGATCAGAATCCCGTCGCTAATTTTGCGATTGGGACCCGATAGCCAATAACTATTGCGACCAGATTTCAGTCGCTAATTCCTTCAAAATATTAGCAACCGGATTCCGTTGCTAACACTTTGACCACTATTAGCGATCGGGATTCGGTCGCCGAAGCCTTTGAAAGTAATAATATGCAATACTAGCAACTGGACTCCGATCGCTAATAATATTCAAAGTATTAGCAACCAGATTCTCGCCGCTAATAGTGTTTAACACAAGTGTGGCAGTTTCTGAGTGGTGAAAAACTTGCAACGAAAACTTTCCTTGCATTTGCTCCTATAATCGAATTTTCGGTTGCATGTTGGATTTAAAGCAATTGTAATTCTTAACATGTTTGTTATTTTAAGCTAATTAATGAGTTGATAAGGGTTGTAACGCCTTGTCTGAAAGTTCAGAAGCTTGCTTATGACAAAAACATCCCTCATTTTATTCAATGAGAATTATGTCTTGATTTTGTTAAGTTGAATTGAGTGTGTGTTTTTTGACAGTGGGGGTACCCCTTTATATAGAGGTATTTGGGGACATGTGTCACTATACATGAATTTAGTAAAGTACATGTGTCGCAATGTGCGTGAGTGGATAAGTTATTCTTTATCTCAAGATCCTTTATCTACTAAGAGATGACTAGGATGAGCTTTTATCCTCTCCGATAGCTTTGAGAGGGCTCTCATAAAGAGATTCTTGGATTCTTTCGCTGATAGGATTTCTCCAATAGGCTAGGTTCTCATTTCGATAACGGGGCTCTGATATAAGGAGACTTTATTGGATTCTTTCTTCGATAGGCTTTCTCCGATAGGCTAGGGTTCTTGGGAGATCTTCATAGGTGAGGCTGGGTGCTCATCCGATATCTTTTTTATTCTGATAGGGGTCCATTTTTGTGCTTTAGTCTTTGTAGGATGTACTTTGTGGTCCGTGGCCCTCAGGTTTCTCCGTGGGGAATGTTCTCGTAATTGGGACTCAGGCCTTATATTTGTAGTGATCCCTCTTGGCGTGTTGATGGATATCGAGTTCTCGCAGACTTATCGTGATTTATTCTTTTTTCGATGCCGCGTGGATATCTTATTTTAAATCATCATGACTTTCCAAAGGACGCATAAGTGCCTCTTTGCGGGTGTCACTTCTTACCACTTTGGATTTACGACACTCGGTGGACCGTCCCGATACGACGTGGCATCGGGAATTAGGTGATTGTAGTACCATCCTTAGGTTAACCCCTATTTTTTAGGGTTAACGCTTTGGTCAATCCCTATATTATGTTTTAGGGTTCTTCTTCTTCTTCTTCTTCTTCTTCTTCTTCTTCTTCTTCTTCTTCTTCTTCTTCTTCTTCTTCTTCTTCTTCTTCTTCTTCTTCTTCTTCTTCTTCTTTTTTTTTGATGATGGGACGGTATATATATATATATATCATATATGTCATAATTATTTATTTATCAAAGATATTACCTTTTAATTCTCGGGAAACAGGTCTTCGGAGGGTATCTTTGTCAGATCCGTCCCCGGGTGGGATAACGGTCCGTCCTCGGGTGACATTTATGGTGAGTAACGTTTCGTCGTTAGACCATTGGCAACATACCGATTTCAACGGCTAGTTGCCTTGCGTAACGTGTTCGGGACAAGTGTTGTGTTTAGGGCGCGACGTGGGGTGTTATTACTCCCCACGATCTCCACGATGTTGGCTATAAATATAGGCTTCATCTCCGTCTTTCTCATTTATCATTTTTCAAATTTTAAGCTAACAAATTCTTGCTCTCTCTCTCCCTGGATTTCGTGAGATTTCACAAACATTTAACTTTCTCTTTTTAACTATTTTTCTTTCTTAAGATGGCTTCCTCTAATACTGATCTTACTAGTGTCGCCTCGGGTTCGGGGGCTGTGGCATTTACTTCCGTGACCGATTTACCGGCGATAACCGGTGGTGTAACACTGAGTGGGCCTGCTGCTTCTACTCGGAAATGGAAGGGGAGTGCTTCTGTTGCGCCTGAGGAGGGTGGTGCCGCTTCTTCGAAAAGGGACTAGGGTTTCGAAGGCGAAAAAGTCCGATAATTGCAATTTCCAAAAGATAAAGGAGACTGTGAGCACTGCTGCTCGGACTGAAGTGGTGTCTCTGTTCACCGGTTTAAGGGACGTACCAGAAGAATATGGAATTCAAAATTACGACTAAGAAGGAGATGGCTAATACTCCTCCGAAGGATTATCTCACTATTGTAACGCCCCATAAATTTGCATGAATTTGATGTTTTATTTTATTTTGTTAATGCTAGATTATAATTAATTAAGTCGTTGATAAAGGCATAATTTTAATGTATAAAGATAGAACATATCAGCCTTGTGCATAATTTTAGTATTGTATTATTAAAGTAGTAGATCAGTTAATATTTTATTAGGACTATTATTATTAGTACACGTAATTACTATGACTCCACTAAAACTTCAGTTTTTATATTCTTTGTTTAATTGTGTAGTTATAATTAAAACTATTTTTGGCAAGAGTGGACCGATTTATGGGCTTTTACCTTCAAAAGTTAATCAAAGCCTAAATAATTATAATTGGTTTAAAGTAGTCCATATAACCCATTGCTTTAACATTTACCAACACTCTTTTATTTATAAACCTAGATACATGTGAAGGGTTTATTAAATTCCTCCACCCGTACCTGCTCTATTTTCGTTTGACGGCTGCGTCGTGCCTTTATTCTCTTCGAAGGTAAAATTCATTCTTTTGTTTCATAGTAAGCAGCACTTAATAAGTTAATGCATTGATGATTTTATATAGTTGTTTAGTTAAGTTTATGGACTTAGGGCAATAGCATCTCGGATGACCAGAATTGCCAATCATAGTAATTACCATTCATTAATTAATTAGTTGTAAACATGGCTGGTAAATTGCACTCAACCTAATTTATGCACAGAAAATCTATCCATATATTTTGATCCGTTATAAGCAATTAAGGAACCATGCAGCAGATCTTTTTCTAGTTGAGCATACTTATGAGGTTTGATTTAAATTGCCTTCACGTGGTTCCATGGACTAGTAAAAGTTAATTAAAGTTTCAGTGTAATTAGAAAATAAATCAACTTACTAGATTACCTTCCATATTCTAGATTGAATGCATACAGGTTCTAAATTGCAGAGTTATGTTATCAAACAGAAATAATAGTGTGAATGTTTCTTGACGTAGTAGGCATCTCTTGTGTGAGAGGATTAGAATATTGTAGTAATCTTATCTAATTTTTTTGAGTCAGGAAATCTGAGTTAGGCGTTGCCTTACTCTCTCGTACTTGCTCTAGGACTCATTTCAGGTGCGTGTTCCCAAAACTATATTATTTTACTGGAAGAAAGTACGTGCTACGTGTACCTTAGTAGTAAATACATACGTATACATATATCCATTGTTGACTGACATGATTGAAAATGCAATGATAAACTGTGTATGTAAAGGACTGCTTGCTTCCGAGAAAGTTATTTGATTAGAACTGTAGCATTATTGATTGTTTGATGTGGGAACGAATGATTGAACGACTGACTGACTGACTGACTGACCGATTTGTTTTGACCGACTGTAAGGGATCCACGGCTATGTGAGTGTGTTGTACCGCTGGGCAGCGGCGGGCTTGCCAGATGGTCTGCATGCCATGGCCCCTCTCCCTTAGACCTACGGGAGTTTCGTAGCATCTAAGTGGGGTAACCGACGAGCATACCTGTGTGGTATGTGGACTGATTTCAAGGTAGCTCCTTGAATGGGGGAAATAAGGACCGACCGACTGATTGACTGATTGGAGTTATATGGATGGGATAATCTGATACTGAGGTTGAATATTGTACTGTACCTCGACCGACTGTGAACTGTTTGACTGTTGATGTGCCTTAACTGTTGTTTTTACATTCGTTTTCAAAACAAAAGCGCATGACATTTCCCTTGCACACACAACACGAACACCACTGAGATTTTTGTCTCACGCATGCATTATTTCTTTCTTTCTTCCTCAGCTTAGGTTCGAACCAGCAGAGAACGAGTACCTAGAGGAGTAGGGCGGCTGTCACCTTGTGTTACTTTCCTTTTGATAGTCTAGTTTGTTTAGGTTTGAATCATGGGACTGTAAAACTATCTAGTTCAGTTGCTCTTTTTATTAATTTTGGGATTATTAAATGTTGAATCTGGTTAGCGCTGTGCGCGATTTATTTTGTTGACATTGGTTTGGCTATTTTTATTGGAGTTGCTACGGGTTTTGTTTAGTTTAAATTACGGGGCTTTACAGTTGGTATCAGAGCTTGGGTTAATAACCACCCAGGCTTTGTCAGGATAGGATCTTCGGACCTAGTTAGAATTGTTTGACCTATCATTAGAGCTTCCGCATAAGTCGTAGGGCGTGCTAAGTACCAAGGGTTAATGTATTATCGTCGGGCGGCCGACCGTTGATAATCCATTGCGAACCAAGGTGTGAAGTACCCACCCATCTTTAGAGAGTCGATTTAAGAAGTGATCTGATGAACTTAGTTACTTGGCCTTTCATTTCGTTGTAACTGTGCTACCTGACTTGCTTGATGATTGTCTTATAGTTTATTCATACTACTCCTTGGTAAATTATCTATGGATACTTGAACTTTTTTAGTTGATTTTGAATATCTGTTCAATTTGAATTCATGAACTAAGTGCGCTAAGTTTCTCGCTTTATTCGTTATGTGCTACTTGATTAGTTGCTTAGTATTATGAACTCCGTGATTTTTTTAATTGACAACTTCTTTAGACTTTATATAGTGAAACTTGGCATGATTTTGTTTAGGAATGCTATGGCAAAATACATATGCATGTTATCCTCTTCTTCGAGAATAGAAAAACTTGACATTTGTTTTATCTTTTGATTGACCTTTTGATTATTCCACCAAATGTTACTTACTTTAGATTCCACCATGTGCTCTTATCATGTAACTGAAATTGATGAATTTCTTATTCTTCCTTGTGATTACAAGCGAAATAATCAAAACATTCAATCTTATTGGTTTGGTCCATCTTTAAGATAAGATATTATAATGACTAGCTTCCGCTACCATCTTTCTAAAATCCATACTGCAATTTTGCTTTGTTTCTTCCTAAATGATCAACGACTTTGACAATCTCACTTTTTTCACCTTATATGATTATCTATGTGATAATGCATGTTTTAGTAATGCTCTTTGATGTTGCTGAAAGCCCTCTTTGATTTGGCATTCTCATTTTCAACTATTAGGTTGAGATAGGTGTTACAATTTTATGAACACTGCATGCTCGTAAACTACGGTTTTGACATTAAGTCCTGAATTTGACTTTTGAGTGTTTTGAGAATCCAGACGACAGCATAAGATATTTCATAGTTTAACTATTTCAAACTTGGCATAAAATATACTTAAGTTTTTCATCTTGCTTGACTTATTATTTGTCCTTGTGTGCTTTTATGCCTAATTTGAGTTCTTGTTCGTTTTCTACATGTTATATCTAAACGACTTATTTTATGAAGAAACCCGCAAACACATAAAAGCATGTTAAGATATGATATGAAATTGACTTATCCATTTTTCGGTGTCTCAATATTCTTTTTGTTAGTTCTCTTCTTAATGAAAGGAAACGGTCTGACCTTTTTGTTTGTCATTGATTTGCTCTTTCATTGTTTTATGGAATCTCACATACTTTATATTTCATCTCGTGGTTTCTTTGCTCTTATCTTGTAAGTGAATTCGATATTCTTTAGTTAGTTGTGATCACAAGTGAAACAATCAAAAGCCTTGAATCTTATTCTCTTCAATATCATTACTCTTCATCCATCTTTAAAACATTATATTGACATGCTGCCACCATATTCTTTAACTAAATTTGTCATATGGCACTTATGCATTAATTCTTTCAAAAAGACTAACTAATCCAAAAATTTTGTTTTCCTCTTCACCTCACGTCATGTTTATTTATGTTATAATGCTCGTTTTGGGAATTTCATTTGATGTTGCTAGAGCTAGGTCTGATATCATCATTCTCATCTTTTACCTTTCTGCAATACTTCTTACATATAACTTACTTCGAGGATATAATTGTTGAGTCAATTGCTTTAAACTTGTAGCATAGGTGAACCATGACTGATGACTTTCTTTTCTTGCCTAACATTTTATCTGCTATTGTGTGCCTTGTATCTAGTTTGTTTGTCTATGTTGATCTATGTTACAAGACAACACTTTGCTTTCCCTACTTTAATTGAAAGACTTACTTTATCAAGAACGAAAATGTATAAACGTATGTTGGCAATGTGAAAGATTAGATGTAGAGTTGACTTATTAATTAGTTCTTTAACTAATATTTGAATTTGGGGACCAAATTCCTTTAAGGGAGGTAGATTGTAACGCCCCATAAATTTGCATGAATTTGATGTTTTATTTTATTTTGTTAATGCTAGATTATAATTAATTAAGTCGTTGATAAAGGCATAATTTTAATGTATAAAGATAGAACATATCAGCCTTGTGCATAATTTTAGTATTGTATTATTAAAGTAGTAGATCAGTTAATATTTTATTAGGACTATTATTATTAGTACACGTAATTACTATGACTCCACTAAAACTTCAGTTTTTATATTCTTTGTTTAATTGTGTAGTTATAATTAAAACTATTTTTGGCAAGAGTGGACCGATTTATGGGCTTTTACCTTCAAAAGTTAATCAAAGCCTAAATAATTATAATTGGTTTAAAGTAGTCCATATAACCCATTGCTTTAACATTTACCAACACTTTCTTTTATTTATAAACCTAGATACATGTGAAGGGTTTATTAAATTCCTCCACCCGTACCTGCTCTATTTTCGTTTGACGGCTGCGTCGTGCCTTTATTCTCTTCGAAGGTAAAATTCATTCTTTTGTTTCATAGTAAGCAGCACTTAATAAGTTAATGCATTGATGATTTTATATAGTTGTTTAGTTAAGTTTATGGACTTAGGGCAATAGCATCTCGGATGACCAGAATTGCCAATCATAGTAATTACCATTCATTAATTAATTAGTTGTAAACATGGCTGGTAAATTGCACTCAACCTAATTTATGCACAGAAAATCTATCCATATATTTTGATCCGTTATAAGCAATTAAGGAACCATGCAACAGATCTTTTTCTAGTTGAGCATACTTATGAGGTTTGATTTAAATTGCCTTCACGTGGTTCCATGGACTAGTAAAAGTTAATTAAAGTTTCAGTGTAATTAGAAAATAAATCAACTTACTAGATTACCTTCCATATTCTAGATTGAATGCATACAGGTTCTAAATTGCAGAGTTATGTTATCAAACAGAAATAATAGTGTGAATGTTTCTTGACGTAGTAGGCATCTCTTGTGTGAGAGGATTAGAATATTGTAGTAATCTTATCTAATTTTTTTGAGTCAGGAAATCTGAGTTAGGCGTTGCCTTACTCTCTCGTACTTGCTCTAGGACTCATTTCAGGTGCGTGTTCCCAAAACTATATTATTTTACTGGAAGAAAGTACGTGCTACATGTACCTTAGTAGTAAATACATACGTATACATATATCCATTGTTGACTGACATGATTGAAAATGCAATGATAAACTGTGTATGTAAAGGACTGCTTGCTTCCGAGAAAGTTATTTGATTAGAACTGTAGCATTATTGATTGTTTGATGTGGGAACGAATGATTGAACGACTGACTGACTGACTGACTGACCGATTTGTTTTGACCGACTGTAAGGGATCCACGGCTATGTGAGTGTGTTGTACCGCTGGGCAGCGGCGGGCTTGCCAGATGGTCTGCATGCCATGGCCCCTCTCCCTTAGACCTACGGGAGTTTCGTAGCATCTAAGTGGGGTAACCGACGAGCATACCTGTGTGGTATGTGGACTGATTTCAAGGTAGCTCCTTGAATGGGGGAAATAAGGACCGACCGACTGATTGACTGATTGGAGTTATATGGATGGGATAATCTGATACTGAGGTTGAATATTGTACTGTACCTCGACCGACTGTGAACTGTTTGACTGTTGATGTGCCTTAACTGTTGTTTTTACATTCGTTTTCAAAACAAAAGCGCATGACATTTCCCTTGCACACACAACACGAACACCACTGAGATTTTTGTCTCACGCATGCATTATTTCTTTCTTTCTTCCTCAGCTTAGGTTTGAACCAGCAGAGAACGAGTACCTAGAGGAGTAGGGCGGCTGTCACCTTGTGTTACTTTCCTTTTGATAGTCTAGTTTGTTTAGGTTTGAATCATGGGACTGTAAAACTATCTAGTTCAGTTGCTCTTTTTATTAATTTTGGGATTATTAAATGTTGAATCTGGTTAGCGCTGTGCGCGATTTATTTTGTTGACATTGGTTTGGCTATTTTTATTGGAGTTGCTACGGGTTTTGTTTAGTTTAAATTACGGGGCTTTACAGTGCACATATGAGATACTGTTGGCGATCATTCCTTCCTCCTCTCTTCTGCGAGATTTTCAAGGCCTGCAACTTCTTCCCTAGTTAGGTAACTCTGAATCGCTTTGCCATTCTATGCATATTTGTTTTTTGGTGCCAGTTGAAGGGGCTGAATTGTATAGTGGCCCGCTTCTTCTCAATCTTCGATATTGTGATATCGCCAGGGGGTTTTCCTTTTATCACTTTCATCATTGGGACACGGCTAAAAATTCGACGAAGAGGATTCTGGGGGGGACGGTCAGCTCCCACAGTACTTCGAAAGACAAGTACTTTTTCGTGAAGCCTTTGGAAGGGGAGTGAGATATGCCCTTTGACTGGAGAAAGGCTAAAGCTCTCGTGTACCCTCTGCACCCAGAGATGAGATTTTCTATGATAATTTTGGCTTAGTCGTTTATGGAGGGGGGGGGGGGTGATTTTGGTACGTTGTACAAGAAATTAGGGCTTTATTATGTGATTTTTACCGATGCTGCGATCGAAGCGCGTTTATCCATGTCTCCCGAGGAGTTGGTTTCCTTTGGTAAGTAATTTTGATTTGATCTCCTCTATTTTTTCTAGTAAAAGTTTTACTTATAGGGATTCTGAGGGATTTATGTTATAACGCAGGGGGTATTTTGGCAAAATATTTTTCGCCCAAGAGTCCTTTGGGCCCGACTGTGATTGCAAAGCCATCGGAACAAGATATTCCGTCTGCGAGGCGGAGGAAGAAGTATCAGTCCCAGACGGCTTCTTCGGCCCGTTTGTCCAACGGGACTTCTAACGTTCCCAAAGAGGAAGATGCTTCGAATAAGGAGGTCAATACTCCTGAAGACACAGATATGCATCTGGTGGAGGAGGAGGAGGAGGATCACTCACCTTTTGTTATCGGGGACGATGGGGTGATCTATGGGGTCGTTCCCCTATCCATTGTGGATCCTCAGTGGGCTTTGGTTCCCGTGTCTGGTTCAGCCTTTGCCACCGCGGGTTCTCCGATGGCTTTGGATGAGGATTTCATTTTGGAAGGAGGTCTCCCTTCGGAATGAGGCCCGACCATGGGGGGAGATTCAATAGTCTTCGCATCGGAATATGTGACTATCTCCTCTGACGACCCTTCGTCTCCTTCTCTAAAGGAGGCTGAATATCCATTGTTGGCACCTTCAGATCTAGTTTCTGAACCTCTTACTCATGGTAAACTTTTTTGTATACTTTTTCTCACTTCACGTACTCTTAACTCCCTCGTTTTCTCATGTTTAAGCAATTTGTCCTTCTTTCGCAGGCCATGTAGATAAGGGGAAGGCTCCAATGACCATGGGTGATGAGAATCTCTCTTTAGGTAATTGATTGATTCTCTTATACTGCTCATCACTATTTATTTGTAGCTTTTCTTACTTATGCTTTTTCTTGCATGGGGGATTTATTGGTCCAGCTCCTTAAGTCTGGCTCGGAGGCATCGTTGGGTGGTTTCGAGGATACATTCGGTGTATTTGACGCGCCCGTGGGTGACTCGTCGCATTTGGAGGGCAAGATTTCCCTGTTGAGTTCTCTTATGGGGGTGGCGGGACCTTGTGCTCATACAGGGGTTCATCAGGCCCCATTTACCAATTCCGATGACGTTGCTTCGATTTCGGTGACCATTTCCCCGGGGGTTATTTCCTTTTGGATGTGTTTGGAGAATTTGCCATCGATGCAAACTTTGGATCAAGCCTTCGAAAAAGTCCTTCGCTTCTTCGTTTCTTCCAATGCCACTCTTGTCGATGGCTTTCATTTTATGCAGACTTGCCTCAACTGGATGGGGCTTATGGTAAGTTTATCTTTTCTTTCTCTTTCTGTTCATCCTTCTTTGTGTATTATTTTCCTATGAACTCACGCCAGTCATCTCCTCGTTTTAGGTCGGGAAGACTAGAGAAGCTGCTATCGTGGCGGAGCAGGGTTACAATAAGAATGAGGATGAAGTGAGGGTTCTCCGAGAGAAGGTAGCGTCCTTCAACTTTAGGAGGGAGGAGGACCAGAACGAAATGAGGGTCCTTTGAGAGAAGATATCGTCTTTCGACTTTAGGTGGGAGGAGGATCAAAATGAGATGAGGAGGCATGGGAAGGAGATGAATCGTCTGTGGGCCATGGTCACGGATTTGGAGGTTTTGGAGAAAGCTTCAAAGGCTAGAATTGTGCTCCTCGAGAAGGAAAAAGAAAAGGCACTAGAAAAAGAAATGAGCCTTCAGGAGCAACTGGGTCAAGCTCTCGACAGTGCAGAATCGGCTTTGGAGAAGTTAGCCGCAACCATTTCCTCCTACGAATTACAAGTTAAGGTGGATGAGGCAGTTGGTTATGCTCAGAAGGAGACCGTGCGACAATGCTCGAGCCTCTATGAGAAACGGCACCACGAGGTTATAACGGGGCATATGTTGTGGGGATATTTTGAGTGCGCTAAGTTGGCGATGGTGTTGCTGCATCCGGGCGTTGACTTCTAGCAAGCTTTTGACCTCTGAAAAATGAAGAAGCCAACCAATTCCGAGGAGGCCTATGCTCTCTTCGAGAAGCATAGTGGCTTGTCTCCCCATGTGTCTCCCTCACCTTCTCCTTCGAGGCCTAGGATTGGTGACATGACTCTGAGGCCTGCCGACTGTGGGGTGTTCTACCGCCTGATATCCAATTGCCTCCAACAGCTGTGCCACCTAGCATTCTGAGTCAGACGATTCTTCCATCCGGGGGAGCTAGTCCTTTCCCTCCTTCGGCCCCGCATCCTCCGACTACGGCGGCGTAGCTTAGGATTTTTCTTTTATTTTGAATTTTAGTATTTTAATGTGTAGGTTTTTTAAATTTTGAACTTTTAATTTTGTATTTTAGCATTTGTAATTACTTTTCACGTTTGTACTTATTTTTCGAGGACTCCCCGACCTTTTTAAGAATGGACAATTAGTTTGTTATTTTTGCTATTTCGTCTTTTTTGTACTTATAATTACCATAACGTTTCAACACATATAAATACTTGGACCTCTTCTTTTAACTCGGGAGTTAATATTGAGTTCAAAGGGGTTGAGATTAAATCTCATTCTTGTTGGCCAAGTAAATTACTTAGCTTGATGTGTCCAATTGCATGGCAAACTTTGAAGATTTTTTTTTCTTCTGAATATAGATATCAACTGGCACGTGGCAGTAGCCATAATGTTACTTGGACAGCTTAAGCTTAACTCGATTTTCAAAGGAGAATGTCCTGAGTGTGTGTGTATATATATATATATATATATGTTTGGGGTCAGTGAATATTCTCACTCAGTTCCAAAATTCCTTTTCAACTATTCTACTGAGTTATTCACTCATCTCCTTGCAAAGTTAGTTTTTGAACTAAGTTTCTTATAGCAAGAAAAAAGATAATAAAGGACTCACCTGGAAACATGATGCGTCCACACTTTTGGCAGGGGGTTTTGTTTCTTTGAGGACTTCCCTTCGGAATTCAGCCTGGAATCCTTTGTTGCCGCTAGGCATTTGCCACGCATCCTTCGAGAGTTTTTCCCATTGTCCGAGGGGTAGGACCGATGAGGGTCTGACAACCATCGTGGGGAGCTCCTCAGCTATGGCAGCGTCAAGGCCTTTGCATGCGGATTCTCATCGGATAAATCACACCAGGGAAGTGTTCATGGACATAGAGTCTTATTCTCTCGCTGATCGTTCTTCGGTGTTTAACATGGTCTCTTTGAGCCCCTCGAGGCTGATGGGCCGAGGACGTGTTAGGTCCGCTGTTAGTACTGAATATGAAGAGTCCATCATGACCTTTTTTGCCGAGTATAATCTGGATTTTGACAAGTATGATGTTGTTATACCCCACCCCGATTAGAGGGCATATGATACTTATTCGGGTTACCTAACGGTTTATTGTGAACAAATGCGTTGTGGGTTGCATGTCTTTTTTCTCCCTTTTCTCCAAGTTCTTTTCTGATACAGGCAAATATGCCCTAGTCAACTGACGCCTAATTCTTACCGTCACTTGGTGGGGTATATTTGGTGTTGTGAGCTTTTGAACCTTCCCATGCCTCCTTATCGGGTGGGAGCAATTTTTATTCTGCGCCCTTTCTCGGGCGCTCCTCCCTTTCTTAGCCTGGCATATCAAGATAATAGTCGGGCCTTTACGCATGTCTCCAATCATCATTCTCCTCGAGGGGATTGGAGGCAAAGGTTCTTTTTTGTTCGTCCGAAAGGCTTGTCGGCTAGCTTATGGGGGGGGGGGGGGTACTTATCCGATGGGGTTTGAGATATGTTATTCCTAATCCCAAAACATCGGTTCGTGAGTGGGAGGTTCTGTCAGGTACCAAGTTGTTTTTGGGTACTTATGATATCAACAACTTACTGGAGCTTCCCGAGTCCATAATCCTCGCAGGTCTCCATGAGAGGGCTGAGCTGTTCAATCTCCCTCTTCAGCCCTTACATGCCAACTTCATTTTTCGTATGTGGCTCTTTCTCTTCTCTGTCTATGATATTCTCTCATCTCTTGAATTCATGATATTCTTGTGTTTTCGATAGGTGCGGAGATGGACATGTTTGGTATAAAGCCTTTTGACAAGGCTTTTTCTGATGCAGATACCGAATGAGGGATACGCCTTTTCAGAGGAGGAAGATTCATATCTGTCGAGTTTTGAGGTGGTGGCGAGTCCTTCTTCTTTGAAGGAGGGGGATTTGATTGTTTTGCACATCGCAGCCCCCCAGTGAACTCTTTGGAACCTGTCGTGCCAGATGGTCTGATGGTCGCTACTCTTCGGATGGACCCTTCTACGCCACCTTTGATGTTGCGGTCTTCTCCTGAAGGAGATGTCGCTTTTGGTGCAGTGAACGTGGTGGATGAGGGTCTTCCTTCTCCTACCCCCGATGGATCCCGACCCCTCGGGGGACGTCCTGATCCTGTAGGACATTCTCCCTTTGGGGAAAATCCTAATCCTGTGGTATCTCAGCCCCTCGGGGGAGGTGGCAGTTCTATTCCTCCGGTTATTCTGGCTGCAGATTTTTACCTGAATTATTTGAGCGGCTTACTGAATTTGATGGATTGTGAGCTGATGAAGACTCTCCCCCTATCCACCCTTCATTTGTTTTTGATACGACCCTATCCACCCTTCAGGACCTTGCTTACAAAGATTTATGCGAGGTATAGTGTTCTTCTGTTCAATTTCTTTTAGCACTATGCCTTCTTTGTGGTGATGGGTGGAATTCGTGTAGCCTTATATGGTGTTGATTTCCATAGGCACCCGAGGGGATTCTTCGTCCGATACTGGTTTGGTGTATCGTCATTGGGATGAGCTGGAGAAGGGCATGCTGGAGGCCCAGGAAGAGACATCTCTGCTGAAGGCGGATAGTGAGACCACTTAGAAAACTTACAATGGGATATTACAGGGTGAGAGGAATAAATCTTGGGAATTAAAGCGCAAGTTAGCACTCGAGAAAGCACGGGTGGTGAGCTTGGAGGAGAGGATTGGGAACCTATGGGACCAAGTCTAATCCTTCGATGAACTGTTGATGCACGTCAATGGGAGAGAGAGATGCGGCAAAACCGAGGATATTGGAGATGGGTTGGCACACAAAGTGGCCATATTCATGGCCCAAGTCCAGATAGTATTGGACATTTCGGGCTCATATGTTCTTCGCGATTCTTTGTATGGGGAGATGCGTGACTTGGTTCGCATTGGGTACCGGCTGTGTCAGGATTTTGTTCAAGATTTACTAGGGTTTCCTTTGGGCCTGGTTCTCCCCGAACTTAGTATCCGCCAAGTTTTCCCTGAAGTTCGGCCAGCAGTTTCCACGGACCTTGTGGTCCCATCTGTGGTGATGGACAATCCTGTAGATCTGTCCGTAGAACAGCGTTGTCGTCTTATCCGAGAAGGAAAGCATCCGATAGAGGATGCTTAGTGTGTGTGAGGGTTTTTGGGTGGTATTGAGATATTTGTATAGGATACGGTCTAATATGCTTATGGAGTGAAGTTGTTTGTAATAGATGGTCCATTGGGGTTAGGTTGCTAAGATGACTTAGTATAGGGTCATCATTTTGTCGTGCAACCAAGTTTTATCCCCACTTTTCTTGAATCAGGAACCATCTATTTATAAACAACTTTTATTTATGTATAAACTCCTATCTTACATTAAGCATAATATTTTCTAGGTTAAATGTGTTCCATGTATTGTGGAGTACCGCGCCTTCGGAGTTGGCAAGTTTGTAGGTTGCAGGTCCAACGATTCCCGAGATTTTGTTTGGTCCTTCTCATCGGAGTTCAAGCTTTCCCACGTTCTTGGAAGCTCCGACTCTTTTTAGCAGTAGGTCTCCTACTTGGAAGGTCCTAGGCTTTATCTTGGTGTTGTAATATCGTGACATCCGGGCTTTGTATTCCTCCATTCGGACTGCGGCTCGTGCTCTTCTTTCCTCTAACAGATCAAGGGCAACGGCCAAGTTGGAGCTATTGGTGACTTCTTCGTATTCCTTGACTCGCCAACTCTCCACTACCACTTCGGGGGGTAAAACCGCCTCGCTGCCATACCATAGGCTATAGGGGTTTTGCCCATGACTGCTCTTTGTGTGATCCGATAGGCCCACAGAATTCCATGTATCCCCTCCACCCATTTGGCCTTATGCTAATCTAATCTGGCCTTCATATTTTTAAGGAGTGTTTGGTTGGTCCTCTCTACTTGGCCATTCGCCTGGGGATATCCTACCGAAGCGAAATGATGTTTGATCTCCTAATGGTCACACTAGTCTTCTAATTCTTTTCTTGTAAACTGAAGCCCATTGTCACGTACAAGGCTTTGAGGAATACCGAATCGACACATGATATGCCTCCATAGGAAGTTAATGACTACACCTGTGGTGACTCGGGCTAGAGGTTCTACCTCCACCCATTTGGTGAAGTAGTCCATCGCTACCAGTAGGAATTTCTTTTGCCCAACATCGGGAATTAGAGGACCCACAATATCAATAGCCCATTTGGAAAAGGGGCACGGGGTGAGACTGGGCTTCCAGGGAGCCGTGGGTTGGTGGGTTCGCGGGGCGTAAGCTTGACAACGTTTGCATTTTTCGGCGTGCCTTTTGCAATCTCTAGCCATCATGGGCCAGTAGTAGCCTTGCCGAATAAAGCGCCCGACCATGCTTTCGCCTCCGGTGTGACTTCCAAAAGTTCCTTCATGAATTTCCGATAAGACTCGTTGGGCCTCTTCCTCATTCAGGCATCGAGCGTGAGGACAAGAGTATGCTCTTCAGAACAATATCTCGTTGTTTATAAAGTACCGAATTGTTTTCCTAGACATAACCCGTTGCACAGACTTGTCCTCGGAATAGCCTTCGGGATCTTGAAAGTAGGCTTTAATGGGAGTTATCCAGCTCATTGGGGGATCTGATGTGGCATTTATCTCTTTGCTCTCCGCCTTTTTTGACTCGCTCACATGGAGTAGGGTGATTCTTCGGGTGTGATGGTGGCTGTCTGGGTGGCCATTTTGGAAAAGGTGTCTATCTCTTGGTTTTCTCCTCGGGGGATTTGGGCCGTGTATTCGTCAAACCATCCTTGCATTTGGTGAACCATCCGAAGGTAGTCTTGCATCATTTCCACTTTGTCTTCGTAAGACCTGTTAACTTGCTTAACAATTAACTGAGAATCTCTATAAATAAGTATCTTCTTTATCCCTCCTTCCTGTGCCAGTCTCATTCCGATGAGAAGGGTTTCATACTCGGCCTCGTTATTGGATAGGGGGTAATCGATTCTAACGGCGAAGGGGAGCACTTCCTCTTATACTTCCTTGTTTATCAAGACTACCCCTGTACCTCTGTGTGTGCTTACAGAGGATCCAGCCACGTATGCGTGCCATAGTGGCGCGTTTTCTTTGGCTCTCATGCCCGTCAATTCCGTTGCAAAGTCCACTAGCACTTATGCTTTGATGGAGGGCCTCGGGGCATAAGAAATATCATACACGGTGAGCTCTATTGCCCACTTGATCAATCTCCCTGACGAATCGGGTTTATTGAGGATTGCCCGCAGCGGGTGTGTAATCAAAACGGTGATCAGATGAGATAGGAAGTAGGGGCATAGCTTTCGCGTGGTAGTGATCATAGTTAAGACAAGTTTTTTGGTTAGGGTATACCTGGTTTCGACCCCAAGAAGAGTTTTGCTAACATAGTATACGGGGTGATGCTCCTTGTCTTGCTCTTTGACCAATACGGCACTGACGGCCTCCTCCCGACTGACAAGTATACGAAGAGATCCTCTTGGGGTGATGGTTTTACCAACAAGGAAGGTTTTACCATGTAGCTCTTTAGCTCCTCGAGAGCTTCTTCGCACTGTGTGGTCCACTGGAACTCTTTAACGTTTTGGAGTATCTTGAAAAATGGGACTCCTTTTTCCTCTGATTTGGAAACGAACCGGCTCAACGAGGCCATTCTGCCGGTCAATTTCTGGACGTCCTTTACCGTCTTCGGAGTGGGTAGTCCTACTATGGCTTATGCCTTTTAGGGGTTAACCTCTATCCCTTTTTCCGTGACTATGAAGCCTAGGGATTTTCCTTCTCGGATGCCAAAGGAACATTTTCGAGGGTTAACCTTCATGATGACCAATGCCTTTCGCAGGTCTTCGGGATGGTCTTCTGCTGTGTGGCTTTTAACAACGATGTCGTCCACATAGAATTCTATTGATTTTTCGATGAGTCCGGCGAACATGAGGCTCACCAATCGTTGGTAAGTGGCCCTGGCATTCTTGAGTTCGAAGGGCATTACTAGATAACAAAAGGTACCCGTGTTGGTGATAAAGCTGGTCTTATCCTGATCGACCACTACCATTAGGATTTGGTTGTATTCCTGATATCCATCTAGGGTTGACAAAATCGCACAACCGACGGTGGAGTCGGCCAGTTGGTCTATGCTGGGTAGAGGATAACAATCCTTCGGACAAGCTTCATTGATATTTGTGAAGTCCACACACATCACCCATTTTCCTCCGTGTTTGGGGACTAGGACTACATTAGCTAGCCATTCGGGGTATATGACTTCTCTAATTTATTTTAGGCTAAAGAGTTGTTGTATCTACGACTGACTAATCTTGTTGCGTTAAGGCCCCATCTTTCTCTTCTTTTGTTGGACTGGTTTAGCCCCAGATTTTATGTTAAGAAAGTGTTGGCATACCTTGTTGCTGATTCGCCCATGCGGTCTTCTTTCCCATGCGAAGAGGTGGTGAAATTTCTTTAGGAAGGAAGTTAGCCGGGCTTCCAATTCAGGCTCCATGTTTGAGCCCATCTTAATCATCTTCTCAGGTTCTCCTTCTACGAGTTCTACCATCTTTAACTCTTCCACGAGTTGAACCCATACTTCTTCGGTCTTACGCCTTTTGCTGTTGCCGAGGGCTGGTTCGTCCTCTTTTGGAGGGATAGCATTCATGCGACACTCCCTGACTTTGGCTTGGCACCCTCGGACTTCTCCAACACCTGAGTAGGTGGAGAATTTTACCTTAAGGTGTAGGGTGGAGGGAATCGCTTTGAAGGTCCGAATGGATGGTCGTCCGCATATAGCATTGTACGTCCTTGACGAGGCCTCTACCACCCGAAATTTGATGGGTTCTATTCTTCATAGGGCTCCCTCTTGCATGAAATTCCCTTCCTTCCGAAGGTTAATTTCTCCAATATGGTGACTTGGAGGGTGGATTACGGGAGTTCTCAGATCTTCGTGGCATTCTTCTAGTTATGTCTTCTACGAGCCTTTTGAAGACGGACCGAGGGACGTTGATGAAATCTTTTTCCTTGGTCCGACGTACCGAGGGGGTACTTTCTGAATTTCCCTGGTGGGTCCAAGGGCTATTACTGTCAAACAAGTCGTCCACAATGTACGCTGGCTAAACGTGCTCAAAGACAGGTTTTATGACGTTCCCACAGACGACGCCATTTTGTTAATAGGTTTGTTATTTTAACCTAATTAACGAGTTGATAAGGGTTGGAACGCCTTGTCCGAATGTTCAAAAGCTTGCTTATGACGAAAACATTCCTCTTTTTATTCACTGAGAATTATATGTCTTGCTTGTGTTGATTTGAATTGAGTGTGTGTTTTTTGACAGTGGAGGTACCCCTTTATATAGAGGTATTTGGGGACATGTGTCACTATGCATGAATTTAGTAAATGACACGTGTCGCAATGTGCGTGAGTGGATAAGTTATTCTTTATCTTGAGATCCTTTATCTACTGGGAGATGACTATCCTCTCCGGTAGCTTTCAGGGGGCTCTGATAAGGAGATTCTTGGATTCTTTCACCGATAGGCTTTCACCGATAGGCTAGGGTTCTCATTTTCGATAACGGGGCTCTGATTTAAGAAGACTTTCTTGGATTCTTTTTCCGATAGGCTTTCTCCGATAGGCTAGGGTTCTCGGGAGATCTTCATAGGTGAGGTTGGGTGCTCGTCCGATATCTTTTTGATCCTGATAAGGGTCCATTTTTGTGATTTACTCTTTGTAGGATGTACTCCGATGGTCCGTGACCCTCGGGTTTCTCACTAGGGGATGTTCTCGTATTCGGGACTCGGGGTCCTTATATTTGTAGTGATCCCTCTTGGTGTCTTGATTGATATCGAGTTCTCGTGGACTTATCGTGATTTGTTTTTCGACGCCGCGTGGATATCTTATTTTAATCATCGTGACTTTCCAAGGGATGCATAGGTGCCTCTTCGCGGGTGTCACTTTTTACCACTTTGGGTTTGCGGCACTCGGTGAGCTCTCCCGATACTACGTGGCATCGAGAGTTAGGTGACGGTACTACCATGCTTAGGTTAACCCATGTTTTATAGGGTTAAAGCTTTGGTTAATCCCTATATTATTTTTGAGGGTTAACAGTAACGAAATTCTTCCATGCAATCCTTTGTAAGAATTTTTTTCGTTGCAATTGCCTATACTGAAAAAAATATTTCCTAGCAATATATTTTCGAAAATTTAATAAAAAATGTTGTGGTGAAATTTTGCCACATTCAAACTATTTTATTTTTTTTATTCTTTGTATTTAATTTAGTAATTTTTTATTTCTTAATTTAAAATATTGTATTTGGTTTTCGTATTGATACGTCTAGAAAATTCACATACATATAAATCTTATATAGTCAAGTATATGTATAAATACACATGTATAAACATATTATTTTTATAATTCTTTCATATATGTATTTATATGTTATATATAGATACGTAATATAGATTTCCTATAAATACTAATGCTTCCTAAATAAAAAAAATTTGTAATTTTAAAAACTTAGATGAAGAAGACATGAGAGGAGATAATTTTAATGAGAAGAGAGGATGCGAAATGAATGGGGTGTTGGGAAGTATTTATGGGAGAGAGCAAGAATTTTGCATTGCAAAATTTCTTTGCATGAAACGGTGTGAAACAAAAAGATTCGATTGCAATTGATGTTGTGCAAGGAAATATTTCCTTGCAGAAGCTGTTCAACGAAATATTTCCTTGCAGGGTACCATGGAAGGACATATTCGATTGCATTGTACAAATAGTACAAATTGCAATGAAATATTTCCTTGCAAATAAATTGCATGGATATATTTCCTCACAGAACGGATAATTGCAAGGAGAAATTTTGAATCAAAATCTCTAGCATTTCAAAATTGCCTTTCACCTTAAATCACTATTTTCAAAAACACTACTACTTACTATATTTTGTAATTGTATTTTTGACCCCGAATGTATTTTAAACGAATTTTGTTTCTCCATTTTTGACAAAATTTGAATATACACGCCTCATTAGTTGTGTACAAATAGTGGTTCTAGAAAAACGAAGTTTGAAGTTCTTTTCGATAATAATACTTTTTTCCCTAAACATCTTTCGTTACTCCATTTTTTACGAAATCTTGAAGAGTATCCATATTTTTTAACATAGTGTATGGTAAAAAATCATTGAGGATTGAAGGTGTTTGACAACATCTTCATGTGAAAATAGAATTTTTGTTTAGTAGAATATGTCTTGGGTTTAGGGTTTTGGGTTAGGGTTCCAGAAAGATATCGCATTATGTGGTTATAAATTTTGTATTACGTCTTTCGTTACTCTGTTTTTTATGATAATTGAATGAACTTAACTACTTATTATTTTTAAAATAGTGGTGAAAGAAAAAATAAATTTGGAGTTATTTTGCAAATTTTTGGTTAATTCATTTTCATCCCAAAATGTGTGTTTAGATCTTTCGTTACTCCATTTTTTACGAGATTTGAATGAACACACCTATCTTATTGTTTTGAAAACAATGGTGAATAAAAAGTGAATATGGGGTTGTTTGCAATTTTTACCCCAAAATGCTTGTTTACGTCTTTCATTACTCCGTTTTGGACGAGAATTGAATGAACACACATTCTTATTGTTTTGAAGACAGTGGTGAAAGAAGAAGTGAATTTGGAGTTGTCTCGTACCATTTGACTAATTTCATTTTAACCCGTAAAGGTTTGTTTATGTCTTTCGTTACTCCATTTTTGACAAGATTTGAATAAACACACCTGCTTAGTGTTTTAAGAATAGTGGCGAAAGAAAAATCAAATTTGGAGCTATTTTGGAACTTTTGGTTGATTTTATTTTCACCTCAAAATGTTTGTTACGTCTTTTGTTACTCTGTTTTTGACGAGATTTGAAGAAAACGGGTTTGCATTACTAAGACATGCATTAATCTATTTTGCAAGAAAAATATGCCTCTTATTTATTTTATTAATAAAGTATCTAATTTTTGAAGTTAAGTAGATTGAACATTGATACGAGATAAATAACATAATATATGAATTAATTATAATTCCGTAGAAAATATGCATAGTCTCAACACTACAAATTACAACGTAGTCCAATTATAACATAAAGCTACCAATACCTATTCTGAATACGATGAAGTACAACACAAACAACATATAACAACACAAACAACACATCACATCCCTAGCTACAATTGAAGGTCGCACCTAGGGTTGCAATATAGGGACGCGACTGTATCTCCTCCCTACATGCCGCATACGCCAAAGTAAATTCCTGCCCGAACAAATAGAAACCATAGTTGGGCTGCTGCTGCCAAGTTTGCTGATCCTTACTAGACGTGCTATGCACCCCTTGCATCTGACTACACTACCTTCCCATCTTGTGAAACTGATAATGAACCGCTGTCGTGTCTATAATAGTCATTTGTACACGCTGATATGTCGTACGTTAGGACGGCTGCTGGTAAGTATGCAACGACTCCTCACCCTGATGGTACGCTCGTACATGAGAAGAAAGATGTCACATATCCACTTAGTGCACCCCTCCATGCTGGTATCTGCTATACACAGGACGAGGCGAGAATGATCTAAGCGGCTGTGTATACTATGTACTTGCTTGAGGAGGTGGCCGCATACGCTATGTGAACTGAGTAGGGGGCTGCACATGTTGTGCAAAACTCCCTCTCCATGTGGGCTGTGGGTGCACATGTGGTGGAGGAGAACTACCATACAAAACTGTTGGTAAGTCATGTGCGAGGTGAGAGTCAAGAGGGCGCGACTCATTTAGTTCTCTGGCATCTTTGGCCTAGGCGGATGGGGGTAAATTAGGGGGCTCCTCTCCATGTTGTTCCACACTTCCCCTCAGGTGAGCATTGAAACACTCGGTATGCTCCAACTATCGCAACTCACTCTCAAACGACCTTCTTAAGGCTGATTGAGAACTTTAATAAGCATGTAGCGCCTGCTCCCTCATAACAGCCATCTGGGTATGGTACTCCGGCTCCCTACTAGCTGCCAACTGGACCATCTGCGCCATCTGTGTAGATGTGGTGCCACTACTCGAGGCCCCACCCCTACAATACTTGTGTTTCTTAACCCTTAAAACATCACCATTTTGAGTAGTATGAAACATGAAATTATAGGATCACACGTTGTAAGCTCTAAGTTAAGCTGGCGTTGCCTTAACTTAATCACAATGAATCTTCTTGACATAGTAATATTGCAGTTGAATTTAAAGCACACAAGAAGATAATTTTCAGAGGTTTCTAATAGATCAAAAACGTTTTAGCCTTAGGCAAAATAACCAATAAAGGTTTTATCAAAAATGTTCCTCACAACAAGATCACTCACGCTATTTTGTTGATAGGACTCAGCAAAGCAGACAAGGATTTTCTCCTTAAACCTGTGAACTAGATTTAACTCGACTATCCAAACACTTTGCAAAGTAAGAAAAAACAATGCAACTCTAATGATCTAATCACTCATATTATTTAACGCTATTCTCTTATCTTTGTCTGGATGAACTTCACACCTATATATAGGTTTCTAGAAACTTAATCTCTAATGTGTCATGTTCACAACTTTTGGTAACTCTTGTTGTTTCCTTAATGAATTCTACTTATTTGTAAACTCGGTCTCCTTTTTGAATAATTATTTGCTTTATTTGAGTTATAATAAGAAAAGACAAACTTCTTCTATTTAGAGTTAATCCTAGAAAGATTCTTAGTTGCAGTAGATCCTCAATTATTTCCTTTCTTGAAACCGCGTTGTGTTGACCGTTCTTCTCAACTTGAATTATGAAAACATCAAGTAAGGAAACATGTAATGCCCTTACTTATGATTAAGATACATTCTTGGAAATAATCATAACCAACTAAAACCTGGAATTTAATAATTAGTGAATAAAGGCAAAACTAAAATAAGACAATTTAAAAATAGGTTGCAACAGAGTTTTTATTTTCAATCTTATCCGTTGTTACCCAGTAACATCCATTAACATTGATTCTAGAATATTTTGGACTTTCAATCTCCCCATTTTTGCCTTTCTTCACAAAACCAATAACCGGCTCCAATCAAGTAATATATCCAGAAGTAAAATTCAACAAGACCAAATTAAAATGATATAACTGCTCCCCCTTAATGCAAACTATCAAACTTCAAAGTTGGCATAACAAAGACATTTATTAAAACCATCATCACATCAAAATTTCTTCAGTATTATCATAATATCGAGTCGAGTGAGTTGATCTAACTTTAACATTCATCGATGTTGGCTTAACATTGAAACCAAGTACCTGCAAGAAAGTTAAACAGAAAACTACAATTCTAAAATGTCTTCATAAGCAAAAACATTAAGAGCATCTCAAGGAACACACTCTTTGATCGAATCAAAATCTTTGATCAAATAAAAATACGGAACACACTCCTTGACCAAATCAAAACAACTAAAGAGAATGTACCAGAAGCATAAAAAAAATAGTAGTTCAAGAAGCAAAAACCAAAATGCAGAAACCAAAAATAAAAAAATTGGAACTACTCTCCCCCCTTTTATGAAGAAGGGAGTTTCTCCAAGTTCTTAACCAGGCTTTCCAACTCCTTTAAGTGTTCCTTCTTGTCCTTAATCTCCCTTATGGTTTCCGTAATGTATCTCCTAAACCAAGTAAGAAGCTGCTCCACATATGAAGAGGTAATAATGACCATGCAATCTTCTTCTTTAGACACAGGCACTGAACTTCTTACAAACTCCTGAGCCATTTTCTTCTATTTACTTGGGCTCACCACTCCTTCACGACTCCAAGACAAGGCTCTCACCCTTGTGCTAGAAAAATAGCTTGGAAGGATGGAAAGCTTTGCATCATTCATGGTCCACCCCACCACCTGACTGGTCTTCAAGCCTTGTTTAAGAAAAAATGTTGAAATCAGTGAGGGGAATGGCAAAATCACTTTTGACTTTCCTGCAGCTTCAGGAATACCCTTGGAGATCCTCTCCCCTATATTCATAACCAACCCATTCTTAAACTTGTAGACTAGGATAGCAGGCTCCTTAGTCAACACAATAGAATTCTTACTAGGCAGCCAATTAAATATTGTAATTTTTCCAAGATAGCACTAAGGGAGGCGAGCTTAGTGGTTGGTAGAGCATCTTTCCAGACTTTGACCATCCCACCAATTGGATCTTCAATCTTGTCATCTTGATCAGGATTCTCAGATTCCTCAACTTTTGGAAGTCCCCAAGCTTTGTTGATTGTAAAAGAACTAATGTCAAACACTTTCCCTCTAACCCAAGCCTTAGCATACTTAGGAGACCTCACATCTCTTACTCATTTAGACAGATTCAAGTAGAACTCAAAGATAATATTAGGAGAAAATTTACTCAACTCCATCACAGATTGTTGAATTCGTATTGCTTCAAGAAAGTCAAGCACTTTATTATCTTTAAAGCTAGCCATCTCAATAGCTCCCTCACATTTGGATCTCCTTACCTTTGAACACACCCCATTTCTTCTCAATTTCTTTAGACAAGTAAAATTTGGAGTAGAATTCCTTTTCATCTTCAAGGAAAACCACCCATAGGTTATCCAAGTATTCCTCTTTTTCCTCTTCTGATGTTGGCTTAACATCACCCCCAACAGCAGTTTCCTATTCCTCAACCTTCTCCTCCTCTTTCTCCTCTTCTTCCTCTTCTTCCTCAACATCAACAACCTCAATTTCCTATCCCATAACCTGTTTCCCCTTTCTCTTTCTCTCAGCAGCAGCAACAACAGCTCTCTCATTTTCTCTAATTCTTATCACTTGTTTTACTCTATCTTTAGCAGCAATCTTAGCATGCTCAGTCATTGCTCTACTACCAATTCCACCCTTGTTCTTCTGAGACTTAATCCACTTCCTCACCAATTCATCCACATATTTTGAACCCTACAACAGCTTCACCAAAAAAATTACTAGGGTTAGAGTTAGCCATATTTACCTCAATTTCAGGATCATTGGTGGTAGGAGTAGTGTCCTCAGGTGTTGGCGCAAAATTCAAGGTCGATTAACCCTTTTTAATTTTTTCACGCGTCGCACATAACGGATTGCCTTTTGTTTTGCAGTAATCGGAGCATCATCACATTTTGCAGCTTCCCCACGGGTGTGAGAGGGAATAGGAGCTGTTGTGGACTCACTCTTAATGGCGACATCTGCAAGAGTTTCCATAGGAGACTTGCTTGCCATTGTTAAATAGAGAGATTGAAGAGAGAAAATGTTAGAGAATTTTGGTATCACAGAGTATGAGAGATAATTAGAATTTTGCACAAGTAAGGAAACTAGGGCAAATAATCTCAATTATGATAGTGAAGAGTGGAGAGACAATTAATTTTAGTGGTAATTAAGGGAAGTTACCAATGAAGATCAGCCGACTATTCTTCCCCCCGTACAAAACACACCAAGTGTTGATGTTAAAATACCAAGTAACCAGAGCGATTTCAAAAAAATTGAATACTTATAAGTCAATTTTTTCAATGTGAGACTAACACATTATGCAATGTTAGAATAACATTCAATAACATTTAATGCATAAGGTGGAGGTACAGGGCTTCACCATGGCAAATTGATGTGAGAGCGTGGGATGCATTCAAAATTACATTTGAAACTTAACCAATATAGCAAGTGACTACCACATACATAATGTTTAGATCAAAATCATGAATAAGAAATATAGATCACATGAACAAACAAAGATAAGGAATTATGAATCAGGAAAATAATCCACTTCCACAACATAGAAAGCAAAAATAGTGTGTCACTCGTACTATGTCACCCAAAGTGTATGGCAAAATAAATGAATTATACTCCCCCATAAGCTCAAACTAACACTACTAAACAACAAGAAAGAAAAATAGTGCAGATCTAGCATGAATGCAACAATGTCATGTCAAAATTGGAAGATGGCAAACACTTATGAAGAACTTCTCAAACCAGCAACAGATCAAATCTTTATTATTGTCATAACTCATCTGAACCAAAACTGAAGGTTTCTTAAACAAAAGGATAATGACACTACTGAATGAGGGCAGCACTAGACTCCACACAACCCAGTAACAACATTATCAGCAGCAAGCTAGGCAAGTAAAAGGCCTTGAATGTTGGCAATACAGGACCCCAATACCTCAATTTATTATGAATACTTGTTTATCAACCTACATTCAAGAGAGTTCGCCAAGTGATCAGTGCTACTAAGTATATGCAATTGTAACCCAGAAAGGACCACAATCACGTGCTCCTTGGACAAAAATCAGAAACATGTAAATAAGCAGAACTAAATATCATTGAAGCTATCAACATAATGAAACCGATCTTCTCCACATGTCTTGTAAAATCTTTTCATATGAATAAGACACAACTGGATAAACATCAAAACGATGAACTTTGTGTACCCCAGCTTCTCGATATGTTAGGCTAACAACCTCAGACAAACATAAGAGTTTTATTAGTTTTTCAAAACAAAGATGTGAATATGATAACTGGAAAGATTGTTCATCACATAGTTCAACCACACAGACCAACTATGACAAGACAAGGATGAATGAAAATAACAAGAATTACGAGCTACACCACAAACAGAAACCAGTGCTAGACAGTGGTGTTAAGTCAACAATGGGTGTTCCAACATTCTCACATATTGCGCATGCTGAGAGACTTTCTCAAGCTGAAGAATCTCTCACTATCTAGAGGTTTTGTAACCATATCAGCAAGCTGATTATTTGTCTCAATTTGCTCAATGTTGATCACCTTATCCTATACCATGTCTCTCAAGTAATGATATCTTATGTTTATATGCTTTGTCCTAGAATGCTGAATAGGATTCCTTGAGATACTATTGGCACTAAGATTCTCACAAAACATGAGGACTGTATCACTATCTAACCCATAGTCGAACAACGCGTGTTTAAGCAATACAAGATGGGTAACACAATTGCCAGTACCAATATACTCAGATTTATCTGTAAATAATGACACACAATTCTGTTTCCTGCTATACCATGAAACTAGAATATTTCCAAAAACAGAAATAGCCCCCACATGTAATTTTCCTGTCATCTACATCACCTGCCAATTAGAGTCACTAAAACCAACAAGATTAGTATTTGTGTCATATGAGTACCAAATGCCCAAAGGTGAAGTTCAAGTTATATATTTTAAATTTCTCTTCACAACAATCAAGTGAGATTTCTTTGGATCAACTTGATACCTAATACAACAAACACAAAAAACATGATGTCGAGTCTAGAGGCAAAGAGATCAACACACTACCAACAATAGATCTGTACAATGTTGGATAAATATTACTTCCAGTGCAATTTCTTTTAATCTTCATTGAAGAAGACATGGGAGTTTTGCAAGGTTTTGACTCATGTAGCTCAAACCTTTTCACCAAGTTCCCTGCATACTTTTCCTGGTTTAGGAAGATGCCATTCTCCATCTGCTTCACTTGAAGCCCAAGAAAGAAGTTATGTTCACCTATTATGCTCATTTCAAAGGCACTTGTCATGGACTCAACAGACATGTGTGAAGAAGACTTGTTAGTAAACCAAAAATAACTTCATCAACATAAATCTGAGCAATGCCAGTATTAAAATTCTTTCTTAAGATAAACAAGGTTTTGTCCCCACCACCTCTAGTGAGTCCAAGACTTAACAAAACTTTTGTTAGTCTTTAATACCAAGCTCTTGGTGCTTGTTGCAAACCATACAATGCTTTATCAAGTTTATACACATGATTAGGATATTCAAGATCAGCAAATCCTTTTGGTCTTTGAAAATACACTTCTTTATCTATTAGAAAATTATGGAAAGCCTCTTTTACACCCATCTGGTAGATTTTTATCTTAAGACAACATGAAATAGCAAGAAGTAATCTATTAGATTATATTCTAGCTACATGTGCAAATGTCTCATCGAAGTCTATGCCCTCTACATGTGTATATCCTTGTGCAACCAACCTAGCTTTGTTTCTTACAATTACACCATTTTCATAAGTCTTATTCTTGGAAATCCATTTTGTTCCTATAACATTCACATTTCAAGGCATTGGTACAAGATTCCAAACTATATTTTTGGTGAATTGTAACAGTTCATCTTACGTAACATTGATCCAATAACTATCTTACATAGCTTCATTCACATTCTTAGGTTCAATGGAGGACACAAAACGTGAAGGTTTTTCAACATTACATGTGGTAGATATACAAACACACAACCTTACCAAATCCATGTAATTTAGCGTTTTGTTTGTTGTGTGTTCTCATCCTTTGTGTAATTTGACAAATCACTTGACTGGCTCGATGGTCATTCTGAATCCTAGCAGGGGGATCTCTTATAGATTCAGTAACAGTTTCTTCTTCAGAATTAGACTGTGCAAATGTTGGCCTAACATTAGATCTCTCTGGTGTTAAGTCAACATTTGTTCCCGTCTTCAATTCAACTTCTTTAGCTTCTATGTTTGATGCTGGAGTATTCTCCGTTTCCAATGTTGGATACATCCGAAACAGAAACTTCCCAGAACCTGCATCAATAGTCAAATCATCAAAAATCACATTAACTGATTCTTGAATAGTATGCAATCTGGAATTGTATATCCTAAAAGCAATACTGCTTGGAGAATAGCCAATAAATATACACTTTTCACTCTTTCGATCAAACTTGATCAAATAATCCCTACCATTCAACAAATAGCAGTCACATCCAAACTCATGAAAATGTGCAACATTTGATTTCAAACCCTTCAAGATTTCATATGGAGTCATAGTAGTACCAGGTCTAAGAAAAATTCTATTACTAATATGCATGCAGTATTCAAAGCTTGAGCCCCAAGTCTCTTAGACAGATTTCTAGCATTTAATATCATTCTAGCTATTTATTGAAGAGTTCTATTTGTCCTCTTAGCAAAGCCTTTCTGCTGAGGTGTCTTAGGTGCAAAAAACCTCATGAAAAATACCCTTAGCTTCACAAAGCTCAGCAAAAATTGCATTCTTAAATTCTTTTCCATGATCAGACTTAGGTCTACCTACAAAAGTGCCATAGAGATTTTTAATGCTACCATGTAAATTCTAGAATGTGTTGAATGCTTCTTACTTTTCTTTCACAAACCTAACCCATGTATATCTTGAATAATCACCAATGATGACAAAAGCACATTTCTTCCCCATTCAGGCTACTAACCTCAATAAGACCCATGCGATCCATATGTAGCAGTTCAAAATACTTGTTAGTCTTAGGAGTACTCTGTACCTGAAGTGGTGTATGAACAACTTTGGTTGGCTTACCTTTTAGGCAGTCACCATAAACAATTTTAACTAGGCTAGTCAACTATGGTAGTCCTTTTACAACATCTAACTTCATCAGTTTCTCTAGATCACTATAGTGCGCATGTCATAGCTTCTTATACCATATGACAGATTCATCCAATTTGGCATGAAAACATTCCGCCTCATCTTGAGCAAGATAACAATTGTCATTTGATCTTGTACCTGTCATAACACGAACATGTCACTATTAAACACATCCCATGAACTTTTATCATCACAAAGTTGACTAATGCTAATTAGTTTTGCTTTCAATTCATCTACCAACAACACACCCTTGAGAGGTGGAAATCCTTCAATGTTTAGAACTCGTTTTTCAAGGATTGTTCCCTTGGTCCCTTCTCCATAGGTGTCAGTTCCAATAGTTAAGGGAGTCACATCATTCGTATTGTCCTTATTTTCAGTCATGTTTCTTGAGTATCCACTATCAAAATACCACTTACCTGCAAGGTTAGAGTAAACAACAGAAAACACAACATTGCAAACAATTTTAATCTTAGGAGTTTTTATTTTTCAATCCAAGTCCTACTTTTATGTCCTGCAGCTTTGTCACCTAATGTTGGGATAACATTGAAATCACAAGTTGTCCTAACATTGGTACTGCTATTATTAACTGTTTTCTTCTCAATCACCCTTTATATTTCTTGCAGTAAGGCTTAATGTGACCAGGTTGAAAACAAAATTGACATACATAAGTAGGTTTTCTTTCCATTTTGGTGAGAAATACACAACCCAGTTTCTTACTTTCCTTGACAAAACCTGCTTTCAAATAGACAGAGGTAACAACTTTAGAGGAAATTTTCTCAACATGGCCCAAACCACTTGTACCTTGATTCCCTATACTCAGAACCTCATCAAGTTTGGAAGTACCTGAGGTCCATTAGACAATGGTTTGTTCAGCCTTTCCAAACTTTACCTTAACCGCTTTCAGTTCAGCCTCACTTTTGTCAAGGTATTTTTCATGCAGTTTCATTATCTCCTTCATGCATCCAATCTCTTCCTTCAGAATTTTTTTGCTCTTGATAAGTTTGTGATTCTCGATCAACAGTTTGTGATAGGTGGATTTTAGGTCTTCAATGATTTCTTCCTAGGATATTTCACCTTTAAAGAAATATTCCTCATCTAGATCAGCTGAGCCATGAAAACAATTAAAGTTACATCATTATCAGAAAAAAGATCATAATTAACGTGAGAACTATATTTATTCCAATCTTCAAATAAAATTTCATGTTCTGATGTTGGATCTTGAATGTTGGAGTAACATTGGGATCCAAGACAATTATGGGAGTTTTCATTTGTCCAATCAATCTGAGTGAGTAGCGCAGTAGTTTGAATCTCTTTTGATTGTTCTTCAGCAACATCATTTGATCCAGAGCTAAAGTCATCTACACAAACCTAATGAGAATTTCCTCTTTTTCGAAGAGTGTTAGCTCATTCGCCAAACCCTTTGCATTCACAACATTGAACATCTTATAACTTATCAGCCTCTAGAGGAGTAGGTAAAGATGCCTTGTACTTGAAAAATTTTGGGTCGTAATTTCTTGTAACCAGAGGATGTACTTCCAAGAGTTTTATATTTCAATTTACTTTTAAAGTTTCACCTATTGAAATTCTTAGTAATATTACCATTGTTTGAAGAAATTATCTCACACTCATCATCACTTTTATTACTCTCAAGATTTGATCCTCTCAAAGCAAAAACTCTATGTTTACTTGGTTGTGAGGCCATTTCCATCTCAAGTACTATAAGAGTGTTCATCAAAACTTGGAATTGAAAATTAGCAAGGTTTCTGGATTCTCCCATGGCAATTTTTTTGAGAGAAAATTTAGAAGACAGTGTTCTATATGCTTTATATACCATATTTGGACTAGTCAGAGCAAAACCAAGATTTTATTTAGAAATATCAAGAATTTTCTCAAAATAACGGTCAAAACTTTTATCCTCACCCATCTCAAGTTTTTCAAATAGCTGAAGCAGTTGTCTATTGTTTGAATTTTTTGTAGCAGCATCTCTTTCACAATATAATTCAAGAATATCCCAAACATGTTTAAATTTAGTACAATTCTGAATTAGCTTGAACATATGACGATTCACCCAACAGAAAATAGCATTAAGTCTTTCCCATTGGAGTTATAGAGACTTACCTCTGTTACTGTCTAATCTGCTTCTCGTTTTGGTACTAGATTACCTTCACCATCTCTTGGCAATGTAGGAAGTGAGTATCCATTGATCACAGATTATCAAACCTCACATCGATGTATTTGATTTGTGTTCTTTATTCTGATCTTCCAATATGCATAGTTGGAGCCACCTAAAACTGGTATTCTGTTGTGATTGGGATTGACATTGTCCATCTTGTTGTATCAACTCCAAACACCACTGTAATCTGTGTTTGACTCTAACGTCAATTGAAAATATAGAATCGGTATTGATATGATGTAAGCTCTAAGTTAAGCTAGCGTTGCCTTAACTTAGATTACAATTAATCTTCTTGACAAAGTAATATTGCAGCAGAATTTAAAGCACACAAGAACATAATTTTCAGAAGTTTATAATAGATTATAAATTTCCTAGCCTTAGGAAAAATAACCAATAAAAGTTTTATCAAAAACGTTCCTCACAACAAGATTACTCACGTTCTATTATGATCAGACTGAGAAAAGTAGACAATGATTTTCTCCTTAAACCCGTGAACTAGATTTAACTCGACTATCCAAAAACTTTGCAAAGCAAGAGAAATAAATCCACTCTAATGATCTAATCAGATTATTTAACACTATTGTCTTGATAAATTTCACACCTATATATAGGTTTCTTGAAACTTGATCTCCAAGGTGTGTGGTTCAAAGCTTTTGGCAACTCTTGTTGTTTCTTTGATGAATTCTACTTCATTGTAAACTTAGTCCCATTCTTAAATAATTGTTCTATTTATTAGAGTTCTCATAAGGAAAGACACCTTAAACAATTCAGAGTTAATCCTGGAAAGATTCCTAGTTGTAGTAGATCTTCAACTGTTTTCTTTCTTGTAACAACATTGTGTTGATCATTCTTCTCAACTTGAATTATGGAAACTTCAAGTAAGGAAACTTGTAATCCTCTTCCTTATGTTAAGATACACTCCTAGACATAAGCATAAACAACTAAAATCTTGGAACTTGATTAATAAGTGAATAAAGGCAAAACTAAAATAAGACAGTTTAAAAACAGATTGCTGTAGGGTTTCTATTTTCAATGTTATCCTATGTTACCCGATAAAATCTGTTAGCATTTATTCCAGAATGGTTTGCACTTTCAAAATATTTTTGCCTGACCGTTTTTTAAGGGTTGAGCCTTCAGTCAACTATCGAAGTCCTATGGAGGCCATTAACTCATGTTTGGCCCATGAATAGTCCAGAGGTGCCTTAGGAAACTCGACTCGAAAAATAATTACACAAAATTAACTAAATAAAAAGAAATAGTGGTACGTAGAATTTTTAACTTGTACATTAAATTCATCGTATAAATAGATGACTCACCCAGGCTTCCTCAGATGTCTCATTTACCCACTCCTACTCTCCTTTGTCTTTTTTTTTTACTTGGCCTAGCTCGTATATCAAAGCCATACGCAAATCTTTAATCGTAACGCCTTGTTTTTTCACATGTTTCACAACACGATTAAAACATTAATATGGAAAGCTAAGTCTTAACTTAAATAATAAATTTGAACAAACAATTAAACTGCAAAATAAAAACTAACATGCTCCTCCGCCGAAGTCTGACCCAAACGCCTCCCACAAAACCCGTTCTTCTTCTTTCCCTTGCCCCTATTTGTCTTGGCCTTTTTGCACCTATTCTTGTGTTCCCGCCCGCTCTAGTAATCTAACAAAGTTTGACCAGGGTGTTGTGGAATCCATATATCGTATTTGCGATGCAAATCGGGGTTAAAAGCTCTCTTCTCGAATATTATCTTCAGGGTGTTGAGGCATTCGTTGTGACGGATGTTGCCAATCAGCTCCCTTGCGTCCCTAACACGCAACTCGTAGTCTTTGTCCCACTGATATTGGTCCTGTACAATTTAAATAATTGAAATAATTAAAATGAATAATAGATAACAAATCATCATAATTAAATGTGTTTAGTTTTAATACTATTTTTAATTAAGAACTTAAGCAAAAAAGATTTCAGGCCTTTTTACGAGATGGTTCCGAAAAGTCCTGGAATCTAAACCACGGGCGCTGATACAACCTTTTCAAAGTAGCTGAGATAGACGTACTAATGGACGACTGGTTCCTCATCGATGTGGAATATGGACAAAATCTGATCCATTGTCTCTCATCGAGGTTCTCTGGAATAGGTGCTCCCTTGTCCCGACCTTGGTGATTTCCCTCAATGTCGCCATCAACGGGGGCTTGTGAGGGTTCTGTCTCTACTGCACCGAGAGACGATGTCAGCCATACTTCACTAGTAGACAGTGCGGGCAAAACTCTGTGCCTATCTGAACCTGAAGCGTGCATTGATCCACGAGGTGAATTCCTCAAGAAGGGGGTCCCGCTAAAAAGTTGGGACTCTATTTGGCGGCTGATTACTAGCGGATTCCTTCCAATCCCCCCTCTCCTTACCTCTTGATTTGACAATAGAACATATATATATATATATATATATATATATATATATATATATATATATATATATATATGTGTGTGTGTGTGTGTGTGTGTTGGGTACAAGTGAGTGACCTAATAATACAACGAATCTATCTCAAATCAGGCCTACACTCTGTATCTCGCGTAGACTTGGTCTGGAACACCTCGAACTAACGCCCTGATGCTTGGATGGCAGTGGTATATCGATGACTAGATCAGATGCATATCGGTGATTGTCTTCGACATAATATCGAGGACGCCCCTCGATGTGATATCAGTAGTGTGGTGGTATGACGTATCAGTGGAGTACAAGGTTATCTCGATATCGAGTACGAAATCAAGAGTGAGATCGGGGATTTATTTCGATATAATGCATGGTAGTTGAGGGATAATAATTTATTCCTTTGGGATCCGGGTACCGTGTATTTATAGACCTCGGGATCCGGGGACCACAGTAACATATCGGTGATTATTACAGATATGATATCGAAGGTGGTCCCCGATATGGTCAAATATGGGCCTGGTTTGGGCCAGGCCCCATATGCGCGAAATGCCCATATCATGTAGTCCCCCAATTTGGGGATTCGATCTTATCTTAGAGGTAAGAATTCGCAAATTTACTTTTAGATTTTTGGGCTACCTGTACCCTTCGTCCCACCAGTTCAAATGACGGAGATCAAATATGCGGGGAATGCACTTGTGATGAACTTCGATGGGCCCCCTAATGCAGTGGGCGCATAGTTTGAGGTCCTCGTTTGAATTATGTGTTCTTTGGATTTGAATTTCTTATAAATATGGGAGTTGCACTTCTAGGCTTTTTTGCGTAATAAGATAGGATATCGGGGTTCATCGTCGATATCACGTCGAAACGCATATTCGATATGATGTCGAAAGTATATTTCGATCTAGTTAAAGCCTCCGTCTATAAGTAGGGCTTGTAAGAGACTTTGAAGGTCATAGTTTTCTGCGTTTTCTCTGTCGTTTAGTGTAACCACATCGGTATGTATATCGGTAATCATATTCAATATATTCCCCGACGTGTATTTTGACCTCGACGTTGTACTTGATTTATTTATTATTATTTTATCCTGCTGATACTCTGATTATTCTGCAGGGGCATTATCTTTTTCTGAGATATTCCGTTAGAATGGGTTTCAGACAATTGATGCGTAAACTTCAAGCCGATCGTGATGCTCAGAAAGCTGCTGAAACGACAGCAGTCGCAGTGGCGCCTGAAATAGGGTATGCGTCTAGCTTTGACGTGAATAATGCAGTCACTGAGTTTCTGGCAGAGGTATCGGGAGTTGGCCAACCTCCCCTAGCACTGTAGTGCCTGAACGTATTAATGAATACTATTTTAAAAATGTTCCTGCAACGTTTAGGTCCCTTAGCCAGGACATCCTTGATGTGGTGGGAGGCCTAGATGGCGCGGCCACCCTCTTTGAGGTGTTGACCTCGAAACAGGAGGGTGTGGTTCCTTCGCCTGACGGGGCTGTGTCGACAGAGAGACCAGTTGCGAGGTCTCCTTCTGGTGAATACGTCGCTCCACGTTCTGTGTCGTTGGCCAACATTCCTTTGATCGAGAACGTTGGAGGTTCGGAATCGAATACCCATGTCAACTTGGGTGACTATGTGGATGCGCCTTTTACTGTGGGGTCGGGTTCTTCAAGCCCGAACCCTAATAATGGCAAGGGAAAAGCGACCGTTTCAGGTATGACCGACAAGGATAAAGGGCCACTACAAGAGCCCTCGATATTGGGGGGCTTTACCCCTATCTTTCCTGGGATTCCGGTTACGAAGCCTGCCATTGACCTGGTTAGGATATCAGGTAATAAAAGGTATTGTGAGGGGACTGTCCACAGTGTCCACTTGTCTTCAAGTTCGGGCCCCCGGAAGGCGGGTGCAGTCAAACCCCCAATACGAGTAGAATTCCCTGAAGCAGATGTTGTGCGGGGAATGATGCGGGCTTTTCCTCCTCCTGCAAATGTGCGGGTACTCACAGAATTTGAGCGGGCCCAGAATATACGCCGCAACACTCACCTGTTTCAGAGTGTACGTATCTAAACACGACTTCGATTGATTTTATTTGACTGTTTAACATAATGTTACGTATTGTATTGTGCAGACTGCAAAGCTGGCGGTCTCATGTTTGAAGACAATTCGCGAGTCCAAGGGTGACCATGACGCTGTTGCTGCCGATCTCGAGGCTGATATCTTGAGGATGGGGGAGTTCAACCCCATGGTGTTAGAGACGTTGGAGTCTGAAAAGGAGGATGCGCTGAAGACATGTCGTAAGCTCCGGGCGGAGTATGATTTGTTGAAGGGCAACTTCAAAACATTAGTGACTGAGATTGACTAAGGAAAGGCGCATGAACTTGCGGCCAACAGGGAGCTGGAGAAACTGAAGGCTGAGGTGGTGGCGGTGAAGGCTGCTAACGAACGTCTCTCGTTGGAGCTCTCAACTGCCAAATTAGCTCCCTTGGACTCGGTATATATCTTGTTTATGATATCTGCTTATGTTTTTTCCTCCTGTATTTACTAGAGTGCAATTTGTATGAGCGTCGTCTTGATTTCCTCTGGGTTGGAGCGGAGAAGTTTATGGAAAGCTCGAGCTTCCGAGACTTAGTTTTGAAGGTTCGGGAGGCAGCATTTCATGCTTGCGTAAGGCAGGTATTGAGAAATGACGGTTTAAAGGACTCTCTCAAGTTGAGTGGGTTGAACCCAAGGCATGATCATAACGACCTGCCGATTGGTGGATTAGACGAGGTGGAGGAGGGTACGGCTGACCCTGACGTGTTTTCCGAGGTTGTTGAGAAGAAGACTGAAGGGTCCCTGTGGGAGTAGCTGTTTGCTGCCTTTATTGTAACTTGAATTTATCCCTTTTCGGACTATCTCCAATTCGTGTTTTTGTAACTGAATATTTATTTCTCTGTTGTCTTCATAATATGTGACTCTCCGTGGCCTTGTTGTCTGATAACTTATTGATTTTTTATTGTGATGATGATAGAGTATGCAGTATTTCGATATCTGACCCTGCATTCATTTCGTTCTCGTTTTTGATGAGATTTCTTTAATCTGCTTGTTGTCAAGAAGGAATGATTAGAATTTCTTCGGTGTTGGTAGAAACATGGGTAATCTGCCACCGCTCATGTGTTTAGGATCGACCCCGTTATCACAGGGGATATTCTTCTTGTGGGTAGGGGCCCATCCCGTTATCACAGGGAAACCGCTACCATTCAAATGTTTCGGATCGACCCCGTTATCACATGGGATATTCTTTTTGTGGTTAGGGGCCCATCCCGTTATCACAGGGAAACCTCTACCATTCAAATGTTTAGGATCGACCCCGTTATCACGGGGGATATTCTTCTTGTGGTTAGGGGCCCATCCCGTTATCACAGGGAAACCACTACCATTCAAATGTTCAGGATCGACACCGTTATCACATGGGATATTCTTCTTGTGGTTAGGGGCCCATCCCGTTATCACAGGGAAACCGCTACCATTCAAATGTTCAAGATCGACCCCGTTATCACAGGGGATATTCTTCTTGTGGTTAGGGGCCCATCCCGTTATCACAGGGAAACCGCTACCATTCAAATGTTTAGGATCGACCCCGTTATCACAGGAGATATTCTTCTTGTGGGTAGGGCCCATCCCGTTATCACAGGGAAACCGCTACCATTCAAATGTTTAGGATCGACCCCGTTATCACAAGGGATATTCTTCTTGTTTTAGGTGACCCGTTACCACTCATGGGTAGGAGCCCGCCCGTTCTCACAGGGGAACCCGTTACCGCTCATGGGTAAGAGCCTTTTTTTTTATGTCCCTTGGTGACTCTGTCGTCGTGGAGTCTATGGGTCATTAAGATCTGTAAAACATCACATACAAGAAAGATTTTTCGATGTAAAAGCTAATATGAAAGCACGAAATGATGCTCATGTGTTATCTGCGGAATGTTCCCTCAATCTGGGAATTTCAGTTTCATGCAAGAAAAGGTGTTTCCATTGTGTTCTAACGTGCATGTTGTACCTGTTTGTACCTGTTGCACCTGTTTAGATGGATACTATTGAATAATCTGGGGTAATGCCTCCTGAATCCCTCCTTTTAAAAAGCGAGAGTTTAATATTCCCTATGTCATTTTCGGATATGTGTGATCCTTCGGGCTATGTACCTATAAGAGGGCGATGTGTTAAACATATATCTATGGGAATACTCCCCAATTCTTCGTGCAATTCTCTGCACTTCCGTAATGTCCGATTAGGACATATCCCTGCATGAAATATGAGATTCCATAAAGCAACAAATAAAAAGGTAATGACGGATAACGATCGAAGGCTAGGTAAACCTAACCCGCCTACGTATCCCATTGAATGGGGAATCAGACCGACGTAGTTCCCACTATTTTAAATTACATGCCGACCCACGAAGGCGCAAAATAAGAGATAACGGTCGAAGGCTAGGCAATCCTAACCCGCCTACGTATCCCGTTGAGTGGGGAATCAGACCGGCATAGTTTCCCGTGTTTTAGGTTTACAATCTAACCCACGATGGGGCAATGTTTCAGTTGTTCGAGCATAATTTAAAAACTACTGAAATTTAAAATACTGTTCTGTTTGCTCCTCATGGTGATCACTCCGTGCGCATAATGTATTCTTGGTGTGGGACTTGTATTTCTTGTCCTCTTCTGATTCTAGGGTGCTTCAGCGAGTCCACATAGCACATCCATCCTTGTACCTGGTCACCTAGAATTTTGTCGACTCCCTGAGGTGTCGAGAATTTAATCTTCTGGTAATAAGTAGAGACCACCTGAGGTGTGTGTGTGTGTGTTGGTTACAAGTGAGTGACCTAATAATACAACGAATCTATCTCAAATCAGGCCTACGCTATGTATCTCGCGTAGACTTGGTCTGGAACACCTCGAACTAACGCCCTGATGCTTGGATGGCAGTGGCATATCGATGACTAGATCAGATGCAAATCGGTGATTGTCTTCGACATAATATCGAGGACGCCTCTCGATGTGATATCGGTAGTGTGGTGGTATAACGTATCAGTGGAGTACAAGGTTATCTCGATATCGAGTACGATATCGAGAGTGAGATCGGGGATTTATTTCAATATGATGCGTGGTAGCTGAGGGATAATAATTGCTTCATTTGGAATCCGGGTACCGCGTATTTATAGACCTCGGGATACAGCGACCACAGTAACATATCGGTGATTATTACCGATATGATATCGAAGGTGGTCCCCGATATGATCAAATATGGGCCTGGTTTGAGCCAGGCCCCATATGCGGGAAATGCCCATATCACCTCCTCTACCCCTAGACGGTCTCTCGTTCTACCTACCATCTAAATTAACCAACAAGAGTGTTAATTTAATCATTCTTAAGTTTCACTAAACTATATTTCAACCTCACAAAAAATTTAATTTTCACAAGTAAATCCTTATAAAAAATATATTTAATTCGGATTTCTACCCTATAGTGTTCTTCCACTTAGTTTTCTTAACTCACTAGATATTCGAAAAGAACCCCAAAACTTCTAATAAATAATCATATCCCTACAATAAAGTTCATATAAATTACATTTCAACCCCACAAAAACGTTAAATTTGATAATTGAGTCCAATTTTTGATTCAACTACACTTTCTCCACCACAAGTTTTTCTAAAACTACAGTATTAACATTCAAATATTAATTAAGATCTGCTAATTATATTTTTCTACCCTATAGTTTTCCTAATTCACTGAATATTTGCCAAAATAGCCCAATTTCTTTAATTATATTATTCCTACAACAAAGTCTCAATAAATTACATTTCAACACCACAAAAGCTTTAAACTTGGCAATTCCATCCTTATTTCTTCCAACTACACTTTTCACCTCTAAACTTCTTCTAAAATTCAAATGAACCCCTAAGGGTCAATATTTTCTAAAAACCAACATAAAGCAACAATAATCATAGAACTAAAACATAAAACAACAATAGTCAACAAGCATAATCACAAAATAATGATAATAATTCGAAATAATAAACTTTAAACTTGACAATTCAGTCCTAAAATTTCATGAACTACATATTTACCCCAAATCTTTTGTTAAACAATAAATTGAGCCCTAAAATCAAAACTTTTCAAAATTACCATTAAGTCTAAACCAGCAACATAGCAGCACAATAATCATATCCATATGAACATATAACAACAATAATCACAATATTAACGACAGTAATCAGAAAAATGGAAACAAGTATGAAACGTTGAAAATTGATATATGAGAGTAACGAACGAAACATGGAGAAAATAACATCAAAATGATCTTGGAGTTGCGTAGAGTTGAATACCGATGGTTTTGGATGACAATCGACGGTTCTAAGGCAGTTTTGGACGGTCAACGACGACATTGTTAGTGTGTGAAGTGTAAGTTGGTCGTGAAAGCAATAATTCATTTTAGGATTCTTGCCTAATTTTATGCAACACAATATTTCGATGCACGTGCCAAGTGCATTGAAATATTTCGTTGCATTACAATACAAAAAATTTGAATGCAGCCTACACGGCTGGATCCGACTATTGCATTACATTTGACCATATGGTCAAATGCAACGAAATATTGCATTACATTTGACTTTATGATCAAATACAAAGCAATATTGCGTTGCAATTGGGACGTGCAATGAAATTTCAAATTTCATTGCAACTATTCAGTTGCAGTTGTGTTGTTTTGTTGTAGTGGAGGGTTAGTCGTCTCGTAGTTGCACTACAAGAAAAATGGGTCATTAGGGACTGCCTGGGCGGTCCCTAATGACCCCCTTGCGGTCGCTATTGAGGGGGTAGCGACCGTCTAACGGTCGTTATTGACCATGGTCGCTTGCCAATAGCGACCGTTAAGCGGTCCCTATTGAGGTCATTAGGGACCGCAATTTAGCGACTGTTAAGCGGTCCCTAATGACCTCAATAGGGACCGTCTGGGCGGTCCCTAATGTGGAACAATAGGGACCGCCCAGACGGTCCCTAAATTTAACAATAGGGACTGTTTGGGCGGTCCCTAATGTGGAATAATAGGGACCGTCCAGACAATAGGGGCCGTCTGGGCGGTCCCTACTAATATTCATAGAATTTCTATGAATATTAGTAGGGACCGTTTGACGGTCCCTAATATCAAAATCAGGGACCGTTTAACGGTCCCTACTAATATTCATCGTATGAATATTAGTAGGGACCGTTAAGCGGTCCCTAATGACCTCCAGAAAAAATAAAAAAAAAACTACAATTATATTCCGGATTTAATCCAGAATATAATTGTTTTTTTTTGTAAAATTGTAATTTTAACAAATTGAAAACAATAAAATATTGAATAAAAAGTTAATATAATGACAATTGATATGAAAGAATAAAAGAATGTGAAAAGATGAATAAAATGAGTAATAATATAAAATGAATGAAATCAAAAACATGAATGAAATCAAAAACATGAAATCAAAAGTGAAGAATAGTAAATGTAGATCCAAAATAAAGAAAGTATAAGAAAAAAAGATTGTATTGGTGAAAAAAAGAAAATGAAGATCCAAAATAAAGAAAGTGAAAGAAAAGAAAATGAAGAAAATCTTGTGTTGGTGAAAAGAAGAAAAGTTTTTGTGTTGGTGAAAAGAAGAAAAGAAGATAGTGTTTTTTGGAGATAGTGAAATGGGTGTAAGAGTTGTGAGATATATATATATATATATATATATATATATATATATATATATATTCAATTGGTTTTTGTCCGTTGGATGATTTTAGATGATCGACGGTTTAAGATGGCGATCCGTGTTAAAGACATGATGGGTACTTATGACCGTAGATTAGGATTTCATCGACGCTTGAGATTTGATTTGGTGAAAATTCAAATTTCCCCCTCACTTCCGCAAAAAATTTTGCCAAAAATTCAAAATTTTCAATTTTAGTGACCGTTAAGCGGTCCCTAATGTCAAATTAGGGACCGCTTAACGGACCCTATTGTCAAATTAGGGACCGCTTAACGGTCCCTACTAATATTCATACTTAAAAAACGATTTTTTTTTTATTGATGTTGTTGTGTTTGTGATTGTAAGCAACCAAACTCATTGTAATATATAAATTGAAGTAATAAATGATTGCAAAACCAACCTTATAGTAGATTAGTTGTGAAGTAATAGATTAATTGCGATTGATCGAGTTATTAACGTTCAAGATATATTTCACAAATGTACAACTAATTAATTCTCATTAGTTAGTTGTAATTGTTATCCGTGTTTATGATTTACTTCACAAACGTTAGTATAGATACGATTGATTATGAGGCATAATCATTAGATCAAGTATTCATTACTTATACGTATATATGTAGATCGAATTAATTTGTCATTATGTCATTCGTCGTACAAAATTGTAGGAGAATCTTCAAAGTGACTCGTTCTCCTTGTATAATGTTTGGATATACAATGTGTTGTTGTAGTTATTGTTAATTTAACTATTCCAATTGTTATTATGAACTAAACATACAACGCGCCACCTCGAACCATCGAAAAATTCATAATTTTGATGTATGAATATTAGTAGGGACCGTTAAGCGGTCCCTAAATTAATAATAGGGACTGTTAAGCGGTCCCTAATTCGGTAGTAGCGACCGCTTAACGGTGCCTATTGTCAAATTAGGGACCGCTTAACGGTCCCTACTAATATTCATACTTAAAAGTCGATTTTTTTTTATTGATATTGTTGTGTTTGTGATTGTAAGCAACCAAACTCATTGTAATATATAAATTGAAGTAATAAATGATTGCAAAACCAACCTTATAGTAGATTAGTTGTGAAGTAATAGATTAATTGCGATTGATCGAGTTATTAACGTTCAACATATATTTCACAAATGTACAACTAATTAATTATCATTAGTTAGTTGTAATTGTTATCCGTGTTTATGATTTACTTCACAAACGTTAGCATAGATACGATTGATTATGAGGCATAATCATTAGATCAAGTATTCATTACTTATACGTATATATGTAGATCGAATTAATTTGTCATTATGTCATTCGTCGTACAAAATTGTAGGAAAATCTTCAAAGTGACTCGTTCTCCTTGTATAATGTTTGGATATACAATGTGTTGTTGTAGTTATTGTTAATTTAACTATTCCAATGGTTATTATAAACTAAACATACAACGCGCCACCTCGAACCATCGAAAAATTCATAATTTTGATGTATGAATATTAGTAGAGACCGTTAAGCGGTCCCTAAATTAATAATAGGGACTGCTAAGCGGTCCCTAATTCGGTAGTAGCGACCGCTTAACGGTCCCTATTGTCAAATTAGGGACCGCTTAACGGTCCCTACTAATATTCATACTTAAAAATCAATTTTTTTTTATTGATGTAGTTGTGTTTGTGATTGTAAGCAACCAAACTCATTGTAATATATAAATTGAAGTAATAAATGATTGCAAAACCAACCTTATAGTAGATTAGTTGTGAAGTAATAGATTAATTGCGATTGATCGAGTTATTAACGTTCAAGATATATATTTCACAAATGTACAACTAATTAATTATCATTAGTTAGTTGTAATTGTTATCCGTGTTTATGATTTACTTCACAAACGTTAGCATAGATACGATTGATTATGAGGCATAATCATTAGATCAATTATTCATTACTTATACGTATATATGTAGATCGAATTAATTTGTCATTATGTCATTCGTCGTACAAAATTTTAGGAGAATCTTCAAAGTGACTCGTTCTCCTTGTATAATGTTTGGATATACAATGTGTTGTTGTAGTTATTGTTGTGCGGCACCTCGAACAACGAGTCACCTCGAACCATCAAAAAATTAATAATTTTGATGTATAAATATTAGTAGGGACTGCCAAGCGGTCCCTAAATTAACAATAGGGACTGCCAAGCGGTCCCTATTGTAGAAATTAGGGACCGTCTGGGCGGTCCCTATTGTAAAAATTAGGGACCGTCTGGGCGGTCCCTATTATTCCACATTAGGGACCTCACAGACGGTCCCTATTATCAAAAAGTATGGCGACCGTTTCACGGTCGCTATATTGCGGTCCCTATTGAGGTCATTAGGGACCGCTTAACAGTCGCTATTTTGCGGTCCCTAATGACCTCAATAGCGACTGCTAAGCAGTCGCTGTTGTCTTCAGCAGTCGCTGAAGACAAGCGACCGCTTGGCGGTCGCTAATTTGCGGTCCCTAATGACCCCTTTTTCTTGTAGTGTTGGCAACGCTCGAGGATTAGTTGTCATCTCAAGAAAGAACTCGATCTTTATTGATTTTTGTATGGGGGGTGGGTGATGGTTTATTTTACATTTTTGACATATTATTTGGACACTCAATCCGAATATGCTTTATTAACTTCATTGTGTTCTTTTTCTTATGCTTTACGTAATAATGATATTTTTAAGTAGGGGATGTGGTGCCTCATGAGACTTTTGAGGTTTATTTTGTCCTTTCTGGAAAGGAGAAGTTCAAGATATAAGATTCCTACACTGATATTAATGATTTTAAACTTTCATGGTCGATATGGAAGTGCATCATTTACCTTTCTTCAGCAATGAGGATAATGCGTTGGTGTTTTTTTAATACATGATTTCTTATTTGAGCGACTCTCTGTACCCAATTATCTCATTTCTAGTAAAACTATTTGCCTATAAGAAAACTCATATACTACTTATTGAGTTCTGTAATCTAACAATGAAGAGAAATCACAAATCGAAGTAAAAAAGAAACATTAATCGCCATTAACTATGAAGGACCAAGCTTCAAAGAGACAAATCTTGTTCGTAAAAATTGGGAGAGAAAGTCTTCTCTCTAAACTCATGAAAGGTAATCGTAAGTGAATGAATGAATTAGAGGGAGAGAGGTCCTATTTATATTACAATTAATCAGATAACTAATCAGCGAATTAGTTGTCTTTCCTAATATAATAAATTATTATTAACTAAACTAACATAATTATAAAAAGTTTCTATATAAGGAAATAATGTAAATTATGTTAATTTATAACATTTAAGACACCCCCTCCCTCAATAGGGGCGTGGATGTCGAGGAGTCCCATCTTGGATGTCATCAGGAGAAAGGGCTGAAGAAGCAAGGTCATAATTAACACATCTGCAAGTTGAAGTGTGTTTGGGAGGTGTATTACTTTAATTTTCTGTTGTTGTACGTTTTCCCTAACAAAAAAAAACAGTATATTTGGATGTGTTCGGTAAGCTCATGGTGAACCGGGTTGAGTGCAATAACTTTAATACTCTTATTGTCATTACAAATGGGAGGAATCATGGATGATTTGATCTTCAAGTCAGACAATAGTTGATTTAACCAACTAAGCTCACAGGTTGCAGTTGACATTGCTCTATACCCGATTTCTGTTGATGATCTGCTTATTGTGGGCTGTTTCTTGCCATTCCAAGAGATTAGAGATTCACCTACGTAGATGGAATACCCATTTATACTCCTTTTTGTGTCATTAAAACCTGCCCACTCACTGTCACAAATACCTTTAAGGTGAGTTTCTCATTTAGAATAATAAAACAAACCTTTGCCTCATGTTGACTTGAGTTATCTCAATACTCTATGTTCAGTTGCAAGGTGAGATACAGTAGGTTGTGATATTTATTGAGATAGAGCTTGATTAGCAAAACAAATATGATGTCTAGTAATGGTTAAATATAAAAGTCTTCCAACAAGCCTTCTTTAGGTTGAGGGATCACAAAGTGAAGCTGAGTCAGATTGTTATAGCTTTGTTTGACTCTCCATAGGTGTGATAGCAAGTTTTCTAGGCAAATAACTTGTCTCAGTGAGTACGTCTAGTGCATACTTCCTATGGCAAATATATACTTCTGCTTTTGATCTGGCAATTTCAAGTCAAAGTATATACTTGAGATCACCTAGATTTGTGATGGTGAATTGCTCATCAAGATGCAACTTGATCCTGTTTATTTTTTTGATTTGATTTCCTGTTAATATTATATCATCTACATATATACATAGAATAGTTATAGATTCATGATTGTTTAAGATGAATAGGGAACAATCATAGATTCTTTGTTTAAAACCATAACCTATTAGACAATTAGACAACTTCGCGTACCATTGTCTAGATGCATGTTTAAGGCTATATAGACTCTTTTTCAACAAACATGCCCTTGAATATTTAGGATCACAATAACACGGTGGAGGTTTCATATAAATTTCTTCATCTAAATCCCAATTAAGAAAAGCATTATTGACATATATATAGTTGCATTAAAAACCAGTTGTGTTCTAATGTTATAATTACTCTTAATGTGGTAAGCTTTGAAACAAGACTAAATGTGTCAAACTAGTTAGGGCTACCAACCTTGCCTTGTACCTTTCCACTGTACCATCAACTTTCAATTATATCTTGTAAACACACTTGCATCCTATGCAATGATGTCTTGGGCACAATGTTACTAACACCCATGCGTTTCTCTTTTCAAGTGCTGCAAGCTCAACTTTCATTGTATTTTGCCATTCAATGGATGTGCTTGCTTGTTTGTAAGTCTTTGGTTAAGATAGGTGTGAAACAATAGTAGTAAATGCCTTATGTTGTTTAGTATCATAATGATTTCCAGATGAGTTAGAGATAGAGTAGTTAGCTTTATGAATTGAGCTAGGCAGTGCATTGTCATAAATCTGTAGATATGTAGGAGGGTGTATGGCCATTGCCGACCTTATTTGCCCAGTTATAGTATTTGTTTGAGAGTTAGAAATACCTTGTGCAACATGTTGTTGCACACTTGTGATTTCCTATTTTGCAATGAAACTGTCAGCAAGATCATATAAGCCTGCTTGGTCAAGCACGTTATGTGTGATATCTGGTGTTACTGGAAAATCATCTGAGGGTAGAGAATGTGCATCAGCTTGTACTCGAGGATTGTTATCGTTATGTGGCTGAATTACAACCTAAAGAGGAGAGTTATGCCGAGCAATAAAAGAATCAATACATATCTTAATGTTTTTGCTTACAAGATGCGGATTGGCATTTGAAACCATCTCCTTGTTCTTGAAGAAAATTAAGTTTTCATGGAAAACATCATTTCTAGATATGAATATGTTGTTATTGAGTAGATAAGTACGAGGTAGCCCTTTGTAACCCAACAAAAACACATTGAACTGATATTGGATCATTTCTCTGTCTTTTAGCCATAAAAGTAGAGGCATAGCATAAACAACCAAATGTTTTTAATAAACAGTAGTCATGCACTTTATTAAACAACATTTCATAGGGAGTCTGGTTACTTATTGTTTTGGATGGGAACATATTTATCAAGAAACTAGCAGTAGTTATACAATTACTCCAATATTCAATGGGCAAATTGGAGTGGAATCTAAGTGATCTAGCTACATGTAATAGGTGTATATTCTTTCTTTTGACAAGGCCATTTTGTTGTGGAGTTTCCATGCAACTGGTCTGGTGAAAGGTTCCATTAGTTTTATGGAGATCATGGAGTAGAAATTCAGTTCCATTATCTGTTCTTATGCTTTTAATAGAAAGAAAAAATTGAGCTAACACAGGTTTGTCAAAGTGAGTAATATGTTGTCTAGCTTCAGACTTGTGTTTCATGAAGTATATCCAGTGCATCTTGAATAATCATCAACTATGGTTAAGAAAAGTCACAAGCCACCATGAGAATGAATAGAAAATGGTCCCCTTACATCACAATGGATCAAGTCAAATGAAACATTAGAGACAAAATGACTAACTGAAAATGATAACTTATTTTGCTTTGATAAATGTCAGATATCACATTGATTGTGTTTACAAGTATGAGCAGACAGAGATTGTATAGACATTAGCTTTTTGATGTCCCAATCTCGTGTGCCACATAATGAGCATGGAACTCACAATATTACAAGTATTATAAGAAGTAGCATAAGGTTTAGACATTTGCAGAATATAGAGATTGTTTAACAGCCTAGCAGAACCAATCATCTTGTCGGTGATTGTGTCTTGTATCAAACAAGTAGAAGACAGAAATTCGAGCATAAGGTTAGTCATTCTTGTTAGCTTGGATATAGACAACAAATTATAAGTCAACAGAGGCACAAATAAGACATCAGTCAGCATTATATCATGAGATAATAACCCATTTCCTATTTGAGTAGCAACATTTTAGCTTTTGTTGGGCAATTGTATTACAGTATGAATAGGAGAATGAAGATGTATATAATGTTTTAGATCATTAGTCATGTGGTGAGTTTCTCATGTTCTATAATCCGGAATTTAGAATCATCAACATGAATATGAGATTGAAGGTAACAAGCAAAGTGTTTTGAAATACCAGACACTGCAACATAGTGATTTGTTTGTCCAATATTGACAGTAGCAACATAGTGTTGTGAGCCCTCCATTGGTGAAATTTTTATATATGAGTTGTTCCTCTACTTGCTTAAAAGCCATTAGCTGCTCAAAGAGCTCCTGATTAGAAGATTTCTGGCCCTGTTCAGCATTACCAGAAACTTGATTACCAGAATCAACAGGGAATGAAGCACTACTTGCTGAGTTTGCAGATCTTTGTGGTGGTTTCCTCTTGCATGTGGGTCCAGTACATTAAGGTGGATATCCATAGATCCGAAAACACTTGTCTACAGTGTGACCAGTGAAACCACAATGTGTGCACTTGAGCTTTTTCTTTTCTTGCTTAGGCAGAGATGGCTTTTAAGGCACATTTGAACTTGATGCATTTTGGAAGTTTCATTTATTTTGGGGTTCAACAAAACTCCTTTGTCTAGTGAATAAAGCCATTGCATCCATAGGGACATAAGTAGAATACAAATACATTATGTTCTCTTCTTGTAGAATCATTGAGTACACTTTTGAAAGTGAAGGCGTAGGGGATACCAAAAGGATTTGATTCCTCATAGCAGAGTTGAGTCATTGATACCAGTAAAAAACTTTAGAACACAATCATATTGTTGATGTGCAATCATGGTTTGAATCAGATTACAAATACATAAGCCACAAGAACAAGTAGCAATAGCTCTTCAACTTTTATACTCATCCCACATGGCTTTAACATTGTGATAATACTCAGTTACAGTTTTACTCCCTTGGGCAATAGTTGATAAAGACTTAAAAGGATATACTCTTGAACTATCAATTCTGGAGTATCTAGTTTTCAACTCATTCCACAAATCCAAGACAGAAGCACAAAACATCAAACTGCCACTAGCCGTTCTGTTAGAGAATGGCTCAACCAAGGGAAAACAAGCCCATTGGCCCTAACTAAACAATTTAACAACATTGGGTCATCAGTAGAGGGTTGAAGAAGAGTACCATCAATAAATGGCAGCTTGTTCTTGGTTGTGAGTGCCATGATTATGCTTTTGCTCCAAGAAATATAATTGGTGCCATTCTGTTGGTCAGCCACAATAGAGGTCCCTCTAAAGTTATGTGATTCAAGATAATACACAGAGGATGAATCCTCACAAGGATTTTTTGGAGGCACAATACGAGAAATAGAAGGAGTAGTACGACTTGCATTTGTAGGTTTAGTCATGAACAATGCAATTTAATAGAAATTAGGGATACAAATTTGGGGATTTATTCAAAATCAAACCAATCAACACAAGAACAGAGAGTCATTGCATATCAACAGTGATTTGCGCAGATCAACAAAAAAAATCAAATAGATCAAAGTAACGTGATTACGAGTAAAGCATAAAAATAGTAAATGAATTGAAATGCACCGGAATCAGCGGTCGATCATACTAGTAGCGGATGATACCATATTGAATTTTTTTTTTTTTTTAAGATACCATATTGAGTTTTGTAATCTAACAATGAAGAGAAATCACATATCGAAATAAAAAGAAATATTTGCCGCCATTAATGATGAAGGACCGAGCTTCGAAGAGCCAAATCTTGTTCGTACAAATTGAGAGAGAAGTGTTTTCTCTAAACTCATGAAATGTTAATCGTAACTGAATGCATGAATTAGAGGGATAGAGGTCCTACTTATTTTACAATTAAAGCATATAACTAATCAGCTAATTAGTTATCTTTCCTAAAATAGTTAACTGTTATTAACTAAACCAACAGAATTATGAAAGTTTCTATATAAGGAAATAATGTAAATTATGTTAATTTATAACATTTGAGACTTCTAAAATTTGTAGTCACTAATCACAGACAGACATACTGCAAGAGTACACTCACTACTAATTACCAACCTTATGTACATAATATGACAACCTTATAACGTAATAAACTTTTAAGGGATAAAAGCATGAAGCCCCCGAACTATGCACGTTTTTGCGACTTGCCCCCTAAACTAATTTAATAAGCGTTTTGCCCTCTAAACTATGCACGTCTGTTCGATTTGCCCCCTGGCCGGGTTTTCGGCTATTTTTGGCCATTCTTGGCCGGAATTTTTCCCCTTACCCGACACATATGTGTTGTACTAGATGTCTATTAGTAGTTGATGACAAAAAGTAGGCGAAAAAATACCTCGAACGGGGCATATTCCGGCTAAAATACACTGAAGAGGAAATCACATTTTGGCTAGAATATGCCCCGTTCGAGATGGTTTTTCGCCTACTTTTTGTCATCAACTACTAATAGACATCTAGTACAACACATATGTGTCGGGTAAGGGGAAAAATTCCGGCCAAGAATGGCCAAAAAATAGCTAAAAACCCGGTCAGGGGGCAAATCGAACAGACGTGCATAGTTTAGGGGGCAAAACGCTTATTAAATTAGTTTAGGGGGCAAGTCGCAAAAACGTGCATAGTTCAGGGGCCTTGATGCTTTTATCCCAACTTTTAAACACAAACATACACACACTTTGATCCATAGAGTATCATGCAGAAATATAATCACACAGATACACACCTTGTCCAATACAAACCAATCATAACAACATGTTTCTAGCGATATCCCTGGCTCCCCACTTCTTTTCGATTTCATTTCTTTTTCAAAGAAATTATAATGCTGAAATGTGTCGACCTCTCCACAGATAGATGCTCCGCCATTTTATTTGCATACCTTCCAAATAGATCATCCATAATAAATCTACCAAACTGTTTAACGAGCATCGGTTCAGAAATCGCCCGAACGCAATTTGCCACAAATCTTCCACTCATATGTTTGTCAAAGATTAGAGGATCTTGTTGATCATTGTTTCCATCACCATCAGTGCCGTCACTTGCATCCCAACAAACACGAAAGACCTTTAAATTGTCCAATGTAAAGGACCCTTCACCCTGAATTGCTGCCTCCACTTCTTGCTCACATGGTGAGTAACAAGGAATATTAAACGAGTACAAATCATTATTCTTGACAAGCCCCTGAGACAGAGAGTTCATTCCTATTTGTCTTTTGTTCATAACGATAAATATAATTGAGCAACTAAACAATAAACGAAAAAGAACAATCAATTTATAATATTAATTCACTCACTAAACACCTCAAACTCCTTATACTATGACATGTTTTGCACTACACTTCCATAAGTTTATGTTTCGGCAACTTTCTAACCTCCACAGCATTGTGATTTGCCCCAAGTTTCCGACTATAGATTTCATCAAAGTTTCCTTTTGCGCGACGGGTACGTGTTCATCTTAAGGGTGTTTCGCTTTAGATATAATAAAAAAAAAAAAACCCTAACCTAATGGTTTTGTGGAGCATGACCCTTAACCTTTGAGCTCGATCCCTAATCCTAACCTTTCGACTGGGCAGAATCTCCGACGAAATCTTTGGTCGAAATGTGGATCTTGTGCAAATCCTACAACGCTGCGAAGGTTAGGGGCTAAGTTGCTAAAAGAAAAACTTATGAGAGTGTAATGTAGACCATCATAATAAGGACGTTTGATGTTTAAAAAAAAAAACTAATTCAAGCTCAACTAGATAATATATGTAGTATATGACTTTCTTGCACTCTACAACTTCTCAAGCAAATAAAATTATAAAAACTAACTCTTGAGTATTTAATTTTGACTCCAATGCCATCCTAGCACATATAAACCTACAATGATTGTAGAATTAATGATTGGAAATAATGAAGGTATGAAAAGACTAAAATTAGTTGACGGGGTTTTCCAAGAAAATTCACATTACTGTGAAAACAATATAAAGTCATCTTTTTCCTGAAAAATTGACAATATATTATTTTTCCTTTTTGGGACGACAGCATCCATTGAGGCTTGGAATATGACCAGTCGACGATGAAGGAAAACTTAGTTTATGTACCAATTATATAGCGTCGAGGTACACTCGACATTGAGACTTACATTTTTTCGTAGTTGTACTTAAGAAAGCAAATTTGCAATATGCATTTATAAGGGCCAGTAATAGAATTGTATGCACTTTCATTGTGAAATAGAAGCATGAAATAGTATCTGGTCATAAAGGTAGACTCTATGTTTACATACATACCTCCGCCACCATGTCTTGGAGTGTTCCTGCAAGCAATTTAAAAATTTGTAAGTCATCTCTGGTTGAGGGATCTTCAACACTTCTGCCGTTAAATGTCAAGACCATACGTCCACCCGGTAAAATTTCTTCGCTCCGCGACCTTAGAAATGTGGAGAAGTCTCTTTCAAACTGCTTCGCATATGCTTTATGTACTTCTGGAGGACTTTCCATCGCCATGTGAATGTTTTGTCCGTTGCTACACTCCACCCCTTCAGGGATCTATCATATTCAATCAGAACCCATTATTATTTTTTTTCTTTTTTATGGTTATTATTGTTACCACATCATGTTAATATGTACGTGTGTTAGCGAAGTAATTAATTAGCTGAGAAGGAAAGTGAGATTGGGCATTGCGCTAAAATTCAACTTTCAAAAGGGTTTTGATTGCTTAAGTAAACCGATCGAGTTTTCTTAATCAAATTATGAGAATAATAGAATTTGTGCCGGATGGAGAATGTGGATCGAGGAACACTTGAAATCAGCCCCAGTTTCAGTTATAGACAAGAGTCGTCATATCGTGGAGTTCCAAATGACTGAAGAAATTTCGTCAAGGACCCATTGTCACCTCTTTACTCATGATTGTCGTGGAGGAAACTTCGTCAATGAGACTCATTATCACCACTTTGTTATGCGTCATTTAATATCTCAAAAGCATTACAAAAGGATCTTAAAACGCACTTGTTTCAAGATAGATATTCTTCTACAGTTACAAAAAGGTTTAGAAAGTTTGGAGATTAATGTGAAGTTTTATTCTTTGGGGAATCTTCTGGATGTTAATGAATAAAGTGGGATACGAGAGTAGACATCTCTAATTTATTCGATCTCATTAAATCAAAGAATGAAGGCTTCTCCATGTTTTACTTTATAGCAGAGTGGGCCGAACAGTCTACGAACTAGCTAAGCTAATGAAACTTTTCTGGTGACATCTGTAAAACTCCTTTTCTAGGAGGTTCAGCTTGTAATATATTCATCTCCTTTCTATTATTACAACATCATCTTTACCGGGGAAAGTTGACTTTTGTCTAGTTTTATCATAGGCGGGGACAATATGTCGGGTAATGTTTCTATTTACATTAGAAAAAGTAATGTGCTCATTTGTCTTAGTTATAATACCGTCAGCTCAATAATGATGTCACATACCCGAGAGAGCCATTGAAGACTGTAGCAAGAATAGACAAAGTTGATGCTATTTTTTGGCAATAGTCGATCATGAAAAGATCCAGGCAAACCATACACAAAGCAGTTTTTGATTTCTTTCCCTTTCTGATCATGAAGTGGTAGCAATTTGAAGAGGTTGTTGAAGTCATTACCCGGTAGATCATTCAGAAAAACCTCAATTTCAGGTAAATCCTCAAAATTAATGCACAAATCTCTAATTTTGTTCAGAATATGTGACATGGCTAAAAGAGAGTTCGGCCCCGATGAACAACCCATGTCAACAATCTTGAAGCATCTGGGGAAGCCAACTAGATGATCACTGAACATATCTTTAAGGGTTTCATCTAAAACTGGAAGTGTATTTGACATCACAACTTTCTGCAAGAACAACACTTACATTAAATATAGATATAAATACCAATATTATATTATTGATATATTAGTGAAACAGAAAGAGATTTAATCAGAGAGATAAGAACCTGAAGGCCTGAGTTGTTGGCGTAGCTTGTTTCACCATCTCCTGTATTCATGTGCAAAACATTGTTCAATACCATTTTTCAGAATTAATGTAATCAAGCTTGGAATACAAATATGCTAGCTATTAACTCGAACTTTTGTATGGGATTTTGCACTCAATACTCCAAGTGGCTAAATCAGCTTGCTCACGCTTACATTTTATATTGCTCGCCACATGTGCAAATCCAAATATGCGTAGGACCACATTTTATTAGGAAAATATACAGAAATCTTGCTTTATACGTCTGGCATAACTCATAATGCCGTTCACACCGGTGTAGCTAATATTTTATATCTAGACAGAGCAATTATCTAGACAGAAATGATATTTCCATACTTTTGTGGATTAAATTTAGAAGAGTATGTCTCAGATCATAATCTAGACAAAGCAAATATCCTTAATCTAGCCATGCCGATTTTAGTTATTTTTTGATAAACCACCCTTGAAGATTTCTAATAATACTCAATTTGAAAGACAGATGCTCTAACTCAATACAAGAAAGCGGTGGCATCTGCCACCGCCCCCTCGCGACCGCCCGTGTCACGCCCCGAAAACAAAAATAACGTTATAATTTATTTTAGTTAAATTTGCACTTTAGTCATTCAACTAACACAAATTAGGATTTTGACACCAAATAGTTTTAGAATTTACAAATTTAGTCCTAAACGTTTATGATTAACTTATGATAGCTTTTACACAATTTATGTGTTCTTAAATTAGTTCATAGATCCTAAATAATTATAATTATTTTGAAATTAGCTTAAAACATGTTAATTACATAGTTATCTATTTAATTATGTATATATATCTTTTATATAATAACTATAATTGCATAATAGTTAATCAATTGCAAGTTGTTAATTATTTAAGATGAATATATGATCTGAATTTGATATTATAAGGTGTATAAAGTAAAATAAAATAAAGAAAATAAGTGATAAGGAGACAACTGTACAAGTTGTCAACTTGTTACTATAATTGCACATTAACCTATATCAGCATCTGTCTGCACTCTAGATCTGACTTTGAACAATTTTAGATCCATATTAGCTCACGTTCATGCATTGTTTTTCTTCATTATTTAAAACCATTTTGAGTCTAATTTCATAAAAAATATTGTTTCAGAATTTTTTCCATTGTCCTTCTATCCTCGAAAGACCAAAACTTTTCCTTGTGCAGTAAAACTGCTTTCAAATCCGAGCACTAAAAACATCATAACTCATCCAAATCAATTCCAAAAATTTTGAAATGTTAGATCCAGATTCCCCTCTAAGTTAGCCATCTTTCATATTCAGACACCATTTCCAAAAGAGAAGTTTTTAAAGGCCGAAAGCAAGCAACAGTCAGCCTCTGTCCAGAAAGTCCAAAAACAGCTTCTATCACACAAGAATTTTTACAAAATAGTAAAACCCTTTTTTTATCCCTCCTACTCCATTAATTTACTCATATATATATATATATATATATATATATATATATGTGTGTTGATTCTTTAAAAAATATTTAACTATGATATTCATTTGTTTATAGAGGTCAATTTAGTATAAGAATCTAAGCATGTCACTATTTTAGTTATTTGTTTTAGAATACTATGTAATATTTTACCAATCTCTTTATATGATTGCTTAATATAAAGAGTTGAAATGTGAATTCATGATAGATCTACTATATTGAAGGTTATTTAAGCAAATCACTTATTAGATCATAGATTAGACGGCAAAGATAGTAGTAGTCGAGTATGTTTTATTTTTACTAATGATGATGCATGTTTTTAAGTGATATTTAGTTAACTTTCATATTAATCCTTTGTATGAATCTTTGATGTATATTAGGACACGATTCTCTTACATTTTAACTTAGTTAGTATTAAAGGGTAGCCTAATTACTAGTTAGAACAACTTATGAAAAACATAAACTTACTAACTATTTGTATAACTATTAACACTTTATAAACCTATTTAGGGATTGACGAAGTTAACGAGGACAACTAGTGGCAATTGTGTGGAAAAGGTGGGGTTTGATTTTGATTATTCTAGTCCCGTTTGGCACCCGGCCCTGAGAAACTTGGATAGAAAAATCGTGATTTTTGCTCCCGAATCACGAGCCACTTCTTTCATCCTTTATATTGCATTTATGTTTCATTTACTTATTCTCCTTGGCGATTCAGTTTTTTTTATCTATTGTTACTTCATGTTCAAATGCTAAATCTATGACATGTCAATTCATAATTGTATTACCTGATCTAATATGATAAACTATACATTAATTGTTGGACTGTGCAAACGAGCAACGGATATTATCCGGCTTACTAGCTCATATGATATTATGTTTCACCCATTGGGACGCCTTTGGAAAGTTGGGCCCGAGATTGTTAATTTACTGCTAGGCAGCAAGGCTGTCGGTTTAAGTATTTTTGCATAATACCCATCGATCTAGGCGCCGCGTATAGTCAGGAGTTGATTATATCCCGCGTGCTAGATAGACGTGTACTCGAGCATGTCTTTTCGTTTTGTTGCGAGGTTACTCCTCGTTGGGAGGTATAAGGTAGTACATTCGTTTGAATCTAGTTGTTATGGGCACATGTTCATTTTCATTATTTCATGTTCATATGTTATTAACGCTCAATAGTTATTTCTTGCCATTCTTTACCGTTCAGTTCATTTTCGGATTTTACTTATTCTTGTTCAATTTACCGCCTAAACCTATAAATCTCACTAAGTCATTAAAGACTTATTCCTCTTTTGTTTTGTCTGTCCATTCCTCATAATAAAAGGCGACTTACGTGTGGCTGGTGTGAGCAGTTTTCCAAATCAAGAAGTTATTTTACTATGTGTGATTTTGAGTGTGCATTTCAATAATCATAAATATTTTAGAGAACTAAGTATTGTTACTTTTATTCAACTATGACGTTGTTATTTGTATTTTATCAAGACTTCCGCTGTGATATGTAATAAATTGATTTTCTTTGTGTATGGTATGATCATGGCCGTGAGACATTTCCTTTAGACTAAATGAATATCGAGTTTGTTTATGTGTTGTTTGAACATGGGACGAGTTTGATATTAACTAAATCTCGAGGTGCGGTTCTCACAGCTCGGCAGTCGCCATTCTCATTGTTTCTACGACTGTTGGGCGTTCACGAAAGGTGGGGTATTTTTCGATAAATACCCCCCCCCCTCCTCTACTCTCATTCTTCACACACAATCTCACCCATCCCCCACCCCTCTGTGCGACCGCCCCCTCTCCTTCAACCGCCCGGCAGTACCGACTTCGGATACTTGCAAGTTTTTCTATTTTTTCTCGATTTATATCTTATATTTAATATTTTAATAATATTTTTATATGTTCAATATTCAACTTAGCTTATTTAATGTTAAATTGTTAGTTTAGTTTATTTAATGTATTATTACCGTAAACCCTTAAAATTGGCTTGCGTCATTTTAAATGTTAAGTTGTTAGTTTAAAGTTGAAATGTGTTATTTTAAATGCTAAATTTTTAGTTTTTTTTTTGTTTAGAATTGTTTGTTTAGTTATTATATGTTTTATATTTAATGTTTACATAATTTAGAACAAATATTCTTTAGGAATCTTTTAAATTAGAAAAGAAGATGCTTTTTGGAAATTTATATAACTTAGAAATAATGCCTTTAGGGAATCTTTATAACTTTGTAACGATTGAATTTTAGGAAATTTCCCTCGATCATCTAACTTATATATATATATTTTTGTAGTTTCGTAGTATTTATTCATCATGTGAGACGGTCGGCCACGTTCGAGTGACAGTGGTCAACCACATTCGACTGACAGTGACCCCCTGCGGGTGGGGGTCGAGATAGTCTTAGACCTCAAGTAGTTATCCGACAAAGGGGATCGCGGGCGCGACTCTGTGCACCCCGAGGCGTCTATATCGCTGATGCCTACATTATAGCGCCACATTTCTTTTGATGACGATGATCAGCTCGCTGCAGCAGAGCCGCCCCGATGGCCCGTACATTGTCTAGATCTAGGTCTAGAGCACCATCATCGGCAGACTCCATTGGCGCCCAGAGAGCACCGTCTACAGGTTCCACCGGAGATGGCCCGAGCGGGAGGCTGACCAAGACTCCACATTCGAGAGTATTCACAGGCACATAGCAGCGCTCAGTTAAGGTCCCTTCCAGAGGTGCGGCAGCACCCAGTGACCAGTCTCAGAGGCAGGTAATTAGATTCTTGGATCGTGGCCTATTTATGTCCGCCCCCCTAGTGGTGAGGTTGCGATGACGATCACTAAGCTGATTAGACTGTTTATACGGACGTTACAGACGTTTTGGCCCACCTACTTGACGATGCCCGAGAGGGGACGAGAGGATATGTGGGTTAAATTTACGGCGAGGAATTATTTCACAAAGATAATATAATATTTAATTTAGCGTATTAATAAATCTAAAGGCATAATATGAATAATCTTAAAAACATTATTATTTTGCAGACCATATAAAGGGTCCAAGAGTTAGATAAATATGATGTACATATGGCATACTAAACCAAGGCGAAGAATTGTTATAAGTATTTGATTCACAACACGAAAAAAACAATAGTTTAAGTGGAAGGATGATTCAAAGTATATTGGGCGTCTGAAGACCTAGATGAACAATGCGTTGGAGGTGACGCCAATTAAGGATTGGGTGTCGGATGGGCATCAAGAGTTGTCGTGGAGGACGCAGATCAACAAGAGATGAGACGTGGAGCCAGCGGTTATGAAGAAGGCACCTCTCACTTTGTTTGGTGGATCTATCCACCTAAATGAGATTAAACGTCGGATGGTTTGATTTATTAAATTAACAATAGGGGCGTAATTAAGTAATCTTAATCTATGTGTAATTAAGTTTAACGTACTCTTTTTTAAAATGTGTAGGCTCTGGCAAACCCTGGCCGTGATGATCATATTCGAAATGATGAGGCGTACAAGTTTGGTCATATAAAAAGGGTGAAGGTGATGGGCGGTACTGTAGGACAGCCCCGAGGCCCGAGTGGGTAGATTAAATTTCTCCTTTAATTTTTCCTCAACTTCAATTAAATTTCTTACTCTAATCTAAATACTTATTCTTTCAAACATTAATGCAAAAGAAGTATATGAGGCTATTGAAGGAGATATCCGCTACCAGTTAAGTTGCCCGGGTTCGATCCTGATCTGTGGATCCAGGCCACTATATATATCCACCATTCTTCCCTCTTATTCACTATATATATCCACCATTCTTCCCTCTTTCTAAAAATTCAAAATTTTTACCCAAAATTCTATATATATATCCACCATTCTTCCCTCTTATTTTAAATACACTAAAATTATACTCTAAGAAAAACCCAACACTATCTCTTCTCTTTTGTTTTCCCAAATCCAAAAAAAATAAACACTTTCTCTTCTTTTCTTTTTCCAAATATACAACACTTTCACAACTCCAAAAAAAAATAAAAAAAATCAAGACTTTCTCTTCTCTTCTTATCTTTATTATATAAAAAAAACACCCAACACTTTCTCTTCTCTTCTTTTCTTTTCTTTTCTTATATCCAAAAAACTACCCGAAAAACTATCTTCTCTTTCTTCCTTTCATTTAATTTCATTTGTCATATTTTCCGTTTTATTTAAGCTATTTTCTTCATATTTGCATTCTTTTATAATTATATTTAATTTTTATCCAAAAAAATATATTATATTACGGTAAATTACTGGATTTTTTTTTTAATCTGGTGAAGCGAGGTTCGCAACCGCCTGGCGGTCGCGGTAAACTTGTTCTGCGACCGCCGCTTTGCGACCGTGACAGTTGCAGAAAGGATTTTTGCGACCGTCGGAGGGTCATTCGCGACCGTCTGGGCGGGTGGCGAATGACCCTTAAATTTGTAGTGACTCTTTATCTAGCTATTACTGTCTATGAAAATTTGTTTGACAAAAAAGTTCATAAAATGGAAATTTGAAAATAATATAGCCATGGATACTATTTATATGCTTATTCCACTCAACAATCCTACGCTCATTACATACATAACTCTTATTGATTTTTCATCTCATCCAAAATCTTAATTTAAAATATTTGAGGGGTAGGCATTTGTTTATCTCCACCACCCTCCCTCGCACACAAACTGTAATTTATTTATTTTTATGTTACACACTTTTGGACATATGGGGTTGAACTCAAAACTTCTTTGCCTGACCCTGGTACCGTGATAATTCTCGATCTAAATTCTTTCACTGTTAGTCACCAATCCAGTTCCTGTCACCAATTCAAATTATTCTTGAATCTTATTATTTGCGCTGCATCTTTTTAAAAAATGGTAATTTTTACACGAGTTCCATAATTTATATAATATCTGATCAATTATACCATGTATATTTTAATGTGTGATATTACAATAGAAGATATTTTTCTTGCATTATATTCTTCGAGATGCATCAAACAAAGGGTAAAAAGATTTTGAAACCCTTGATTTTCTAATTTCCTTCAAAGTTGCCGGAAAGCACATTTCCTAATTTTTTTTCTAAAGAGAAACTTATTATATAACACTAGGAGAGAAGTTTCATTTGAAAAAAAAAATTCGAACAAGTTAAAATATAATTAATGATTTCCTTACATCTTCAATTGTTGGAGTTTTTTTTTTCAGGACGAATAATCAAAAATGTCCGCTAACTTTTGCTTTTAATACTAAATGCCCATTTTTTCTAAACCTGCTGAAAATGTCCGTTAAGTTTTAAATTTTCTAACAAAAATGCCCGATTTTAAAAATTCGGACATTTTATCCGACGTGACATCTGAATCAAAGAGGCGCGCTGCTGGATCAAAGAAATGCGCCTGACACCTAGGATTTTTTTGTCCGAAAAAAAGTGTGGGCTAATGCATGTGGGGCCCACCATGATGTGAGTGCAGGTGGCACAACAGTAGGGGGTACACCAGAGGCTCCCCACCTGGCATGCACCCCCACGAATTTTTGGCACCACAATCTATGTTGGCGTTTTGCGAGTTTTTTCCAGAATTGGAAGATCCTTTCGATATCCTCGAACATATTCGAGGGTTCAATGTGACTATTGTCACTTCGTCCAACACACAAGATGAGACTTTATCACCGTGGAGCGGCTTTTTGCAAAAAGTTCAGGGGGAAACTGATGCATGTGGGCCCACTATGTTGTGAGTGCAGGTGGCACAATAGCTCGGGGTAAGTACAATCTATGTTGTCGAATGGTAAGTACCTCTCTTTGTATAAAAATCGTAATAATTCAGGGTCGAATTGCTTGACAATTGTTCTTCCATATTGTTTTATTTTTATCATTCGAGTTTCTTTTCTAATTTATTCCATCTACCAATTACAGTGTAATACTTACCATGTGACGTGTCTTATGGTACTTGTGTGAAAACCATAACTTTGCTTCAACTTAGATGGAAAACCCATTTCCTTCTTTTTTTCGCAACATCATTATTCTCTTATTTTGTGTTACAAGATTTTTACCCTAATATCCTTCTCAGTCGTCAAGATATTTTCACCCCACACAAATTACAAATATATTTTTCATACATATAATTTTTTTGAACGCATTCATCCACCTTTTTCAAAAAGTTTTTCGACAAATCATTTCATGTATTATGCTATTATCCGTAAATTGTGCTTATGAGAAAAATAAATGGGCAAAATATTTTTTCTGCCCTTTATTTTATGCCAACTTTAGGTTTTGCCCTTTAACTTTTCGGGCTTAGAAAATGGCCGCTAACTCCTTACTTTTTTATAAAAAATGCCCGGCGGGCTCTTGGATTGGGTTTGGGCTGGTTTTGCTGACGTGGCGTTTGACTGGGCGTCCCAGTCAGACGCCACGTCATTATTTTTTTTTTTTTTGTTGAATGGAAACAAATAAACACATATATATATATATATATGTTAATATATATATATATATATATATATATATATATGTTTATACATTAAACATATATTTACATTAAAAACATAAAAAAGAAAAGAAAAATGGGTTCAGATATGTATATGTTAATTCAATATATAATAAAATTAGATATAATTTTGAATTAAAAAGAAAAATTTAACTAAACACTAAAAGTTTGTATAAATTCAAGTTTAATAGAAAATTTTATCTTAAAGTGTTTAGTAAATTTATATTTACTAGTAAATATTAAAAATTAACATAATTCTCATAATTTGTTTATAATCTACAATTTATAATGGTGATAAAAATTATAAAATGACAATAAAAATAAAAAATAATTCTGGCATCTTGATATATATATGTATATATATACACAACTTTTTTACAATCTACAATTTATAATGATTATAAAAATTATAAGAAAATAAAAAAAAAAGAATAATTCTAGCATTTTCATATATATGTATATATATACACAAATTTTATACCTATATATATAAAAATTTTATAATGGTGATAAAAATAATAAACATATATATATATATATATAATCATTTGTAAAAGTAAAACATATATATATAATAATATCAACATATATTATTATTTATACCTATTTATAAAATAATAAATATTTTAACATTATATAAAATAAATAAAAAACAAAATGATTAAAAAATAAGAAAAATCAATCCCCGTTACACCCCACCCTCCACCCCCCCCCCAACCCCACGCCGCCGAGCACTTTCGGGAAAAATCGCCGGAACCCACCCCCTCCCCGCCCCGCCACCACCACTGCCACATCGCAGTGGTGGCGACCACGGCTGTAGTGGTGGTGGCGTCGATTTGACGCCACCACCACTGCAGCCGTGGATGTTTGGGCGTAGCGGGGGTGGGTGGGGGGGGGGGGGGGGTGGGGGGTGGGTCATGGGGGGGGTAGGGTTTTTTTTTGTTTTTTTTTTGAATTTTATTGTTATTTGTTTTATATATATATATATATGTTTATTATGTTTATATATATGTTTATTTTTATTTATTTATATATGTTTATTATGTTTATTTTTATTTATTTATATATGTTTATTATGTTTATATATATGTTTTTTTTTATGTATGTTTATTATTATTATTTATATATATATATATATATGTGTGTTTACTATTATTTATATATATCTTTATTATTTATATATATGTGTGATATTTTTTTTCAAATTACTTAGTTTTTTTTGTTTTTTATAACTTAAATAATTTTGTAAATTATGAAAAATATAAAAAGTTTTGTATATATATACATATGCCAAAAAAAAAAAAAAAATGACGTGGCGTCTGACTGGGACGCCCAGTCAAACGCCACGTCAGCAAAACCAGCCCAAACCCAATCCAAGAGCCCGCCGGGCATTTTTTATTAAAAAGTAAGGAGTTAGCGGGCATTTTCTAAGCCCGAAAAGTTAAAGGGCAAAACCTGAAGTTGGCATAAAATAAAGGGCAGAAAAAATATTTTGCCCAAAATAAATTGGCAAAACACTTCGTAGATTTCAAAATCTTGCCATATTACCAACATTTTGAAATGACATTGGATTTGCTCGAAAAATATATTATCGTATTTTCAAAAAATATTTTATCAAGTTAATTATATCTATATAACTTCCTTTATACTCTATTTAGAAAAATACAGAAAAGTGCTAATAAAGTTAAACTGGAAATCACACAAATTTTATAATATTTTGTCATTAAATATTACAGAAGACACAATATGGATTTATTTAGGAGAGTAGTGTGCTAACTTTAAAAATTGTTATCTCGCAAATTTAGAATTCAGAAGAGTAATTTGTCGATTTAGCACCACAAATCAGGGTTTTCAGACTCAGCCCGATCACAGAACTGGTGAGGCTACTGGGTAGCAGGTCAATAGGTCGGACCGGTCGAACAACTGATTAAACCGATAAATAAGGTATTTCAAATAAAAAGTTATTTTATGTACGAATCCTTACATCTCCTACTACAGGTGGGGTAACAGCTAGTTTTGGTATGTTGGGAGATATCATTATTGCCGTACCCAACTCCTACATTGCATTTGCTGGTAAAAGAGTAATTGAACAAACATTGAATAAAACAGTACATGAAGGTTCACAAGAGGCTGAATATTTATTCGAGAAGGGCTTATTTGACTTAATTGTACCACGCAATCTTTTAAAAAGCGTTCTGAGTGAGTTATTTCAATTCCACGCCTTCTTTCCTTTGAATTCAAATGAAATCGAGTAGAGCGCACTAAGTGCAATTGTTCGTAGTTAACAAGTAGTTAGCTTTTCGGAATCAAAGAAAATGAGAATGGAGTTTTCTTTGGTGACCTAAGATCTAATTGTAGAAAGAATCAAAAGTTGGGTATAACCCCTTATTTTAGTTTTAGCTAGATTTTCGATTATTAATCAAGAAGTCGCTATCAATCCAACAAATTATAATTAATATTTTACTAGGTGTCTATTTTATGGCTTTGCTTATAATAAGATGTGTGTCATATAATGAGTATATATATAACATTGATTACATTTCAGTATAATCCTTATTTGAATATATTTGTTTCTCTCTAATCATAATTTAAGTATGTTATGTTTATAAAAAAATACATATATATAAGCATTTTAGTCCAATTTACTTATTAAGTTATAAGTTAAGTAGGAATGGACTGTGACCCACTTTGAGGCTTCCATGTTCCAAAAATAAGAAATGATTTTCAGGAAGGCTCATATTTTATTTATTAGAAGGCCCCCACTAGTGATCTTAATATATAAACTAGAGAACCAACACATGCCCTAGTTCTGTCTTCCACAATTCCACTACGCCGCCCCCTTTAGTTTTTTTTACTTATTCTCTCTCTTTTTTTTTTTGTTCAAAAGGCAAAGATCAAGTGTTGGCATTGAAAAGTACGTAAAACAAAAGAAAAAAAAAAACAAAGGGGGCAACATTCGTAATTGTGTAGCTGAGATTTTGCTTCTTCATATATTTTTCTTCCTAATTGTGTAAGTGAGATTTGATAGAAATCATCTCGTCACCTCACTGTTTTCGTGAAGGCGAAAAGTGTGATTAACAAAAACTATGGGAAAAAAAATGAAACACAGCAAAACCGGTTCTCTACCGGTCTAGTTCACCGGGAAAACCGAACGAACCATTTTTTTAGCGGTCGACCCGCAGGAACTTTGCAACCCGTTCTGCACCATAGACCGGACCGGACGAGGCGGCGGGTCACGGTCCAACCGGTTGGACCGGCCGGTCCAATCCGAGTTTGAAAACAGTGCCACAAAGGACTAATTTGTCAAAAACTATTTCTAAAATGAGAAGTTGTATTATATACTCATCACACAGGTGTATCACATATCAGCAAATTTTTTATTTTTTTTACTTTAGTCTTTAATCCTATAAATGTTCTGATAATCAGATATGCAACCTTTTAAGCTTTTGCCCAAACTACTTTTTCTTATTTGGAATCAGGTTAATCTTATTTAACAGTAAATTATTTTAATAAACTAGTGGTGAAGCATAAGAAATTATCTTAAAAAAAGTTAATGAATGAGTAGAAACTTTTCTAATAACATTGTTAATGAATGAATAGAGACTTTTCTAATAACATTCGCTTTAATAACAAAAAGAAATATAACATTTGCTTTTTTTCTGACACGTGTCAAGCAATTAGCTAATAGCATGTGTCCACCACAATCCAGACACCAACTGATATGCCAACACGGTAACTGCACTTTCACAAAATGTTCATTAATCACAGAAGGACAGAAACAATTTTTTTAGCAAACATATTTACACTGACAAAGCTCCAATTTATATTTTTGTATCTCAATCTGCTTTCAGAAGATCTACCTTTCCCTTTATTTATGTCATCATATCAAAACATGTCTGCAGCATACATCGCATCACTCCACCACACACTTCACTATATTATGTGTCTTCTTCTCACTTGTTGCACATTTAAACAAACTTTGCTATCTTTTGTTTACATGATCATTTATATTTGATTAAGTCGATGTTTATAATAGTTTAGTTGAATTATATACAATATTGACAGTTGCTAAAGTAAAAAAAAAATGTATTTCATCCTCTAACACGTCCATGCACGTGTATGTAAAGTATAATTTTTCTTACTATGCTTGGCACATGATATTTTCAACAAGTGAAGGGTGATGGAATTCAAACTCATATATAACCTATTTATTCTGATAGAATGTTGGTGTCCTATCAAATAGGAATCTCATCTAAAAATGCATGTTTATAGCACTACAAGATTCTGGGCTCAAGTTGTAGATAGTCATCTGCAACCGCATCGCGGTCCCTATTGCACGGTCTCTGATGAGCTCGGTCGCTTTTCATCCGAGACCACGACGCAGTTGCAGTTGAGGGCATTTGCGACCTAACAATCTGCAACCGCATCGCGGTCCCATATACTTTCTGAGATCACGTTGCGGTCTCGGATAATATTCATACTTGAAGAGTTTTTGTAACCACGTTGCGGTCTCAGATAATATTCATACTTGAAGATTTTTCGGTTGACTCATTGGAGACTAGCAACCCGTTTTTGGGGTAGATCCGGACCGGACAAGGCATCGGTTTCCGGTCTAACCGGTCGGACCTCCCAATCCGGTCCGTGTTTAAAAACAATGATATATACCAACCACTACCCTCTTTTTTTTCTGAACTCTTACAATAAACTCACTAACACAAATCCTCCCAAAACATCAAACACTTCTCTTATTTTCTTTTCCAAATCCAAAAAACTAAACACCAAACACTTCTCTTCTTTTCTTTTCCAAATCCAAAAAAAAAAAAACACCTAACACCTAACACTTCTCTTCTTTTCTTTTCCAAATCCAAAAAAAAATAACACCTAACACTTCTCTTCCACAAACTTTATTTCTCTTCTTCTTTATTGCATTTGCTTTTTTGTTCATCTTTTTTACCTTTTTCATTTATTTATTTATCATTCATTTCATTTTATTAATTATTTTTCGTTATTTAATTTTATTTGTTCTTGTATATTGCTTTGTTGCCATTATTTATATGTAATTTTTACAAAAAATCAATAATATTTCGGTAAATTACTGGAATATTATTGATTTTTTTTTATTTCGTTCGTAGTTTTTTTTGCAACCCCGGTGCAGTCTCAATTGCTCTTTGAGTTTCTGCAACCGCGTTTCTGTCTCAGATAGTATGAATATTATCTGAGACCGCAACGTGGTTGCAGAAACTCTTCAAGTATCTGGGACCGCGCCGCGATCTCAGAAAGTATCTGGAACCGCGATGCGGTTGCAGATTGTTAGGTTGCAATTGCCCTCAACTGCAACCGCGTTGCGATCTCGAATGAGAAGCGGCCGAGCTCATCCGAGATAGAGCAATGGGGACCGTTATGCAGTTGCAGATGGCTTTCTGCAACCGCATCGGGCTTATCTGCAACCGCAAATGCGGTTGCAGTTGAACCTAGAATCTTGTAGTGTAGGACTAATGTGTTAATAACAAATTTGCTTAGTTTAGCTTAATTAGGATCATATCTAAGTAGTGTTATATTGACCTTCTCATGGTTAATAGGTGTTATGTGTATCCTTTTGATGATGTACGTTTGTTGTCGGTACTAATTCATGTGAGTGTTCCTAAACTCTACTATTTGTGAAAACTAGAAGGAGTGTGTGTGTGTGTGTGTCTATGTATATATGCATCTATATCTATAAATATAAACTCTTGCATTCTAAATTATTTTCTGTTTAACTGCATTGCAAACAATTTTTCACTTTTCTGTCATTTTAGACTTTTTTGTATTTTCTGCACTGAAAACTCTTTAAAAATTGAGTAAAATTGGGTTATGTTCAAAAGATATTGATTTGGATATAATGAAGGGCGTCCCATTAAGTATTTTGTTCTGTTCGGTTGGATCCACTGGCGGGGTGTGCGGGGTACCGCCAGACAGTAGCGGGCTTGCCGGTAGGGCCTTTTACCCCCTTAGCCAATTCCCTCGCAGGCACAATGGGAGTTTCATTTTGTTTTGTGATGGGTATTATGTTTATGTATGTACCATGGCATACAATCTCATTGTGGGGTCGTTCCTCATACAGGGTGATAAGGAATGTTCATGTGGGGTTATAAGGTTGCCTGGCATCAGCAAAATGGGGCCGATAATCTAGTTTGACTATTCAGTTAAAGTTACGTCTTGTGAAACTACTCATTCTTATAATTGCAAAAAGTTCTTACATAGAAAGTGTGTGCGCTTTCATTAAAGCAAAGGTTCTAACATATTATCACTTGCACACACGCTGTCTCACAAAATGTTCTTGTGTTTCTTTTCCTTCGTTCTAGATTAAGATAACCTAGGTTGCTATTGTGTTCGGACTTGGGAGCCTTGGTCTTGAGGAGTGTTCGATAATGTAGAGACACATGATCAGATTTAAGGTTGACCTAGAATAGTTTGGTTCCCCCGAGTGATCAATTATCTTTTCTTTTGATTTATTTTATACATGTCGTAGTTACGCTCTATGTGCTATGGTGTCTACTTTACTTTATTTTGGTTTCGATCACTCTTGCGTAGTCCATTTTGTATATGCTCACTATCATTCTATACTTTTAGTAAGTAGTCATTGCATACACCCGCAAATTAAAAGTTAACATGTCCTTGTAAAAACATTCTTATATTTTAGGACAAATTAATATGTGTGCCATGTAAGTTTACCCATTTGAAAAAAATGCCCATTAAGTTCTGAATTATTGAAAATGCCCCGTTGGTATGCAATTTCATTATTTTTATGCTCCCTGTCTGCCAACTGTACAAAAATGTGCTACGTGGCTGCCACATGGAAAAGTCACACGCCACATAAATATATTTAAAACAAACTATATTTTTTGTGCTACGTGGCTGCCACACGGAAAAAAAACCAGATGCCACATCAATATATTTAAAACAAGAATATGTTTATATCCAGAATATATATAAATATACCTAAAAAATATATCTTTATGTACTAAAAATAATATCATAGTTAATTCCAGAATACATATAATATATATAAAAAAAATATATGTATGTATTAAAAATAATATCATATTTAATTCCAAAATAGAGATAAATATTAAAAAAAAAATTATGTATTAAAATATATTTATATCCAGAACATATAAATTATAAAAATAATATATCTTTATGAATTAAAAACAATATTATATTTAATTCTGGAATAGATATAAGAAAATATCTTTATGTATTAAAATATATTTATATCTAGAAATAAATAAAAAAAAACCCATCGTCCTCACACACCACACCCCCTCCCCCTCCCCCGCTGCCGCCGCTCATCTTCATCAATCATCACCACCCCCGCCGCATCTTCATCACCACCTCACCACTCGAAATCGAAATTAAAGGAGGGCGAGCTTGGTGGTGGTGAGGTGGTGATGAAGATGCGGAGGTGACACTACAAGATTTGGGGGGCATCTGCAATCCCTCCCCCCCCCCCCCCCCAACCGCCCGGTCGGTCCTCATTAATGGAGACCGCGACGCGACCACCAGACGGTCGCCACGGAGAAGTGGCGATCGCACGGGCGGTCGCGAGGCTTTATGGCGATCGCACATGCCATCGCTTGGTACCAAGGCGACCGCCCAAACGGTTGCTGATACTGGTTATCTGCAACCGCCCTGCGGTTGCAGATAACATTCAAACTTGAATTTTTTTTATATTTTAGATGATTCGTTGTGGCATGTTATTTGATCAATTGAAAATTACCCTAAAGATAGTTAAAACAAGCCAAATTATAATGTTTCATTGCAAAATCAAGCTTGGGGACAACATTAAGGACTAAGAACGATGATTAGTTGTTGAACATAATATATAGGTGTATCGTTGATAACTCACCTAATCACATCTAATCTACTATTTTACTAGTTCAATTACTAGTTTTGAAGTAATTAACTACTACTATTCACATGTAATAATGATATTTGAGTTCAATAAACACAAATACATAAGGATACTTCCCAAAAATCACTAATTTCGTATATGGATGTTATCTGCAACCGTCGGGCGGTTGCAGATGACCAGTTCAAGCAACAGGCCGGTGGTCGCCAGTGCTTCTCGTAACCGTTGGGCGGAGAGCTTCTCGCAACCGCTGGATGTTCGCTAAGTCACATGGCAACTGCCCGGGCAGTTGCACATAACATTCAAACTTGATTTTTTTTTTATATTTCGGATGATTCGTTGTGGCGTGTTATTTGATCAATTGAAAATTACCCTAATGATAGTTAAAACAAACCAAATTATAAGTTTTCATTGCAAAATTAAGCTTGATGACAACATTAAGGACTAAGTATGATGACTAGTTGTTGAACATAATATATAGGTGTATCGTTGATAACTCACCTAATCACATCTAATCTACTATTTTACTAGCTCAATTACTAGTTTTGTAATTATTTACTACTACTATTCACATGTAATAATGATATTAGAATTCAATAAATATAAACACTTCAAGATACTTTCCAAAAATCACTAAGTTCAAATATGGATGTTATTTGCAACCGCCGTGCAGTTTCAGATAACCAGTTCAAGCAACCGCTGGGCAGTCGCCGGGGCTTCTCGCAACCGCTGGGCGGTCGCTAAGTCACATGGTGACCGCCTGGGCGATTGATGATACTAGATATCGGCAACCGCCCGGCGGTTGCAGATAACATTGAAACTTGAATTTTTTTTTATATTTCAGATGATTAGTTGTGGCGTTTTTTTGGATCAATTGAAAATTACCCTAATGATAGTTAAAATAAGCCAAATTATAAGGTTTGAATGCAAATCAAGCTTGGAGACAAAATTAAGGACTAAGAATGATGATTAGTTGTTTAACATAATATATAGGTGTATCGTTGATAACTTGCCTAATCACATCAAATCTACTATTTTACTAGCTCAATTACTAGTTTTGAAGTTATTTACTACTACTATTCACATATAATAATGATATTTGAGTTAGATAAACACAAACACATAAGGATACTTCCCAAAAATCACTAATTTCAAATATGGAAGTTATCTGCAACCGCCATTGTTTCTTTTAATGTTTGGGCCTATTATGGTGCTACATGTCTCCACCATTATTTCTTGGGATCCTAGGGAAGAAAATTTTGATTTCACTAGGTATTTGTTTTTATTATTTTATCTGAATTTAAATTAAAAGGATTAAATAGGTATTTTAAAATATTTGGGGCCAAATAATGATTTTTTTAAAAGGTGAAGGGCTAAAAGGCAATTAACTAAATAATATATATATATATATATTATTTTCTTTAAGAAGTATCTATATGATACTTATATTCTTATATACATATATATGCATCTACTAGAAAAATTTAGGGACGTTACAATCTTCCCTCCTAAAAAGAATCTGGTCTCCAGATTTCTAACCTGAATTTTCGAAGAGGTATGGGTAATGTTTCTGCATATCTTGCTCAGGCTCCCAAGTACCTTCTTCAACTTGATGGTTTCTCCATAGAACCTTCACAATTGTAATTTTTCGATTCCGGAGTTCTTGAAACTTTTTATCAAGAATTTTGATGGGTTTCTCCTTGTAGGACAAATCACTCTCGATTTGAATAGCATCATGAGTAATTATATGAGATTCATCAGGATAATACTTCTTCAACTGAGATACATGAAACACGTCATGAATTCCTGTTATATTTTGAGGAAGTATCAATCGATAAGCTATGTTTCTAATCCTTTCTAATATCTCAAAGGGTCCTACATAGCGTGGACTTAACTTTCCCCCTTTACCAATTCTTTTAAACCCTTTTCGAGGTGATAGTTTGAGAAAAAACATGATCTCCAACCTCAAACTCAAGGTCTCTCCTTCGCTTGTCGGCATAACTCTTCTGGCAATCCTGAGATGCCTTGATCCGCTGCTTGATTAGTTGGACTTTATCAATAGCGTCCTGTATTATCTCATGCCTCGTAAGCCGATGAAGACCATCAGGAGTAGTTTGGCGTTCATCCAAATCCCAATGAATCGGTGATCTACATTTTCTACCATATAGAGCTTCATATGGGGCCATTTGGATAGACGCCTGATAACTGTTGTTGTAGGCAAACTCTACCAAAGGTAAGGCTCCACCAAAGTCAAGTACACATGCATACAACATGTCTTCTAGGAAGCAAATTGTGCACTCAGATTGTCCATATGTCCGAGGATGGGACGCGGTGCTAAATTTAAGCTTAGTCCCAAGACTATCTTGTAATTGTTTCCATAGTCGCGATGTGAACTTGGGATCCCTGTCAGACACATTGCTTATTAGGATCCCATGCAATCTAACTATCTCTCTTTTATAGAGATCGGCCAATACTTCCACTTTATAATTGGTCCCAACTGGCAGGAAATGGACTGACTTGGTGAGTCTATCCACAATAACCTAAATACTATCATAGCCTCCTCTAAGAGTAGGAAGGCCAGTTACAAAGTTCATGGTGACGTGTTCCCACTTCTAATCGGGTATAGGAAGGGGTTGTAGTTTCCCGGCTGGGTGTTGATGCTCGGCCTTGATTAACTGGCAAGTCATGCACCTTTTTACAAAGTCTGGCACATCTTTCTTTAGTCTATTCCACCAAAAATGTCTTTTAAGATCTTGATACATCTTGGTACTTCCAGGATGGACCGTATACTTGGACTTATGTGCTTCTTCTAGTCATTGAGTCCGTAGTTTATATGGTACACAGATGCGACTCTGGTACATCAACAATCCCATAGGACCGATGTGAAACTCTGGTTGAATTATTAAGCCTGCTATGTGTGCTTGTGATTGGATCATAATGCCTTCTTTCCTTACCATCGAGTGGTCTAGTTTCGTTTTCCTACTTAAAGTGTTTGCTACCACGTTGGCCTTCCCAAGGTGGTACAAGATGGAACAATCATAATCTTCTAGGAATTCCATCCACCGCCGTTGTCTCATATTCAAATCCTTTTGGGTAAATATGTATTTCAAACTTTTATGGTCTATATATACCATAAAAGTTGTCCCATATAGATAGTGTCTCCACTTTGCTAATGCAAACACAATTGCTCCTAGTTCCAAATCATGCGTCGGGTAGTTTTGCTCACTTGGCTTCAGCTTTCTCAATGCATAAGCAATGACTTTTCCATTTTGCATTAGTACACACCCTAAACCCTCTTTAGACGCGTCTGTGTAAATTACAAACCCTTTGGAACCTTCAGGGAAGGCTAAAACTGGTGCTGAAGTCAATCTCACTTTCATCCCAATGAAAAGGTTGGTTCTTTTGAGTTAAGCGGGTGAGTGGTGCAGCTATCTTTGAAAAACCTTAACAAGTCTTCGATAGTATCCCGCCAAACCTAAAAAGCTGCGAATTTCTTTAACATTTTTGGGTTGTTTCCAGTTTAACATCGATGCAATCTTAGAAGAATCAACTTCTACTCCTCTTTCAGAGATCACATGCCCCAAGAAGGCTACTCGTTCTAACCAAAACTCACATTTACTAAATTTAGCATAAAGCTTGTTGTCTTTCAGAACTTGCAGCACAATTCTTAAATGGTGTGCATGGTCATCCTTGGTCTTCGAGAATACCAAAATATCATCGATAAAAATAACCACAAATTTATCCAAATATGGTCAGAAAATCCTATGCATCATATCCATGAAGGCTGCATGAGCATTCGTAAGCCCAAACGGCATTACGACAAACTCAAAGTGACCATATCTAGAATTGAACGCAGTCTTGGGGATATCCTCCTCCCTAATCTTTAATTGGTAGTAACCTTGCTTCAAATCCAATTTGGAATAAACTTGTGATCCTTGTAATAGATCGAATAACTCATCGATATGAGGTAGATGATACTTATTTTTTATGGTAACACTATTAAGACTGGATAAAATAAGGTTGAATATGTTATGTGAGATGCACGAGTTCCTTATCTTGTTATTCGTTTGTTATTCTTTAACCTTCAGTTCTAATGTTTTGCCTTTCATACCATATCAAATTTCACATATTTGTTACATCTATTATTGTTACTGAAAATCTCACTAAGTCACCAAAGACTTACATCTCCTGTTATTTACTCTGTCCATTCCTCAGAATAAGCTAGGCTTAACAAGGTGGCTGGATCAAACTACGATGGATGTGTGGATTTAAAATAAAACTAAAGTGTGTGATAATAAAAATAAATCTCTAATAATTGTGTGTTTTATTATGTATTCGATGTTTTTGAGTTTTGTGTGGATTGTAATAATAAACTCTATGAATATTGAAAGCTTCCGCTGTAATAACTAAGTTTGTATTTGGCTTTATTATGGTTCATTTTAGTGAGCCTCTCCGAGGTAGCGTTAAGGTTCGAATTGGAAATTTACAAATCCTATTCGGAGACCTAACGAGACCTTAGAGTTTGGGACTTCACATGTTACATACCCTTACTGCCTCCCACTTTTGGGAGAAAGGCTGGTAGGCCAAAGAAAGCAAGAAGAAGAGGCCCTGATGAAGAACCAGTAAGTAAGCCGAAGGTGACTCGCACACGTATAGAAAAGAAACCTACCAAACTGAAGAGGAAGCTGAAATATGGGACCTGTAGTTTCTGTGGCATTCAAGGCCACAATATCTAGTCTTGTGCTCTCATGAAAGCATATCAAGATGAGGAACAAGAAGATAGGTTGTATGAAGATCTTGAGGACCTTTCATGTAGTCATAATAAGAAGCATAACAAGAAGATATGTAGTCATAATAAGACTTCCCAGACTGGTGTTACAGAAACTGAAGTTTTAGGAGTCGGAGATTAGGTTGTGAATCTAGGTTCTACACTAGATAACAACATTGATGAATAGCAAGAACCATCCAATCTCAGTGATATGACAAGAAAAGGAAAACAGAAGATCAACCTTGCAGATGATTGGAATACAGAAGCTAGAGTAAGGTTATTTCTTATTTGAAACAGAAGGTTGTTTAGTTTGCATTATAAAGATGATATTCAATTGTTACTGATGTATGTATGTTACACGGGATGGAGCCTGCTAGTGATGAGTCTATGGCATCTGATCCTACACCTACAGGGGGATGGGTGAGGCAGTACTACAATGCACCAGCAACACATCCTGTGTGAAGCATCCATTCACCGCTCACACAAAGCTGAAACAGTATCCCTTGTCCACCACCTACAAGAGGAGTATGTATCAGAGCTCCTGCTCCCATGGTTCCAACTCAAGGCAACCAAACATATCATGTACCACCCATGAATATCAATGTCCGGTGGCAGCACCCACTTTTTTGGTTGGTGGAAGGAAATATGTCAAAATGAAAAATTTGGCAACAGTGATCAATGACATGAACCAAGGGAAGTCTTTGGAGAAAGGTATTGGTAAGAGCAAGGCCAAAGTTAGTGGTAAGTCAAAGGGAAAGGCAAGGATACTGGAACGGGTAAGAGAGGTGCTCCTACAAAAGGAAATAAGAAGGGCACTGACAAGTGAAAGGGTAAGGGTAAGAAGTGATGATGGTGGATTTGACTGGACAAGTATAATATGTATTTATTTGGTGTTTGTTTGGATTGTGGTGTAGTCTAATTAGGGTGGCTATATGTCTGTATTTTGAGTGACTGAATCATCTTTTGGCGCCTGTTTTGTTGCATTGCATTGCAATGCTTTTTTGTAAGGCAATGATTCAGTCCATCAAAATCTTTTGGAAATCTAGCAGAACATTTGCATTGATGGTGGTTGTAATGACAATGCTAGTGGTTGACACTATGCAATCTTAATGTTTTATGGATGTGCCACTACCTAATTCATGCTCGTTCTCATTAGGTTCCTTAACCCTAATTGTATGCTACAAATATCGTTTACCTCCACAACCATATTCAGCCTATTTCAATAACATACCTCCAATAAAGGCATAAAAAGGCTATAAATAACATCGCAATCATTCATAATAAAATAATCATCCATGACATAAAAGTATTCCAAAAAACATTCCATGAACAAACTGTATCAAGCAATATATGAGAAAAAAAGTACCAAACATGCCTTCACAAAAAAGTGTACTAATAACATGAAAAACATAATAATATACTTGAGGTATGGCAAATAAGCTTTCGCGCCTCGTCAAAAACCTGACCTCGGGGATGGGGAGCTTCTTTACATCAAAACAGTAACTCAACTTATAGTAGTTTTTGAAGCCGAGTCTCATGAACATACGCTCGATCACCGTAGGCTGAAACATCAATAAAAAGTGTTAAAATATCATCATATACGCAAGGGAAAAGGTAATCATTGGAGGAGTGGAGTAACTTACAAATTGTCATCAAAGAGTTTGTGACGAATGGTGATAACACCAATCCTATTGTTCAGCTTCACACCAGGAGTTTCGTAGAATCAGCGAAACACCATAAACCTAGTCTTGATGATGGTAAGTCGCTCCTTGATCATGGCGGCTGTGACCTCCTTCCCTTTTCTGGTGGTGATTCTTGTGGCAAGCTCCTCGTACACCCCCTGCACCTCACTCTCCGCGAAATATATCTAACGATCAGCGATGCGCCTAAGCTGTTTGAGGAGATAGTCTTCATCTACTCTTTTAGAATCGACAAATTTGAGGAAAGTCTCATGGATCCGTTCCTGAAAATTTAAACTAGGGCATGCTTAAAAATCACATCATAAAAGTAGTGACATGTAATACTGAGATAGGCTGCACGAAAAACTTACGTTAAGAATATCGTAAATGGGTTTGAGTGATCCAGCCGTCATTTTTAGCAGAGTAACAGTCGCAGTTTAGATAGTGAAGAAGAATGATACAAAGTGACAAAGTGGTGAGTGATGGCATGTAATTCCATTAAAACCGAAGGGACATGTAGTAATTGCATGATGACTATTTGAGAGAAATGCCAACCGCTCGATCTGACTCTAGTCCATTCGATTAAAATAAACTGTAATTAATAAGAAGTAAGTGGGTAATTAGGTTTCTACTGGAGTAGGGAGTTGGTCCAAATTCAATTATGGTTTAGAACTTTTCAACAACCCAAATCAGAAATAAATGAACTAAGGAGTGAATGCATGCACTTTTGGACAGATCCCAAACAACCTTAGATATGGAAATGCAATCATTAGAAGTATATTCATCACTTCACTACAATCTTTTATAGATATATACTAAATTAGACACACCAACTCGTTAGATAACAACCATGTGCAAAGGGAGACATAACAACCTTAAACAAACAAAGTACATGTTCCACAAAACCAGACAACCTTAACAACCATATCAAACATTGAAAACCTTTAACGTTACAATCTTTCATAAAATAACCCTAGAACTATTAACTAAACACACACAATTGTAATCATAACCAATATAAGAAATCCTACGAGCAACATCAAATTCATATTCTTCCGTTCCAAAGTAGCACATTTCTTCTCAAAATCATCAATCTTCTTAGCTAGACTCTTCTTCGTACTCCCTGACTCAGCGATCTTTTTCAGTAGCTCTGCTTCTATTCTTGAATCTCTAAATTCTCTCAGTTTGGATTCCAACGCTTCAATCCGCCGCCTCATATGAGGTATCACAACTCTTGCGCGATCACATAAAGGCTGATCGACTCAGAAGAACATCCCGCAACCAAATTTAGTACCTTGTAAATCGTCGTTCGGGATTTGCATCAGTTGTAGAGAGCCTTGTCACCGCCTCTCTTCCACAATAGCAATTACCGTAGGTAGTTTTAGACATTATGAATTGAGGAATTGAGGAATTAGAGTTCTTCAAGAATTTGGGGATTTGAAGATGGGGGAGAAAATGGTGTCTGATTTTGACCAGATGGGTTGGATTTGACCATCGCTTATACATTAGTCAATAACGTTATGTAATTAATTTTGGTAACGGGGGTTTTTATTTTTTGCAAATAGCCCATCCCCAAAAATAATGTGAGAAAAAATATTTAAGAAGTGGCAGTGACGTGGAGGCACTGTAGCAGTACAATCAGCCTCCACGTCATCGTCGCTGGACTCCGGGCCTGAGAAAAGCCCGTTAGATATATTTTGTCACAAATTTAAAAGATAACGGGCATCTAATTAGTTATGAGAGTTACCAGGCATTAGTGAAGATTAGGAAAAGTTAATACAAGTGAAGGGCGCTACTGCTTCCTCAGCCGGACACGAATAGGTGAGAAAATATTATTTGTATGCTGAAAATATATTTTTTTCCTTAGGGTGATTTTTCCTTCTACATAAGGTTCATTTTATAGGTGAAAAAACATGTATCAACCACTACACCACTAATGGGAGAATTTAATTCATTTAACCTCATTAATTACGTGAATTCATTAATCCAAATTAATCAGCAATTAAGTTTGTTCTAAATTTCAAATATTTAAATAAAATTCAAATATTTATCACAAATTTATTTATTAAATAAAGAAGTTTCAACAAAAAATAAGACAAGTTCTACTAGCTTCTCAATAAGCCAATATAATTAAAATATAATTATTTGGGACTCAATTCCAAATTTAAGTTCGATTTTTGTCTCAATACAAAATTATGAATTTTTCCAACAACCACGCCCCTTTTCACATCAGTCATAAAAGAGAGGAATTTGGAGTTTTACATTCGAACGATAAAGAAAACTGAATAGTCATCCTTTAGGCATTTAGCATGTAGTTATGTATCTAATTATCACAATTCAATTTTGCGAAGAATTTTGTCCGTTTTTTTAAAGTGTAAATGATTGGCCGTATTTAACAAAAAACAAATAAGAAATGATGAATTCACTACAAAAATTCGGGGTCATCCGTGACCGCCGGCTCGCGACCGCCGGGCGGTCACAAATGCTACCATGACTGCCGAGCGGTCACGGTAAACAACGCCGTGACCGCTCAGCGGTCACGGCCAACAATGCCGTGACCGCCCAGCGGTCACGGGATACCATATGCGGGAAACTTCCTGCCTATGGCTGCCTTAGTGGCATCCGCGACCGATGGGCGGTTGCGGATGACACACATCCGCGACTGCCCGGCCGTCGCGGATGCCATAGGTGGGAAACTTCCCGCCTATGGCTGCCCTAGTGGCATCCGCGACTGCCCGGCCGTCGCGGATGCCATAGGCGGGAAAATTCCTCTCAAGCTTGCACACTGTGACTATAATGGATTCCTCAAGACTTCTCATATCGGTGGCCGAAACCTCTGAAGCAAAATTTCCCAGAAGAATAAACTAATCTCCACCAATGTTTCCAAAATGTTGGGAAGCAGGAAGTCGCGAAAAGCAATGGGAATCAATCTCTGCATGAAGACGTGACAATCATGACTCTTCATACCAAATAGCCTATGTTGTTACTTTTGTACGCATCGTCCCAAATTTGACGCGTATCCTTCCGAAAATTTCAGATCGGCCAACCATTTCAAGACCTTCACCTTTTCATCCCGCGTGAGACAGTAGGTTGCCCTTGGCTTCACATATGCGCCTCCTCGTGATTGTTCTAAAAATAGCTCTTCACGGTTAGTCCAAATCTTCAAATCATGTCTAGACTTGATGTTGTCCTTAGCCTTAGAGTCATCCAATACTATGTTGATGATGTTATCGAAAAAGTTCTTCTCACAATGCATGACATCTAAATTGTGATGAATCAAGTTTGTGGACCAATAGGGAAGTTCCCAAAATATGCTCTTCCTCACCCAATGATGATCCGTATGAAAACCCGATAGCTTTTTCACTTTGGCCCCAAAACCAACATCCCCAAGTCCCTCCACAATTTTCCCGCATTTCGTCGCCCATTTTCCTGCAAATAGGTTCTTCTCGTGACTTTTGCCCTTTTTTGAATGAATTCTTGTCATCCCGCCACCTATGATTTTTGGGCAAAAAACGACGACGACAATCGAACCAACACGGTTTACCGCCATTCTCCAACGTAAACGATTTCGTATCTCCCATGCAATAAGGACACGCTAACTTCCCGTGAGTACTCCACTGAGACAACATTCCATACGCTGGAAAATCGCTAATCGTCCACATCAGGACCGCTCGTAATTGAAAGTTTTCCTTCTTCGAGCTATCAAACGTCTCCAAACCAGTGCTCCATAAAGCATTAAGCTCGTTAATTAGTGGTCTAAGATAAACATCCAAGTTCTTCCCGGGACTATCTGGACCAGAAATGATAAGGCTCAAAAATATGAACTCCTGCCTCATGCAAAGATTGAGAGGGAGGTTATACGGGGTTACCATCACTGGCCAACAAGAGTAATTTTTCCCAGATGAGCCATACAGTGTGAATCCATCCGTACACAAACTGAGTCGTACGTTCCTAGGCTCAGCTGCAAAATCTGGATGCGTCCGATCAAAGTGTCGCCATGCCTCATTGGAAGCCGGGTGAATCATTCGATCCGTAGCCTCTCGACACTTCAAATGCCAAGTCATATGCTTTGTAGTACCTACGGTATAATACATCCTCTGAAGATGAGGACTTAAGGGAAATACCACAAATGCTTCTTCGCGACCTTTGACTTCCTACCTTCCTCGTATCTATCAACCCCGCATATCGGGCATTTTAGGAAGTCCTTGCTCGCCGCAAACCCGTAGAATAGAAAATAGTGATTTGTGCAAACATCGATCTTCTCATACCCTAACCCCAAGGTTCCCAGCATCTTATGCATCCCTTTCGTGTCTTGAGGTAACAACTTCTCAATCTCAGGGTCGAACCAATCTTTAGACATCTTTAAAAAATGTCCAGACATGATGTTACTCGCCTTGTGAATAGTTTTGTAATTCACCCACTCTCCAACCCACTGCAGGACGGTTTTGCTCTTCTTAGGGTGCATCTTCACCTGACCTAGACGCATCAAGTCGTAGAAATCTCTCGCATCAGGATTCGGATCCTCGTTACGCACATCGTCCTCATCAAATCGGCCTCCATATGCTTCCATGACCATCTGTCTAAATGAATCGTCAGCACGAATAGGGCTGTCGGGAATATTGGCGTGTGATGGGCCGGGAGGTTCGTCGATAAACGTCATAGAAGTGGTGGTAAACTGCTCTCCATGCAAAACCCACTAAAAATATCCAAGCGTAAATCCCGACTTATGAAGATGATCACGGACTTGGTATCGATTAAAAAACTTTGAATTGTTACATTTTTTGCACGGGCACCTAATACGCCCCCGTAGATCTAAATAGCCATCTTGTCGCGAAGCAAATTATATGAATGTGCGAACCCCCACCACAAAACTATCTCGCAAATAACCACTGCTCTCGAATCTATCGTACATCCAATTCCTATCTACGTGATAGTCCATTATTTATCTAAGATGTAAATTTTAAAGGAAATAATTAATTACAATTAATACTACAAACAATTAATAATTAACAATTTAAAACGTAACAATTATCATGAACGATACGGTTATAGAATTGATCAACTTACTTCTTGAAGCGTGAAAAAATGATCTTCAAGAATCTTGTGTCCTCTACGAGTACCCTCGACGCGTTTACGACAATATCTATCAAGAAATGAATAAACAAGTTAACATATCATACCAATATTTAGTATTGAAAAATATAGTTGACCATCTAAATGAAAAAAACGAGAATACCTTAAGAAATGGTGAAGATTATTGTGAATTATGAAAGTAAGGGAAATGGTATTTATAATTGAAAATCTGGCAGTTCGTGACCGCCTGGCGGTCGCGCATGCCAACTAGCCATTGGCATTCGTGACCGCCGGGCGGTCGCGAAAGCCAACTAGCCGTTGGCATTCGTGACCACCGGGCGGTCACGAAGGAAACTAGCCGTTGGCATTCGTGACCGCTGGGCGGTCACGAAAGAGGGGTCATTCGTGACCGCCCGCCGATCACGAATAATATTCATAAAAAAAATGCTTTTATGGATCCATCTTGATGTGTTTATGATTTTTAACAATAAGTCTCATTACTACATGTGAATTGAAGTAATAAATTAGTACAACATTAGTAATTAACATATTAAAATAGCGAATTAGATGTGATTAGGCGAGTTATGAACAAATAACTTATTTTATGTTCTACAACTAATCATCATATACACCAAGTTGTTTTAGATGTAATGTGTCATTTTGTGATAAAATCTCTTTTAATTTACTTAGTAGTAACAATTTTATCAATTTAACAAACATCGCACCTTAATTAAACAAACGAAAATTAAAAATTTCGAATGAGAATTATTCGTGACCGCTAGGCGGTCACGAATATGAACGCTGGGCGGTCACGAAGTAGGTTCGTGACCGCTGGGCGGTCACGAAAGAGGGGTCATTCGTGACTGCCCAGCGGTCACGAATAATATTCATAAAAAAAAATTGATTTTATGGATTCATCTTGATGTGTTTATGATTTCTAACAATAAGTCTCATTACTACATGTGAATTGAATTATAAATTAGTACAAGATTAGTAATTAACATATTAAAATAGCGAATTCGATGTGATTAGGCGAGTTATGAACGAATAACCTATTTTGTGTTCTACAACTAATCATCATATACACCATGTTGTTTTAGATGTAATGTGTCATTTTCCGATAAAATCTCTTTTAATTTACTTAGTAGTAACTAATTTATCAATTTAACAAACATCGCACCTTAATTAAACAAACGAAAATAAAAAATTTCGAATGAGACTTATTCGTGACCGCTAGGCGGTCACGAATAAGGGTCTTTCGTGACCGCTGGGCAGTCACGAAGAGTATGGGGCAACCGCCAGCCGGTCACGAAAGACCCCTCGTGACCGCCGAGCGGTCGCGAAAGACCTTGGAATTGGGGGAAAATTCAATTTTTTTGAAAATTCAAAAATTTCACCCAAATTCTATATATACCCACCATTCCACCCATTAATTTTCACTACACTCAAATTATCTTCTCTAAAAAACCCAACACTTTCTCCTTTTTTCCTCATTTCCCAATCCAAAACATAAACACCAACAATTTTTCTTATCATCTTTCCTTATATCACCAAAAAACAAAACACCAACAATTTCTCTTCTCCTCTTTCCTTATATCTCCAAAAAACAAAACACCAACTCTCTTATTTTCTTTCTTTCTTTACTTATAACCCAAATCATTCTCTTAAATGATGTTTTATATAAAAAAATCGCCGAACCATACATTCTATTCGTAAAAAACAAATATATATTCTGGTATTTTGCCGGAATATATTTTTTTATTTCGTTTAATACCATCCGTGACCGTGGGGCGGTCACGGATGGCTTGAATATTATCCGTGACTGCCGGGCGGTCACGGATGATTTAAATATTATCCATGACGGCTCAGCGGTCATGGATGACTGCCGTGACCGCTCAACGGTCACGGAAGACCCCGGGGTCATCCGTGTCTGCTCGACGGTCGCAGATGGGTCATCCGTGACCGCTAAGCGACCGGTCGCGGATTGTCATTCGCGACCGCCAGAGGGTCATTCGCGACCGCCAGAGGGTCATTCGCGACCGCCAGAGGGTCATTCGCGACCGCCCGGGCGGTCGCGAATGACCCATTTTTCTTGTAGTGATTTTTGTTAGAGTGTTAAAAAGAATACGACGACAAATTATAAATTATTGCGGCAGAGTTGCTTCTTACTTGGAGATTCTCCTTATTTGGGTTTGCCGCTCACCAAAATTTCATGCACATGTAATATGTAATTATTTCCTCATTTACATCAAAAACATTAAAGCTCTTCCCTCATTTAATAAATTTACCTTTGCCGATAAATATTTGTTTTTATTGCGACATTGTTTAATGCATTATATTCCATTCAAAATATTAAAGCAATATGTTGATTCTTGTACTTTTATTATTGTAGTGATTTTCTTGTTTCATGACCAATAATGCAATATGCAACAGAGAATCGAATCATATTTGCTATAGCCTATAGGTACTGTAGCCAAAAAAGAAAATATCTATTGAACTCTTCATATTTATATTTATCCAAAAACAAAAAAAACTCTTACTTCATATTTTTTACTTCATATTTTTTCCTCCTCCGTGGTTGACCAATGATCAAATAGATTCATAAAATAAAATCCAAAATGGTTATTACTTTATGACAATTTATGAATTTTCCCTTTATAATATAAATAATGATTAAGGAAAGATGAAAAGTCATTTTTCTATTTTATAATTAAAAAATCACATTTCAAGCATTATAGCAAGAATATAATTTTCAAATTAAATCTTGACTAGAATATAAAGTCATTTGTCTAACAAGAAAAATACTTGAGAAGCATTAGATATATTATTGCACAATACTTAGTTTACTCGTGAGAAGAATTTGTTCTCAAAAAGTACTTTGTAGAATTTTAGATTAAAAAGTGACTAGATTAAATAAGTACCACAAGGTCCATAATGATTTTCCTTATACATATATTTCAATACTTTAAAATTAATGATATGGGAAAACATATTTTTAGTAAGGAAAAAAGAAGTAAGCAATATAATCTTGATATAATGCAATGAAGAAAAAAAAAATCTAAACAACATACAATAGTCAAGATATAATTTAAATACTAGAAACGTTGGCACGCGGTTCATTCGCAATTAATCACTTCTTTTAATTATTAAGTAAAGATTTTAATTTAAATATGGACAGAAAATCTACATATCATAACCTTCTTTTTATGTAAGAGATTATTTAATAATTATTTCCTTTAATAAAAAGATTTAAATAATAATTAAGCTAAAGTAAATTACAGTTATATTCTGACTAATAATAAACTTTCATAGTATGTAAAGGGGTAAAGAAGAAAATTAAAATTTTGATATCAACATGCCTTTCTTTATATAATAAAATAGTATAAATTATCTTGCTATAGTGCTTGAAATATGATTTTCAATTATAAAATAAAAGTTGACTTTTCAGCTTTCCTTAATCCTTATTTTTCCTTATTTATATTATAGAGAAAATTTATAAAGTGTCAAAAACTAATTACCATTTTGGATTTTATTTTATACGTCTATTTGATCCTTGGTCAATGATGGAGGAAAATATAATATGACTTTTGTTTTTTGGAATCTATATGCTATTATATAAAGAAACCCATTGTGACACCAATCTTTTGATTTCCAACTTTAATCTTTGAGTTTTAGCTATATTGTAAAAGTATACTATTAAATCCCCAAAATAACCTTACAAATTAAGTTAGACTACTTAATTACACTATTCATTGTAATTAATGATTTACTTTCCCTATAATATATTTTTTTTCCATTGTTATACTCTAAATTTATGGCACATGTTATCTAGATAAATTTTCTTCTTTAACCCACATAGAATGACATTGAAAAAAGAATTATGCTCGTGGGAACCGCGTGCTCCATTTGCTAGTAGAGATAAATATGAAGAGTTTAATAGAGAAGTTTGTTTTGGTTATATATAAGCAAATAGTTGCAGTATGAAATGGGTAAAGTGAGTTGGTAAGTACTTTTAATTATTTTATTAATAAATGACTCAAAGTGATTAAGAGCCGTTGCATAGTTTTACTCAAAGTTAGTTGTTAATATTTTCCCCTTAATGTGAATAATATAAAGCCAAAATTGCCAATCTTTTTCAGCCACGACAAGTGCGTGGTCCTCGCTGATGACTTGCGCTCCACTTGTCTGTCTTTTGCCCTAATATAATATTAACAACCTTTTCTTGATAATCTCAACTGCAGCGTCATTTTTTTTTTAACACAACAACAACTTTTATTTATTTACGGGCCATAGGCCATGGAACATACAACAGGGCGCGGGGATGGGGTTTGCGGGACTGGCGGAAATATGTACAAACTATGTCACAAGATACTAGACTAGCCAAACCGGGCGGACAATGAAACCAGACAGCTCTATAAGGAGGCTGCTCATGGTAGTCGACTGCATCCCGATCCCGTCCTGATGTCGCAAGCACGTCCGCTATCCTATTCCCCTCTTTATATGTACATGAGAGGTATATGTTTGGTACCTGACTTCCCAGACTTGACACATCACGCAATAGGTTCAACATCTCGACCGAGGCCATATCGACCGAACTACTGGACAAAAGAGAATAGATCACCTCTGAATCAGTCTCAACAATAAGTGCAGGAATAGAGAAATGCAAAGTAAGTAATAAGCCCTGTCGTATCGCTCTAAGTTCTGCCACGTTGTTGGTGGAGTGACCTGTTGCTTCCGAGAAGGCCGCAATGACCTTGCCATTGGAGTCCCGGATAACACCTCCAATGCCCGTGGGCCCGGGGTTGCGTAAAGCAGCCCCGTCCGTGTTTAGCTTGTACGTTCCTTTAGGGGGCGGAATCCAACGCACCGCAAAGCGATGGATTTTGGGAGGGCGCGATCGTACCCTGAGGGGCGAGGACGCCAGGTATGTTAGGGTGCGTTGGAGTATATTGTCGGAATTAATGAGTTTATCTTGGAATAAGAACTCGTTCCTTGCTCTCCACATTTGCCAACATCCAATTAGAGTCGCGTTAGGGTTCCGGATGCGTCGTAGGTGCAGAATAATGTGGTTGCCATCAGGGGCGGACCCAGGAATTTTTTTCACCCCGGGCTAAAGAAAAATTGAGTTCGAGAGTGTTGGGTGCGTGGGTTAGTGAGTTGCTAGAATCGATTTTATATCCTTTCAGTTCATTCTTACATCATACACGTTGTTTCTTCAAGTTAGTTAAGAAACAAATTGTAATATATTAATTTTGTTATGAATTATAAATATACTAGTTTATTGGATATATAGCATTACTTAATTGTAAGAATAATTACTCTTGAATATTTTATAATTGAAAAGTATGTAATAAAATAATTAAATCTTGATACACTTTTTAATATTATATTTAAAAGATGGAAGAGTACTGTTACAAAGTTTTTATGCATCAATTAATATTATATTTTAGAGATTAAGTTGAGAAATCAATCTAAATTGTTAAAATGATTTGAGTGCGGTTATGTGAGGTTTATATGGATTATGGAACGTTTCTTATGTATTTTGGCCATAATTTTTGGTTTTCTGTATGAAATGGTAATAGCAGCTGAAAGAGTTGGTTTTTATTTTTAAATACTAATAGTGGGACTTAAAGAGAAAGGGACAAAATTACAATAGACTAATAGGCTGAGCAGCCCACATAACTGCTAATACTACTTTACTAAAATAAATTTACCCCGGGCTGGAGCCCAGGTTAGCCCTCTACCTGGGCCCGCCCCTGGTTGCCATTTAGGGGGGGTTGGAAGTTCGGTAGCTGGCGCGGGACCCTCTCAAGAGCTGCAGCGTCATTTTTTGCCAATCAGAATGTGTCCACAGACTCAAATAAAGCTATTAAATTTCCCCTAATCCCGTGTTTAAAATCCTAGGTCCCCACTCTCTGTTCCACACATGATATTTAGACACGTGTCCCCTCCAAATTTACTTTTGGATTTTAAATCCAAATCAAAACCTCTATGTACAAGGAAAATAGGCATCTGTCAGGCTCAATGTTTAGAAGTCGTTACCTTCTTTATTTTTGAGGTTCAACATTAGGCCAAATTAAACAAGTAGTCCCTTAACTTTTGAATTGCGCAGGAAGTGGTCCTAATATCTGGAATATCAAGTTAGGTTTTTAATATTAAAATTTGATTGTTGATAATGACAATTAACGAAAAAATGCCACTAATTAATTACTTATAAGTATTAGATTTTGGAATTCCAAACACTTCGAACTAATGAATTACTTATCTTGTTGTTATGATTAAATACCTAATAAAAATATAGTTGTAACATTCACTGACAAATATAATTTTGGGCTTTTTATAATTTATGCCCGTTAATTTCCACCAACTTCATGTTTTGCCCTTTTTTCGACCGGGCTTTATTTTTGCCCGGTAATTGTTTTTTTTTATTTAAAAAATGCCCGACGAGCTTGGTCGAAGCCCAGAGTTGAGCCCGTCGGGCATTTTTAAAAAAAAAAAAACAATTACCGGGCAAAAATTATAAGTTAGTGGAAATTAACGGGCAGAAATTATAAAAAGAGAAAATATTTTTATTTTAGACCCCATAAATAATGGAATTAGTCCATTACGACCATATCAGGCCCAACATACTTTCGTATTAATGTCTTAAGAACATAAATTCTAAAAGTACCTCGTTTTGACCGTGATATCGTCGGGTATTCCACTAGGTTTTACAAAGACCGTCGGCCTTCAACCACTCGATCGCAACCGATGATTCGACAATGGTTCCTTCATGATAAACAGCGCAACCCTGGTTAATTTCCTACTCCGGGTGTAAGAGATATAATTCAGAATGATGTATCCAGATTTTTGTTGCAAGTTGCATAATTTTCACTCGGATCATGAACCAAAGACTCCAAATCTGGTGAGCTTTCGTTCATTTGGCAGTTTTCCATATCACCATCAGAGGAATTTAATTGTTTGTCGATGAAAACTTGTTGTTGACAAGCGTAATTTGATGGCATTTATAGCCACCACTTTGAATTTGGGGATAAATTAGTATACGAAGGGATTCGGTTAAAAGGGACGGAGCTCGTGTTTGGAGCTCTTTTGGTGTCTTCTTAGACCAAGTATCGGTTGGCCGTTCTCTGCCAAGAAGCCCTTGCTTCGGCTAGTGCCATTTCTCTTTGAAATTCTCTTTTTCGGTTTTGCAGTTGAGGTGTTTGATGAAATGGGTCAATCAAATACGGGAGGGGAGGTGGTGGTGGCGGCGACAGCGTAGAGGAGGTTTTGATGTTGACAGGGGTAAATCAGTAAGCAAGTAAAAAGTCTTGTTAATTAAGGAAGAAAACCATCGAGAGGCGTTTAACACAGAATTAGCCACACATATATATTCTTCATCGATTATATCTAACTCCATGACCGATATAGGTAATTAATTCTAAGCAATTAGACAAAGTGCGGGGTGAAGCCATCAATGAACCAGGGTTGCGCTGTTTATCATGAAGGAACCATTGCCGAATCATTGGTTGTCATCGAATGGTTGAAGACCGACGGTCTTTGTAAAACCTGGTGGAATACCCGACGATATCACGGTCAAAACGAGGTACTTTTAGAATTTATGTTCTTAAGACATTAATACGAAAGTATGTTGGGCCTGATATGGTCGTAACATTCACTGACAAATATAATTTTTGTAATTTTATTTGTGAATAAGATGTATAATTGTCACAAATATTATTGCCAACTATATTTTCAGCCTCATTTTTTACTATGTGTGTATATTTCCAGCCAAGGAACAATTTTATATTGTTTTATATTTATTATGCGAGACAACACCAGCTCTCCAATATTTGAATGACTTCTATAAAAAAAAAAAAATTAATGCAAGGGTATAATGTTACAGTTGCCTACACATTCTTTACGGATGAGATAACTTTAATATTAAAAAAATATTTCAATGAATATATTAATGAAACCTTATAGATCCATTTTTTTTCAGCCACGACAAGTGCGTGGTCCTCGCTGATGACTTGCGCTCCACTTGTCTGTCTTTTGCCCTAATATAATATTAACAACCTTTTCTTGATAATCTCAACTGCAGCGTCATTTTTTGCCAATCAGAATGTGTCCACAGACTCAAATAAAGCTATTAAGTTCCCCTAATCCCGTGTTTAAAATCCTATGTCCCCACTCTCTGTTCCACACATGATATTTAGACACGTGTCCCCTCCAAATTTACTTTTGGATTTTAAATCCAAATCAAAACCTCTATGTACAAGGAAAATAGGCATCTGCCAGGCTCAATGTTTAGAAGTCGTTACCTTCTTTATTTTTGAGGCTCAACATTAGGCCAAATTAAACAAGTAGTCCCGTAACTTTTGAATTGCGCAGGAAGTGGTCCTATAAATATCTGGAATATCAAGTTAGGTTTTTAATATTAAAATTTGACTGTTGATAATGACAATTAACGAAAAAATGCCACTAATTAATTACTTATAAGTATTAGATTTTGGAATTTCAAACACATCGAACTAATGAATTACTTATCTTGTTGTTATGATTATATACCTAATAAAAATATAGTTGTAACATTCACTGACAAATATAATTTTTGTAATTTTATTTGTGAATAAGATGTATAATTGTCACAAATATTATTGCCAACTATATTTTCAGCCTCATTTTTTACTATGTGTGTATATTTCCAGCCAAGGAACAATTTTATATTGTTTTATATTTATTATGCGAGACAACACCAGCTCTCCAATATTTGAATGACTTCTATAAAAAAAAATTAATGCAAGGGTATAATGTTACAGTTGCCTACAAATTCTTTACGGATGAGATAACTTTAATATTAAAAAAATATTTCAATGAATATATTAATGAAACCTTATAGATCCAATTTTATCAAATATCACTCCTAATTCTAATCAATATAATTGCGTGTTAGTGAAATCTAACGTACATTTCAATTATGCATATGTATTTATAAAGCCTCACTTATATATTAAGTCATATTCTATATAATTAAAAATGAGCTCCATTTTTTTTATTACACGTCTTATATATTCACAAATAAAATTTCAAAAATTATATTTCTCACTGAATTTACACTTACTAGTATTTAGTAACATAAACAAGCTATACTTGATTTTACAAATTAAGAATTATAAGTAATTTACTGGTAACCTGCAAAATATTAGTTTTTATAGGACCACATTTTGCACAATCAAAAGTTCTGGGGTGACTTTTTGATTATTCCCTGATGTTGAGTCTCAAGACCAAAAAAAAAAGTACGGGTGTTTAAGTTTGGGCCTGTACTGGCATAAGCCTATTTTCTTTGTACAGAGAGATTTTGATTTTGATTTTAAATTGGAAAGTAAATTGAAAGAGGGCAAGCGTCATTATATTATGAATGCAATAGGGAGTGGCACACAGTTTTGGAACAGAAGATCCGAACCGCCTAGGTTACATAGGCCGGATGCGCATATACTCATGGGCAGATGCGCGTGCGCCAATGCGCATATTTCGAAAAATGGAATCGTTAATGCGATTTTTGTGCATCTATTAGAAAAATATAAAATTTAAAATATTAAGTGAAGTCATCTATATTGATGTGATAAAGAAATAAATGATGATTACTTATATTAAAACATGTGCTAAATTTAGTATGTGATGTATTTGTTAATCGAGATAAGAGTTTCAATGTATTTACTCATTATTAATTTTTATGTTCTTTCTTATTTGTCATGATCCCACAATGTACTCCATTTCTATCTTGCTATCATTCTTATCGAAAAAGAAAAAAAAATAGGAACTAGACCTAAATCACAATAGATGGAGGAAAAAAAATACACAAACTTAGTAAGAATTCTTAGGTCGGGAATTAAGGATTCTTAGTTCGCCTTTAAGTCGCGACAAGCACTGAATTCGCTAATTCGCGACTAATACGCTAGTGCGGCAAGGGTAATAGGAGACTTATGTGACCTAGTCCCCGCCACGTTTGTCACCTAAACATTAACAAATTTTGATGCCCAACAACATCACTATATTGTATCGTTATGCAATAAAGAGAAAAAAGAGAAGTTTTGTTTTATTTAAAAAATGTATAATTACTAATTCGTTATTAACAGTGATGGGACTTTTATTTGTTGGCCGGAAGGCTGTTGCACCCGTTGTTTGTCCTATTCCTTTTTCGTGTTATTTCTGTATAAATAGACACCAGAGATATGTTTCGGCTTTTAATTGCAAAATCAGATAACTGCTGGTTCTAGCAACTTTTACGCTGAATTTATGCAAGTCCAAGGTTGTTTTTTCAGTCTGATAGCAATTATATCAACATGGCTTAGGTGGGGTGGACCTTGGATGTCACAATTACAATTAGAAAGTCTTTAACTTTGTCATTAATAAATGGGCAAGGCTCTCACTTTAACCCAATCCATTGAAATGTTTTTATATTATATAGATGAAATGACTTGAATGGAATAATTAAAGTCAGTACGGTAGGCGATATAGTAAATTAGTACCGAGATTTGAGGTTAAACACGAAATAAGAGGTAGAGAATGCCTAACAACTTGTTTCTTTTTATTTCTTTTATAGAGTTTTTCTTTATAATTAGCTCCTGTGAAACTGAAAAAAGAAACAGCATGTTATATAAAACAACGAAATATTATATTTGAAACGCCTTGAGATGAGTATGATTCGGTTCAACAATCATTTGATAGATGAAATTAAATTTCTGTTTTGCTTTAGACGTACACGATTTATTTTATTTTTTCCCACAAATTCTTTAATGTTTAGTTCGCGTACGTCAAGTTGCACTATACCTAAGTTGCAGGGAGTAAAACTATAGATTACTGAAATAACGCTGGTTGGCAACAATTTTAAAAATCACGACTAGCTAGAATACCAATTATGGGAGGAAAAATGTTCATTCAAAACTCGAAAGCATAAATGCCAAACGTATAGGGTTCAGAACGAATAAACTTGCGGAGACTACAGATAATTTATTTGCATCTAAAAATTGTCATGTAAATAATCGTAATTAAAAAGCCCGTTTTTTTCCATAGAAAATGAACATTATAATCGTAATTTGCTAAATATGGATGAGATTATTTATTTGCGTATCAACGTATTATCAAATGTTCTTATAGACGCGATTGTGGGAACAAACAATTCCTTGAAGGGCAATTAAGAGGCCAATATGACTTACATCAACAATTAAATAACAAAAAATAGTACTAATATCAAGGGTTATATTTCCAAGAGCCCATTCTTATAGGTTTTGTGTGCCAGCCAGGTGACGTTTCTCATAGTGAAGACCCATAATGGCGTTTCTCATAAAGTTCATAAATGGATCAAAATTTCCGTGCGTTTCCACGAAAAGTATCGAAATGTTTCCGTTTTTGACTCTATCGGAACGAAAAATACATGTATTTTCCATGTTAGCTATATCCATAATTTTACGAATTTTCGAAACATGCCGAAAAGTCCTCGAAACATGCCGAAAAGTTCTCTTTTTAAATTAATAATTTTTTTGTAAATTTTAATCGTATCTGTCTTTTTGACTAGGATGAAACGTTGTATTCTCTGTATCTGCATAAGTTGGTTCATAATGTCGTTTATTTTTTTTGTATAATGGAGGTGATATACATTAAGGTTAGGTATACAATCAGGTCAGGTGATCTACAATTCTTTAAAAACACCTGGGGTCAAAAATAATATTATCAAAAATATAAGAACTAAGGTGTAAGTTTATATTTTTCTTCAAAATTTCATAGGAGTTGCATCATTGACACAATCTTAATACATTGTTTAGGAAAATTTAACGTTTTGGTCCCCTAACTTAGCTTCTTTTCGATTTTGGTACATTAACTTGGCACGCTGTAATTTTAGTACCATAACTTGGCACTTCATTTGAATTTTGGTCCCTTCACCCTTGCTCCGCCCAAACCCGCCGTTAAATGTCGACTTGACGCCCGTTGACTGTACACAAAGCAATTTTGACCTGATTTTGGGCCCCTCTTCTCCACGTGATGCGCACGTGGAAGCCACGTAATTAAAAAATATAACTACTACGCATGGGCGGCGCGTTGGAGTCACGGAGGTGGCGAGTGGAATTCTCCGGCTAGTCTAATGGCGCAGATCTAATATAACAGTACGGAGTAGGGCTGGGCAGTTCGACTCAAAAAGCGTCACGGCGACGCTCAATCACCAGACTGAAGTTCCGGCGAACATATGAGTATAGGTGTAGAAATTCCGGCAACTTGGTCTAACTTGATCTATTTCTTTTCCCTACACCAACTTCAACATTCTTCCCCAATTTCACTAACCCTAAAACAAAAGAAGAATCAAATCCCATCCAATTAAAAATGTTGAGGCACCTAATGAACAAGATTCTCGGTCAGGGCCTTCGATCCCCTACTCCTCTGGTGACGCGTAGGTACCCCTACTCCTTTGCTCCTCTTGTGGCGCGTACGAACATGATTGTCGGCCGTATAACAGGTCTGGTTGGAGCTCCGGCTTGCGGTGATGTCATGAAATTACAAAATTAGGGTTGATAACGAGACCGAAAAAATCGTCGATGCTTGTTTTAAGATCTTCGGTTGTGGCTCTGCAGGGGAGAGAAGGCGTTTTTGCAGTGAGAAGTGTTTCGTGCTGGTGGCGGTGGTTGGATATTGGTGGTGGAAATGGCGGTGGCTAGGTGCTGGTGGTGGCGGTGGCGGTGGTTAGGTGCTAGTGGTGGCGGTGTTTCGGATATCATTGACGGCGGTTTCCGATCGAGGAGAAGAGGATGCTGGTGACGGTGTTGTGGGTGTTTCGTTGCTGGTGGCGGTAGTTGTATAAATAGGAAAGATGAGATTGCTTATAAATCTCCTAAAATTTTGCAGATTGTGATTAGACACTATAAGGAAAGACCAGTAAGTTTGTTAATTAGAAAAGGGTATAACGAAGAAAAATAAAATATTGGTCTGTAATTAGGGATTTTGCTCCGTATATATCATTTCACATTATTTAATATTCAATGGGTGAAAACATATATTCATCAAATATCAAGAAAGGAAAATATTTCAACAATAAGTCTCAAGACAAGAAAAGAATTTTCCACCAAGTCTCAATTTTTAAGCGATGAAAAAGAAAAATTCAATCAAATCAAGTATTCCAAATCAAAAAACGCAGGAGTCCATCACACCCATTCATCTCATCAGAAGATTATGATTGAGATTCTCACTTCAACTTCAACTATAGATAGATGTGTTATTGAAGAAGAAAGATCACAATCAACAATCAAGAAGTCAATGGAGCAACAAAGTTCTGCAAATCCTCTTCATCGTGTTTAGATCAAGATTCAAAATGTTCGTCGCGAGGACTGAAAAAATAAACTCTTTTGATTCGAGAACAAGTCACGAGGCCTTCGAAGAACTATTACTGAAGACTAAGATTCCTCCTAAGAATATTGACATTCAACCAATTCAAAAACTGAATACAAAGATATTGTTCGGCGCAAACACCAACGAACGAGCCTTTTTGATTCGAGAACAAATCACAAGGTCCTCGAAGAATCATTTTTGAAGATCGAGATTCAATAAATGCAACAATTCAAGACGAGGATGATATTGTTCGCTCGTCGTGAAGACAAGTTACGTTACGTTGATTGTTAATTCAAGATCATGCTCAAAGCCCTTGGATTGACGTTCAAAGCTATGTGTAAAAAAGATCAAAATCAACTCCACATTATAGTTTGAAGACGGCATCTTAATAGAGAAGAAATCAAAGAATCTGTAAAGACTGTGACCTCATATTTACTTAAATCTACATAAATTTTATTTTGTACTAATTTTTCTTGTCTTGAATTTTTAGAGACTCGAAGATTGTGCTTACAATTGCTAATGAACAAACTCTTAATTAGAATTCCCGTCACAATTGAACATGACTTAACCGTGTTTTTCATCTGGCTGAGCACCAGAAAACTTCTAAATGCACGTAAGTGTTTTATAAGTAACACAAATGGCACATGAAAAGTGAGACAAATTTATGATTCATTGGCACGGTCTCCCTTGCTCCTCAAGGCAGAAATTTCTATAAATTCCTTAATTTGAATTCCATAACTCTGGTACTATACAGGAAAAAAAATATGTTTGGTCCCATAAGTTGGCACCCTCATACATTTGGTCCCGTAATTTGTCACCTCACGCGTTTAGTGCCGTAAGTTGATAAAAAGCCTTAATTTTAGTCCCGCCTCGCCGGATTTCACTTAACTCAGTCGGATTTTGCTGATGTGGCACCCGTTTGACTATAAAGTTAGGGATTTTGACCTCCAAAAAAATAAAACTAATTACGTGGCAGTCACATGGACTCCATGTAATCAATTAATTAAAAAAAATTGTAAGAACACTTTCAGGAAAAAACTTACTTACCTGTTCAATAACAACAAAAAAAAGGTTACTTATTAAAATACAAAACTTTAAGTTTTTTTTCTCACTCTTCACTCTCAAAAATCAACTTCAATAAACATAAATATTCGATGGCTACGCCATTAATCTGCATTATTTCGCCAATTTTGCATCTTCTAACATCATTAATCTGCATAATTTCTTAGTCAACATCATTAAAGCATTACTGTAGGATTTTTTGACAGCCATCAAAGCATTACTTGAAAATTTCATTATTCACTTACGGGACTAAACGCGTGAGGTGACAAATTACGGGACCAAATGAATGAGGGTGCCAACTTATGGGACCAAACATATTTTTTTCCCTACTATACAACAACAGTGGTAACCAAAGGCATTCTGCAATTCTTAAAAAATCATGTCGACATTTTCTTTAATCGGTCCAAGCATTTTAGACGCATTGCATTATCACTTATTTGAATGAAATTTTGCATTTCAAAAGGTCAGATGGAACGAAATCAAGGGTATTAGATGCGAATTTTTTCATTCTAATACGGCTGTTTTGTTGTCGTGAAAATTAACGTTGAGAACATGCTTCCACATTACTTTAATTATGAAGGGGATTAAAATAGTGATTTCAACTAAGCAATTTTCAAAATGTGAGAAAATTGTTATTTTGGAGTTGAAATGCTGTTGCATATAATTCAATAGAGGTTATTTCGCATTTATTATATTTACAACATATTTTTGTGTTCTAATTAATTTGAATCATAAAAAATTGTTGTTGCACTAATTAATAATCGAAATTGGTTGACCTGTACGTTAGAGTCATCTATACTATTATATAAAGAAAGACAAACCGTGACACCAAATTTTTGATTTCTGATTTTAGCCTTAGAATTTTAGTATTGGGACAATAGTTTATTATTAAGTTCCTAATCTAGCCTTAATTTAAGTAGAACAATTACTAAAATCATTATTGTGATTGGGGATTTTGTTTCCCAAAATTTAGAAATTTCTATATAAATTCCTATTCTTATATATGATCTTCACTTATTTAAGTTATTTTTTCACCATACAAATTAAAATAAATTTTAATTACGCGGAGACCGCGTGACAATCTTTCTTGTCTTAGATTAAAGGAAAGAGATCATTTTCTATATCACACATAGTTTCCTAATACACACACACACACACACATATATATATATATATATATATATATATATATATATATATATATATATATCCGGTCCTAATAAAGGAAGTAGATCATCTTACACAAAATTATTGTCGCACTAATAATTGAAATTGGTTGACCTGTACGTATATATAATATATACTATGTAGCACTTACAAGATCAAGTCATATATCAAAGGAAAGAAATCACTTTCTATATCTAGTTTCCTAATATATATACTTAATTACTTGATCATGAGCTACACGTACATTATTTGTTGTTAAATTAATTGAGGAAGTTAATCATCCTATTAATTCCTTAATTATCATATGCCTATTAATACCGAAAGATATGTATTATATTACGTATTATTTCTTAATTCTTAAAAAATCTATAGAATCTCATCATGGCGAATGGTCATCATTATTCCAACTGTGGCCACCAAAAGAGGCGATGGTTTGCAACCGGTAGGATCTCCAAATATCTGAAAGCAAGAAAGTGCGATGGTCGGGAAATTAGAGCCACCGGCGACTACATAGCTGAATGTTGCGTTGTGTGTCTTAAAGATCTTTACGAGAGAAAAGAGGCGATTGCGGCACTTGAATGTGGACATAAATACCATGTGGACTGCATCAAAAAGCGGCTACGAAAGAAGACCCTTTGCCCTATCTGCAAAGTCAATGCCCTGACGGTTAAAGAGAACCCCAAGGCCTTTTTTGTTGTACAAATTGATGGTGTTGAGGGGCAAGGTGGGCCAGACGAAAGTGGATGCGGAGATGAGGTTGAGGCAGAAAAATCAACCTTTTGTGTTTTGTTGAAGGATTTAATGGGCATACTTTTATTGGGAGTTGCTGTAATTATTTATATTTTATGATAAGCCACAATTTAATTTGAATAATATTATGGACAAACTTTGCAATCTTTTGATCTGTCGCAAAATCGTCGATTTGTTGTACAAAATCGATCCTAAGCAAGGATTAAAGTTTCGGTTTTTGAGTAGGTTTAATCCAGGGCGGCGATTTTGCAGCTCTGCCACGAGGGGTACTACTTTTGATGAAAAAACCAAACTTAAGGTACTATATGCGATCATTGCCAAGTTAAGATACCACGTTTGCTAAGCTGCCAAGTTAGGGTACCAAAATTGATCTTTTCCCTCATGATGTTGTATATTTTAAAATTGCTTTGATATTATTTATTTGACATGATTTCTTTGGTTAATGGGGATCAAAAGTCTTGTATGTTATAAGTGTGCGAATTATTGACAATTAAGGGTGAGACCCCATAACTTACGCAATTACTACCCGCCTAATGTAAAAAATAAATTCCCTACTTATTGTATGAAATAGCATCATAATTACACCATGCATTAAACTTGCTTTCATGTGGGAGTTAGGAAATCAAGTGTTTTTGTAATCTATATAAAGGTGCCTCCATATCTATTTTCTCTCAGTCGCACCCCTATATATAGAGAGATCGACCCACGATACAAGGCCTCAACTACCAGGCCCACATACGAAACAGTCGAACCGACAACGATTCGATACCCCTCATCTCAAATTGCCTACGATTCGACTCTCTCCATACTAATCGAATCACCTAAGATTCGATACTTTCTAAAACAATCGAACACGTGTTGATTTGATTCTCTAAAAAATGTTTGATTTGAATACGTTATACATCAAAAGGCTCGAAATCATTGCTGAACGACAGATCAAGCATGAAGCCAGGTATTTTTATTTGGCACCCGTAACTTTGGATTACGGCTCCCAAATGGTTGGGGGAAATATTTGAAGCCAAAATTTTTTTTTTGCCATCCATAACTTCTGACTGCGGCTCCCAAATGGGAGGCATATTTTAAAGTCATATACTTTTATTTGGCACCAATCCCTTTGGACTACAGCTCCCAAATGAGGAGCATATTTTGAAGTAAGATGTTTTTATTTGGCACCCGTTTCTTCGGATTACGGCTCCCAAGTGGGGGCATATTTTGAAGCAAATGAATTTCCTATTTCAAGAACATCAACAAACATTCTTACATTTGGCACCCGCTCTTGAATCAAGACCGGCTCCCAAATTAGGGGGACTATATGGTGGGGGTATTTTAGGTGGCTAGAAACGAACTGGGCCGGCCTGGCCCATTATCGGCCCAAACGGAAAAGAATCGAACACGGGTTGTTTGATAGTTCTTGAACGATATCGTTTGACTTTTATTGGCTTTTTGCGGAACAGGGTCTGCATCCCTCTATAAATACCCTAGATCCTGAGATTCACGCAAATCGTTAATTACTGTTCACAAACCCTACATCAATTGAACCAACCGTTCAACTATTATGTCAGTTCGAGAGTTTTCCCGTTCGATCGATCAACTCACCTGTTCGATTGTTATCAATTAGCATTCCCAGTTCGAGGGTTTTCATGGTCGACTCCAGGATCATTCGATTGTCCTGAAATTCGACAATTATTTTAGCGTCAAACCAGTCTCTGTTCGATCGTTCTCAGTTCGACTCTTTAGGGTTATTTTAGTCATTCTGGGCTCTTTACCTGTGTAGTAGGTGTTCCGAACAAAGCTAGTCCATTCCTTGTAATAGATTAGCATAGTTTGGTATATTTCAGGTTCCATTGTACTCTAATCTCATTATCTTGTAATCTAGACGAAATATAATCAAATTAACATGGTTTCCAAAACAGGCACTGCAACAATGATGGGAAAATAAATATCATCAAGGTAAATTTAGAAATTATTCTTTTTGTAGGAATACTCTTTTCGGGTGTTTGAATGGTTTCATTCATTAAACCTTGTTATGTTGATGGTGGCGACACTATTTATTGTCGGTCGTCGGGAACAAACGTTGAAGTTAAGGTGGCTCTTCTCCGTACCAGAAGAACATTGGATTTTTTCCCTTAATATCATTTCTTCAATGGTGTTGTGCATATGGATACTGAGCACATCTCTGATAAGGTCACCAAACTCAATTTCTCAATCTTCTTCTTTAGTGTGATCATGTCTTTCACAAACTTCCCATATTTCAGCACATAACCGATGGCAACTATTAAGGGTATTTCGATTGAAGTCCTCTCCAATGATTTTAAGAAGGCCTCATCTGTCTTGTCAGTTGTTCTTTTGTGAAATCTATGTGGATAAGGTACTGTTGCTGGACAATCCGGTACTCTCTTTTGTATAGGGCCCATTATTTCTTCAACATCGTCTTCCAATTCTTCAACTTTATATTGAACGTTCACTAGTTGTTGAGTTGTTTCCTTAGATGATTGAATGGGCGGTAATGGTGATTGTATAGCACGACCACTCCATAACGTAATGGCTTGTACAACTTCCCTTAGGAATTTCGGCTGTTGTATAGGATACTCTATCAGTTGGTTTGTTTCCCAATCTCTTTGATGTGAGATAGCATTTGCATCACCTCGCCTTCTTGTATCAACTCTCGGCTGTTCTAATACTAAATGTAGATGGTGATATTATACCATGTTTAGGGTGATGTCTAGTAGAATTTCCTTTGCTGACTCATCTTTGAGTTTTATGAAACAACCTACTGCTATGGAATTCAATATGCTTTTGTTATTTTCATCTAACCCAATGTAGATGACTCCTATAGTCTGTTGTGGCTTCACCATGACCCAGACATCTTTTTATGAGTAGATTAAATCTTGTCCATGCGTCATAAATTGGTTCATATGGATTTTGCAAGCTCATGATTTCTCTGTGTCGTGGCACTGCTAAAATTGATGGAAGTCCCCATAAATAATTATGCCATTTGTGCCCACGTTTTCGTACTTAATGCATTAAGTCACATGTACAAATTATTAGTTGCTCCAACAAACATTTTGTGAAACATTTTTAATTTGAGACAATCCTCTGTTAGATGCGCTACTAAATAGGACTTACACAGTTTTTCAAACTTCATTAAGTGGTAAACTATATCTTCTCATTTTCTTTATCCAAATATGAAGACAATTACTTCAGGTTCCACGTGTCCTGTAACTTGTGTAGGAAACTCGTCTTCAGAATCATCTATACAATGTTCAAATCTCTTGTATCTTGATACTTCTATTCTTCGAGGTAGATAAGGTCTTCACAATTTTAGGTTGCCCAAAATCCATCGGTTATTTTAGATGTACCTGAGAATTTCATAAACAAAAGTTAGATACATGAATATAATTATAAAGTAAATCCAGGAATATGCGTTCAATTCCCTAAGTCTCCGACAACTCTGCCAAAAACATGATGCGTATTTTCTCATGTTATTATTAATTTGCAATGTTGATCTAATAAACGTGTTCGCAATTATAAAGTCAAGTAAGATTACATCCCAAGTATCAAATCCCACAAGGACTATGATTAAACCTAGTATTCTATTAGCTTACTACTCTCTTAAGTTTTTGTCACAATTAAAATGATTTATTGGACTATAGAAGTACTTAACCAAAGTAAGCAGAAGTACTTAACCAAAGTAAGCTAAACTAATAAACTGAATTGAATTGATTTGGATTAGGTTGTAAACAATAATGATTAAACGAGTTCGAGGTTCGGGTTCATTGGACATTCACTATGGTCATAACTACTTTGATTTCCTTAACTGGTGTATCTGTAAATGGCTTATTTTGTGGCCACAAGAGGACATGCTTCGACTTCTCTTTTCCACACACTTTTAAGTACTGTGTTATGTGGAGACGCTAGTGACCTCCCATAACTTCAAATCAATATCATGTTGATCAGGCACGACAAGGCATTGGGCACATCATAATCAAATAAACATAAACATTGCAATGTAATATAAATCAAATCAGAAGGCTTCACATAGTTTCAAGTCCAACTTCATCCTAACTCTAAGCATAAAGTAATTGGCCACTCATCGTTTCAAAGAACAGACTCATCATCATTATTGGCAGTGAAATGAATGTAAAGATTGAGAGAAAATATCATGTTGATTAGTTCTCCAGGATAGTTGCATATCCTTCTTGTTCAAGTTTTCTAATTCACTCATTTGGCTGGTGAGCACTGGTTCTTCTTTCTTTGATATATGATTTATTCTCTTGTTGAACTCTTCTATATTATTGATTTTCTTGCTCTTTTTTGAATTGTCTATCATTGTTGTTTATTGCTTGTGTTGTGTTGTTTGTAGAACATTCTCTGCATTTTTACTGCTGCGTACGCGTTCCTCTCTTAGGTTTTTCGATCCATTAGGTTAAGAGATGAAACCCCTATTTCAACACAGCTTTAGAGAGGCGCGCGACGTAATGTGTCCCGTAGCCTATGTCGCATGGGTACTTGTGTAGCTCGCGCAACTCTATGCACTGTAGTGTGAAAAATGATGCTCCATAGGTCGCGTGAGCTTCTGCCTGGTTGGTGCGGCTCGCGCATGTCTCTCCTCGTCTGCTTGATCAACTCAGCTCTTTTCGAATCCTTTCATTCATGGTTCATTTTCCATTGTTTTGACTCAACTGGCTCTAAAACCTTAAAAATACATAAAACTATCTAATATAAACAGAAAACACAAGGACTAAGAAATATATCATCAATAAGCGAGGGTAAAAATATAGATGTTTTATACACTTATCACACTGGTGTTAACACAAAACTCTATCGGCCCATTTTGTTCAATACTATAATCCTTGAGCATTTGTTTCAACCAACAAGTTGAGTGTAACAGCTTACAACATCAATGTACTTAGCCTCAGTTGTAGAGAGAGTAATGGAATGTTTCTTTTTACTACACCATGAAAACAAGTTGGTTTCTAGATAAAAACACCCCATAGTGGTGCTTTTTTGATCATCAACACAACCTACCTAATCTACATCACTATAACCTACAAGATGTGCATTATTGCTACACTTGTAACTTAGACAAAAACCAGTTGTTCCAGAAGTATATCAAATAATTTTTTAACAACTTAAAGGTGAGACATTTGAGAACACGCATGGTCATCTACACACCCTCAAATACTAAAGTAAATGGCAGGTGGGTTGGCGGTGAGGTATATCAGACATCTAATTATGCTCTTGTAGTAATTGGGATCAACAGAGTTGCATCTTTCATCTTTGCTAAGACAATTAGTAGTGCGGAAAGGAGTTTGCATCGAATTTGCATGATCGAGATCTAATATTTTAACAAGATTCTTTGCATATTTAGCACGAGAGATGAAAATTCCATTGATTCTCTGTAAGCCCAAAAAACAAGTTAGTTCCCTAAACATGCGCATTTCAAAGTCAATTTTCATGACTGCAACAAATTGTTGCAACTCTCTTTCAGAAGTTGGACCAAAAATATATCATCAACATAAATTTGTTCAATAATTATATGATTTTCAAAGTATTTAATAAAAAAGTACGATTAACACTACCTTCAGAATATCCTTTTTCAAGGAGATGAAGAGTTAGTCTTTTGTACCAAGCCGTTGTTGCGTGTTTTAGCGTATAAATAGTTGCAGTTTAAGAACATTCAACAGGAAATCAGGATCCGTAAACCCATTGGGTGGTTCAACAAAATCTTCTTCATTCAGATAACCGTTTAAAAATGCACTTTTGACATCCATTTGAAACAATTTAACATGTAAAACACATGCAACAACAAGTAGAAGGTGAATAGATTATAGTCTTGCAGCTGGGCAAATGTTTTGTTAAAGTCTACTCCCTCAACTTGAGTGTACGCTTGAGCAACAAGTTTGGCCTTATTTCTCACAATGTTCCCAAGAGTTTATCCTTCTTTCTCACAATGTTCCCAAGTTCATTTGTCTTGTTCTTGGAGATCAATTTTATACCAATTATGTTTAAGTTGGATGGTCGTGACAGTAATTCCCAAACATTGTTCATTTAAAATTGATTAAGTTCTTCTTACATGGCTTCTACATTTGGTTTTTCCAATAGTGCTTCATTGATGTTCTTAGGTTCAATACTAGAGATGTAACTAACAAAGATTACCCTTTGACCGTCACTGTCTCTTGAAAGGTCACATGTGCGAATTTTTTCTTCAATGTTACCAATAAAACAAAATTAGGAGGATGATTCTTCATGATGGGAGGCGGTGCTTCCCTTTGCACTAGTTCAGGTTCAACTCTTTCAACATCTAGATCAGCATTGTCATCATCCATTGTTGCAATAGTGGTACGCTCATAATTTCTCATGTGACTTTCATCGTCCGATTCATTCTCATGGTGAGCTAATTCAATATGTACTGTGATTTAAGCTTCAGAGGATGCAAATGAAAAGTTCATGAAATCAACAAATTCAACAGCCGATTCAATTATGGATTGAGTCCGCATGTTATAGACAAGAAAAGTATGACTATTGCAAGACTGACCAACAAATATCCATGATTCACATTTGGTGAATTTACCACTTTGCTCACGATCATTAAGAATATATCATGTACATCCTAAGATGTGAAAATGATGAGCGTTTGGTCTGTTACTCTTCCAAACTTCATAAGTTTTCTTATTGGTACCTGGACGCAAGTAAGCTCGGTTGATAATGTAGCTAGTAGTGTTACCTTCTGCCCAAAATTTAAGAGTAATTGTTTTAGCATTAAGCATAACACTAGCTCTTTCCATCAAGGTATGCTTCATCCTTTCCAGAACATCGTTCTATTGTTGTGTAATGGAAGCTGAAAACTCATGAACAATACCGTTTTCATTAGAAAAGTAAGAGAATAACGTGTTTTCAAATTCCTTACCATGGTCACTATGCATTCTCTTAAACTTTAAGTATTTCTCTGTTGTAAAGTGTTACACAATTATTTCTTTTAAAATGACGAAAGATTCCCTTATATCTTTTAAAAAACCAATCATGCGTATCGAGGGAAATCATCAATGCATACAATAATTTACCATTTACCAGCAATGCTTTCCATTCGAATTGGACCAACGAGATCTAGGTGAAGAGGTTCCACAAGCCTTTTTGATGGGGTGTGTTGCAACACTCCATGGCTAGACTTTTTTTTTTCCTTCAACACATGATCCACACTTGCCAACAAGTTTGTGTCCAACTTTAGGTACACATTTTACTGTTGTTAGACAACTTCGAGAGAGTTCCTGAAATTGACATAGCCCATCCCTTGATGCGACAACTCTGTGGGACTATCCACACTGAAGTTGAAAGTAAGAGAGTTAGAAACATAATTACATTTGGACAAGGTATAGCAATTTTATGTGTTTCTTGACCCTTACAAAAACGCAATTATCTACGCTATCAATCACTTCGCATTAATCTTTGGTAAATCTCACAAAGAGAATTTATCGCATAATTGAATGATGCTAATCAAGTTAGGATGTAGCCCATCAATAAAGATAAACATTCTTTAGTTTTGGGAACTCTTTCAAGTTCAAGGTTCCTCTTCATAGAATCACTCCTCTGTTTTCGTCACCAAAAATTACATCTCCCCTTTTTTCAGCAGTGAAATTGCTTAAAATACATTTTTCTCATATCATTTACATGGAACAACCACTATCAAAGAACCAAGAGTTATAAGAATACAAAGAAACAGTATGACATACAACAAGGCAAGTTTGTGTTAAAAATTTGCATCCAAATCTTCTTTGTAGATTTCTTAGTTGCAACACTACAAAACATAACATTCTGATTGTACTACTAATTGGGAGTTAATGTGTATCCGTATACTAAGTATGTTTCCTTTCTTGGACATCCACATAGCTATTAGGAGAACCTCGTATTCTACCTAATTGTTGGATATTGGGAATTTAAATTTAGCCGTAAACAACAGACATTCTCCTTCGTCGTTTCATTGGACTATTTATGCTCTCCCTTGCCACGGGGGTCTTTATGGGCTACTTCCTATTCGCGTCCCTAAGCTCGTACCAGGACTGCACTTACAAATTCCTTCCTAAGCGCTCGGTATCAGGCGCATGAGCGAATTTGATAAAGATTTGTTGACTGAATAGGCCTAAAACTTTGCTGTGGTTAAACAAAAAAAATTTGGATAAATTACTTCTCTTAAGTATTTGAAAACTTTTGATTGCCTACAAGTTGATAAATTTCCTTACATTTCTTCTTGGTATTGGTGAGATATTTTAAATGTTGGAAAATTATTACCAAATGTTCTTGCTGTTATGTTTCTCAAAACTCTAATGTTTATATTTGGGATGTACCATGGATCCCCTTCATTGAAGGTTAGTACCCTAAAGTTTCAAGGTCACACCCTGGGGAATTATCTTTTTCCTCGGTTGCCAATGACTTTGTTTGCACTCCGGGAGCCTCATGGCATCAAATCTTATTTATCCATTTTTTATGAGGAAATGGCCACTGTTATTGGTGTTGTATTCTCAAAGGAATTTCTGGGGTGAAAATGATCACTTTTGCCTGAGTTTGAAGAAATATGTTGCTACTATGCTTTTATTCTTCAAAAAAAGTATATTTTATTTTCTTGCTCTTCCTTCCCCTTTTTTAGGAGGCAGTTTCCACATGGTACAAGTGGGACGTTTACAGGTGTCGTATTTGTGTGAACTTTATCTTCATTCTGATAGGGACAACTAGCCGGCGTGGCTTCTTGTGGTCTACAGGCATTTGGATGAGGGACAGGTGTTTCGAAGAAGCTGGCGTAGCTTCTTAGCAGGATCCTTATCCGTCTATCGGGATAAGGGTGACACGTGTGCTCCGAGGGATCCTTGTTTAGGTTTTTATACTTTCTCTTGATATTCAGGCGCCTAAAGTGCTTCCTCTTGTCTTACTTGAGGTTGAAAAGCTCTAAAAGAATGCAAGCACAGACAATGCATGGATGAGGAGGTTGGAAGAGGAGAATCGCTTGCTGCGAGAGCGGGGGCGAGCGCAACAGGCGGTTTGGGAGAGGACCATCAAGCGGTTGTTTGAGTTTGAGAACGAGAACAAGCGCTTGCATAGCCGTGTATCCGAGTTGGAGGGCTTGGAGTTGGCGCTAAAGGAGCAGGTGAAGCTGTTGGAGAAGAAGAAGGCGGTGGGCGGAACTCGATAGAGGGAGTTAGAGTGGGACCTATCCCATGAACTTGCCCGCGTTGATGCCGTGGCAGAGGAATTAACTAAGGCTCCAACGTCGGCGGGCATCCCCCAAGTGGAAGTGCAGCGAAAGTTGGATGCGGCTGCTCAATATGCTCGAGATGAGACCGTCAAGTACTGCGGCTCCCTATATGCCCGGAAGTATCATGGCCATCTGATGGGGTACTTAATGTGGGGCTTTTCCCTGCGCTTTGGGCAGGTGAAACAACATTTTGGTCCCCAAGCCGATCTGCGGGTGTTAAGTATCCAGAATATGAAGCTACCTTCCTTGGAGGAGGCGTATACTCTTTATCTGAAGTGTGGATGCCTCTTTCCTCCGCCATCCGCTCCCACTGGTGTGCCTCCTTCGAGTGCCGTGGCTTCGGTGTCCCATGCCGCAGAAGGGACGGCTCCCGCGCCCCCTTCTTTAGCTCCCGGGTCCACGGAAGGGTCTACTCCCTCACCTCCTTCCTCAGCTCTCGAGTTTGCAACTGGTCCCACCGGCGTCTCCCCCACTGCTCCCATGGATGCACCTCCTCCCTCTCAAGCCTAGCAATTTTTTCTTCCTTTTTTTTTTGCCTTTGTAGTGTAGGAAGTAAGTTTTATCATGTATGAACTCCTTTCTTTTGTTAATGAATTTGTTCATTTTTTAATGAATTTGTCCATCGTGTGTGTTGTCTTTATCGCGTTTGTCTTCATTATATTTGTCTTCACTCTATCTGTCAAGATAGACTTGACATAAATATGGTAGTTGTGCTCTGTCAGGCTTGGGGATCCGAGTTTCTCTCTTAATGTCTCTAAGGACTTAATGTTTTGACTTTATCTTGAAGCACTTAATGATAGTAGATGCATGCGTCCCCTTCACATTTCAGTTGCCATCCGGGGGTTGCGACACGTGGAGTTTAGTGCTTCTTCTCCATTGGCTGTGAGAACCGCAAAATCCGGGTGGTCCTGCCTTCGAAGGTGGGCCCTTTGGGCTCACTATATATTGTTTTCTCTTGAACCATCATTTTCATCAGGTTCTCGTAGATTTCACTTTCATAAAGAACACTTTGTCTTGTCATTTTCACTTAAAAAGACAATTTTTGTCCTTGAGCACTTTGTTTTGGAGTGAAATTTCTAAGAAAACGTTTGGTAATGCTCGATAAGCCTGTCATGACACTTCCCCGCTCTTCCCATTATCAAGGGGGCCTTACTCCTCTTCGTAGGTCCCCCTCCATGCATACGGTACGATGTATTCCGAGTGAAGCTTTTATGCCAAGTCTTCGTCGTGGGGAGGGTGGTTCACCTTCCACCCTGAGAGGCTCTACCGTTCCTCCTTTGGTGCAACTTTGGGCGGATATGTTGTTGTCGCACAATATAAGGGATGTATTCATGAGTAGGGAGGCATACCTTCCGATAGACCGTCTTTCGGTATTCCATACGATCACGGTGAATCTCCGAATGTTGATAGGTGGAAGTCGAATCGGGTCGGCAGAAAGCACGGAATTCGCGGATTCGGTGGCGGCGTTGTTCGTTGAGTATAACTTAGAGTTGGGTGGATATGACGTTGTGTTTCCTAGGGCTGACCAACGAGCGTACGACCCTCCTACTGGGTACATGACGGTGTATTCAGATTAGATACGCTGCGGTTTGTGTTTGTTCTTTTACCCGTTTTTACGGGCGCTCTTCCACTATTGGCAAATCTGCCCAAGTCAACTTATGCCTAATTCCTATCGTTATATGGTGGGTTATGTTCTTTGTTGTGGGGTTCTAGACTTACCTCTAACCCCTTATCGAGTGGGGAGTGTCTTCCTCCTACATCCCTGTCCCAGAGATCTACCCTTCTTTAGCTTGGTGTATCGCGATCAACGTCGTTCTTTTACAATCATCACTAGGAGGGTTACCCCTAGGATGATTGAATGAGTCGTTTCTTTTATCTGAAGCCTCGTGGGATGATGGCCTGTGCGTGGGTAGTGCATGTCCATTGGGGGCTAGCGTACGTGGTTCTTTCATCGTAGGTGATCACCCACGAATCGTAAATTTTGCGAGAGTCCTTGCTATTTGCTGGAAGTTATGACATATGTGGTTTGCTGGAGATGTCCGACGCCCTTTCTCTCGCCGGTTTGCAAGAGGGGCGGCGGTGCGAGAGCTTTCTCCTCGCCCTCTGCATACCAATTTCTTTTTCCGTAACGTTTTTCCCCTTGTGCTTATTCGAAACCTTTTTTGTTGGGCTGAGATCCCATTTTAATATGTTTCGATTTTTCTTATAGGGTCAGAGATGGACTTCTTCGCCGTGGGGACGTCTAAAGGGGTCTTTCGGGAGTAGCAGCTTTGAGGACGTGTCCAATGGTGGGGAGAGGGAAAAGTTCTTACACCCAACCGGAGAGCTAACCCCGTTAGGAAGAAGCTCGGGTCGCTTATCCTTGTAACTGGTGGGTGATTCCTCATCCCGGGGGGTTCCCAGAGTGGAGAGATCTGGGGTTGTTTTGAGCCCCTTGCTCTCATTGAGGTTGGGTTCCTGGACCGTCGGAGAGAGTAGTAATCAAGGGGGTCATTCCCCTGGTTTCCACTGCGACGCTGTTAATGCGATAGAGGAGCGAATGCCCTTTTTTCCTGATACACCGCCTCCCACCGCGGAGGTGGAGTAGGGGAAGGTTCGCGAGTGGCCGAGCAATTTCCCGTGATTAACCCTGACGTGCTTTTTTGCCGAACTTGCTTGAGTGGTCTATTGAACGACATGGATTGCACCCAGTTGAATGCTCTTCCGTTGTCATCTCAACAAGATTTGGCTTGTAAGGACCTTTGCGAGGTAACATCTCTCTTTCTTTTGTTTTAGGATATAATTTTTGTTCCGGCGTTCCCTTGAATTCCCTTTTGATGGGGTCTTTCAGCTTTTTATGTGTGTTTGGAAGAGAGGGTGGAAGATCTACGAGGGCAGCTGCGTGTCTTGGAGGAACGATTGTCCTTGACCTCGGAATAGAAGGATGCGGCTGCTCGGAAACTGCTTGAGGTGATGCGGAAGCAGGAGGTGGCTCTGATGTTGGCACGAACCAGGCACTTATGGATATATCTAAGGTTCTTGCCCCTCGGGATGTGCTTCGGGAGCAATTCTGGGACATGGTGCGCATCAGATATAAGCTGTGTGAGGAGGCTGTGCGATCGGTGCCTGGGTTCCCTGCCACTCTAGGGATTCTGCGTCTGAATATAGTGCCTAAATCTCCCGCTACTTCACTGGCAATGGCTTCGTAAGCAGTGCCGATGTCGGAGGATTCGGCTATTCCTTCTGTGGATATAGCGAAGCCGATGGATCTTTCAAAGGAACATCGTCGTTGGCTAATTAGAGAGGGAAAACAACCTCGCGAGTGTTCTTAAGCATCGTGGTGTGCACTAGGACGTACCTGACAATGTATAAATCGTTGTATTGGTCTTTCGATGATAGGCGTATTTAGTTTTCTTTGTTGTGTTTTTTTTTGTAACGGTTGGCCTAATAGGATAGGTTTGCCTGTAGTTCTTAGGGGACTGTTCTTACGTAATGGCAAGGCTATCCCCTTGTTTAAATAATAAAATAAGAGCCATCTATTGGAAACACCGTTTTATTCACGCACATCTTATTTATATACAAAGGGCGGCTGGTTTCGCACCATACAAGCGTGCCATCAAGCGTAGTACTTTATTAAGTTATACGCATTCCAGGTGTTGTGGAGTACTTCCTCTTTGTGATTTTCCAAGAGGTATGTAGCACCTCTGACGATTTTAGCTATCTTAAAAGGTCCTTCCCACTTAGGCTAAAGTTTCCCTATGTTTTTGGAAGCTTCCAATATCTTTAGTACGTGATCTATGACTTAAAAGAGCCGGGATTCGAATCGGGCGTTATAGTGCCGTGCCAAGTGTCCCTTGTACTGCTCCATGCGAACGGCGATCCAGAGCTAAGGCTAGATTGGAACTATTGCTCACTTTCTTATACTATCGGACTCGCCAGCTTTCCACCACTACCTCCGGGGGTATAACCACTTCACTTCCATAGGTCAGACTGTAGCGGGTTTCTCTCGTGGCGGTTCTTTGGGTAGTCCGATATGCCATAGAATCCCGGGAATCTCCTCGACCCAGCGGGCCTTGTGCCAACCCAATCTTGCTTTTAGGTTTTTCAGTAGGGTTTGGTTGGTTCTTTCTACTTGGCCCTTGGCTTGGGGATATCCCACGGAGGCAAAACGGCGTTTTATCTCCCAGTGGTTGCACCAGTTTTCTAAATCTTGGCTCGTGAATTGGAGCCCATTGTCGCTAGCCAAGTATTGGGGGATGCCGAAACGGAATATAATGTATCTCCATATAAAGTTGATAACCGCTTCCAAAGTAATATTGGCTAGGGGTTCCGTCTCCACCCATTTGGTGAAGTAGTCCACAGCTACCAGCAAAAACTTCTTTTGGCCCGCGGTGGGGATCAGGGGTCCAACGAAGTCAATCTCCCATTTGGCGAAGGAGCACGAAGGTGGTCCGGACACCCATGGTACTGCGGGCTGGTGAACCTGGCGAGCGAAGGTTTGACACGTTCGGTAGTGCTTGGCGTGCTCCTGTCGGAGTATACATCCCGTCATACTTTCTTATCCCGTATGGCTACCGCAGGTTCCTTCATGCGTTTCCCGGATGACTTGCTTGGCCTCCATATGGCCTAGGCATTTGGCATTGGGGTGGGAGTAAGATCGTCGGAACAAGGTTCCTTCGTGGAGGAAGTACCTGGCAGTTTTACGTGCCATCAACTGTCGTTCCGTTTTGTTTTCCTAATACTCCTTTGGGTGCTTGAGGTAAGTTAGGATGAGCTCCATCCACTCGTCATTTGTGAGTTGTCGTGTCGCATTCATCTCCCTGGTTTTGGATTTTTCTGAGGTTGTTGTTTGGAGGAGTGTAATACGGCGGGTGTGGATGGTAGCGGTCTAGGAGGCTATTTTAGATAAGGCATCCGCATCTTGGTTATCGGAGCAGGGGAATTCTGCGATCTCGCAGCTCTCGAACCACACACTTATGTGTTGTACAGCTTGTACAAACTCGCGCATTCTTTCCTCTCGGGCCTCGAGGCGCCCTTCGTTTGTTATACGATAAGTTGCGAGTCGCTATGTATCACTACGCTTCTAACCCCTCCATCTTGGGCCAGTCTCAGTCCTATTAGTAGGGCCTCGTATTCGGCTTCGTTGTTGGATAAGGGATAATCAAGTCTAACGGTGAAGTATAGAGTTTCATCTTCTACCTCAGTGTTGGATATGACGATTCCTGCTCCGCCGTGAGTAGCCGTGGCGGATCCATCCCCAAATACATGCCATAAGAGGGGCTATTGGGTAACCTCCATGCCTGCCATCTCTTCTACGAAATCCGCCAAAACCTGGACTTTAATGGCGGGATGGGGGGCGTAGGTGATGTCATACTCGGTAAGATCGATGGCCCATTTTATGAGTCGGCCCAAGGTTCGGGCTTGTTGAGGATGGTTCGCAGGGGATATTTGGTTAACACCGTTACGGGGTGGCAAAGGATGTAGAGGCGTAATTTTCGTGCGGTAGTGATAAGGGCTAGCACTAATTTCTCAGTTTGGGTGTATCACCCTTCTGCACCTTGTAATGTTTTACCGACGTAGTATATCGGGCGATGCTCCCGATTATGCTCCTTAACTAACACCGCGCTTATGGCTTCCTCCCCTATTGCTAGGTATACAAACATATCTTCTTGTGGTGTAGGCTTCCTTAGCAATGGGGGGTGAGTTAGATACTCTTTTAACTCCGTGAGAGCCCCCTCCAATCGTTTAGTCCAATTGAAGTCCTTAATGTTTCGTAAGATTTTGTCGGCTGATTTGGAGATGAATCTACTTAGGGACGCCATTCTTCCCGTGAGCTTTTGGACATCTTTGATCGTCTTAGAAGTAGGAATGTCTTGGAGCGCTTGGGCTTTTTCTGGATTCATTTCTATTCCCTTTTCCATGACCATGAACCCTATGAACTTACCCCCTTTTATTCCGAAGGAACACTTCCGAGGGTTGATTTTCATCCCGAATTGGTCCATAATCGCTAATGCCTTACGGAGGTCCTCCGGATGATCTTCAGCTCGAGGGCTTTTAACAATCATATCGTCTATGTACACCTCCATTAAATTCCCAATTAGGCCAACGAACATCAAGTTCACAAGGCGCTGGTAGGTAGCGCCCGTGATTTCAATCCAAATGGCATTACTAGGTAACAGAAGGTGCCCATCTCGGCGATGAAGCTGGTTTTGTCTTGAACTATGGCGGCCATTGGTATTTGGTTATATCCCTGATCCCCTTCCATCATAGATAGTAAGGCACACCCAGCCGTGGAGTCTACCAGTTGGTCTATGATGGGGAGGAGATAACAGTCCTTTGGGCAGGCATCGTTCAGATTGGTGAAATCGACACACATACGCCACCTTCCTCCTGTCATAGGTACAAGGACCACGTTGGCTAACCACTCCGGGTAACGTACCTTCCAGATTTGATGCAAGTTGAGGAGTCGTTGGATCTCAGACCGAATAATTTTATTTCTATCTGGTCCCATATTCCTTTTCTTCTGTTGTATGGTCTTGGCTTCGGTCTTGACATTGAGGAAGTGTTGACATACCTCATTACTTATCTTTCCCAGGGGCCCGCCTTCCCAGCGAAGAGGTGGTTGAACTCTTTAAGCATAAGGGTTACTCCCTCTTCTACTTCTGGATTCATACATGTCCCTATTTTGGCAGTCTTAAGGGGGGCTCCTTCCACTATTTCAATCATCTTCAGCTCCTCTAAAGGCTGTACTTTCAACTCTTCCTCTAATCTTGGTTTTTTGGCTGGCAGGGTGATCTCATCTTCATTTTTGGGATAGCGTTCTTGCGGCATTCTCGGGCTTTGACTTGGCTGCCACGGACTTCCCCGATGCCTGAGGGGGTGGGGAATTTGACCTTCAGGTGTAAGGTAGAGGGGATGGCCTCAAAAGTTTGTATGAACGGTCGTCCGCATATCGCGTTGTACGTCCTAGAGGAGGCTTCTACTACCCAAAACTTTGTTGGTTAAGTGTGTCTCATGGCGCCCTCTCCCCAGGACATGGGCAGAGTGATGGTCCCTATGGTGCGGCATGCATCCACAGCGAACCCGACGAGTGGAACTTCGGCCGCGTCCAGACGGTCTTTCTTTAATCCCATGGCTAGGTAGGTTGGGAGGAAGATAACATCAACAGAACTTCCCATGTCAATTAGGATGCGTTGGGTCTCAATGCCGAATGTCGTGGCTTTTATGACCAAAGGGTTCTAATGGGGGTACACGATACCTTTCAAGTCTTCTGGACCAAAGGCAATAGTAGGTAATTGGGCTCCCTGTACGGAGCACACGGGCGGTCCTTGCTCCACTGGTCTCGCCTCCTTCAAATATTTCTTCTTTTTTCCCGGCGTGGATACAGAGATGTCCCCTCCCTCTATCATATTTATAGTTCTGCCCGATGGACGGTTATCCTCGTAGGATTGTGAGGGGGGGTGGGGGGTGGCAGCCTTTGGCGAGGAGTGTCCTCCCGGTTCTTGGTGTCGGACCCTCTCTCTTCCGTAGGTCCCTCGGATCAGATTCTCTTCCAAACATTGGATTTGGGGGCTTCTTGATTATTTTCTTGCAAATAATTTCCCAAGTATCTGGGGCTGAAGAGTCGGAGTATTTCGGTTTTCAAGGTGGTACAAGCGTCAGTATCATGTCCTCATGCTTTATGATACTTACAAAATATGCCGAAATCATTTTTGCCGCGAGGTCTCCTAATGGCGCGGGGCCACTAGAGATCAGTACTTGCTCTCATAACGTTGAGCACTTCGGCGGTGGTGATGGTTAAGAGGGGTAGCGATGCGGGCTGGAGGTGCCGCTTTACTGGTCCCCCTCCTTCCCTCATCTTCGAAGGTGTCTTCCCTTCCTTAGCTTTTTCTCGAGCCCCATTTTCATGCTCTAGATCATTGCGCTATGCCCGAATCTTGGAGTTTTCCGGCTCCTTCATGATGATATAGGTTTCTACTTTGTGCATGAGCTCATTCATGTCTTTAACTTGGTTACTCATAAGGTATCAAAAAAATTCCCCGGCTCTAAGTCCTTGGGTCAAGATGTCCGCTATGATGGACGGATTAGTGTTTGGTACGTCCAAGGCCTCATCCAAGAAGCGTTTCATATATTCTTTAAGAGGCTCATATTTGCCTTACTTTATCGTGATCAAGTGGCTAGCCGAATTTAGGTATCTCCGATTGCAAGAAAATTGGCGCACAAACAAGCATGCCAGTTGATCAAAACGGGAGATCGTGCCGGGTATTAGTTGAGAATACCAAGCTTGGGCTCTACCTGCCAGGGTGGTGCGGGACACTTGGCATAGGACAAAATCCGGCGTGGAGGCTAGGTCCATGGTAGCGATATACTGATTGATATGGTCTTGGGGATCTCTTTCGTCATTCTCCCCAACATATAGGGGGAGGTTGCTGGGGCGCATCCCGGGTGAGACCAGAGCGCGAGCTATTTCGGGGACGAAGGGAGACTTGTGGTACACAACTTCCTCGCTCGAGACGAGAGTTCTTTGTAGGTCCCTCATCTCCCTTCTTAAGTTGGTGACCATGTTCCACAAAGAGTGGTCCTCGCCGGGGAAAATAGTTGGTAATTTGTGCTCTCGGGGGTAGGGGAAGTTGGTTCCCTTCTCGCCTCGGGGTGCCCTACCCATATCTTCTCCAAATGGGAATCGTCGTTCTCTGGCCAGAGGGGAACTATCCTGGCGGGGAGGGGCCGATTAGAAATGAGATCTCGGGCGGGACTGATATTCTTCCGAGTAGGGTCATTCACTGTGGGTTCGGGGAGGAAAGTTCCTCCGGGGGTAGACCATTTCCAATCTATCCCTCCGGGTTGCTCCTTCCACAAGGCGTTCAGACACAGATCGTGGGATGTTTATAGAATCCACTCTTTCCATGGTTGGTGATGAGTGAGTTTCCGAGTGTTCCCTTGGTGCGGATTCCGTGGAGTTTCGTTAGCTCTCTGAAGATTTAGAGTTAGGGGAATCATTCAAGATACCTTCTTTCTTTTTCGCAAAAAGATCTCTTCAAACGTTCTCAAAGGCAAGGTTCTATGGCGTTCCCACAGAAGGCGTTATTTTGTTAACGATGTTGTATTTTCAAAGGAATTTCTGGGGTGGGAATGATCGCTTTTGCCTGAGTTTGAAGAGATATGTTTCTACTATGCTTTTATTCTTAGAGAAAAGTATATCTTAATTTCTTGCTCTTCCTTCCCCTTTTATAGGAGGCAGTTTCCACATGGTATAAGTGGGACGTTAACATGTGTCGTATTTGTGTGAACTTTATCTTCATTCAGATAGAGACAACTAGATGACGTGGCTTCCAGTGGTCTACATGTGTTTGGATGAGGGACAGGTGTTTCGAAGGAGATGGCGTAGCTTCTTAGCAGGATCTTTATCCGTCTATCGAGATAAGGGTGACACGTGTGCTGTGATGGCTCCTTTATTTTTAGATAAGGACGGGAAGTACGTTGCTCCGAGGGCACCTTTTGGGAGGTGGAGGAGTTTCCGATAGTCCTTTCTGGTGTATTTCTTTAGGCACGTTTATTCGAGTGACATGATAGGTGCGAGAGTATCGTATACCTGGGGGATGTTCCGGAAAGCTATTTAATATTTCCGACATCTCCCGCGGTATTTGTACTCTATGAGATATCTGTCGTGTGGATGAGTGCAACATTCGTTTGGTATCCTGGCGGTCATTTTATTGATACCCCCGTAGTCTTCCGGGGTTTTAATAGGATATTTTTTAAGAGTTAACAGCCACGACCATTCCTAACATTGAGTTCTGTGAACCTCATAATGATGGATCTTTCTTTTGAGCTCTCTCTCTCTCCCAGGAGTTCTGAATGCCAAAAGCACCTACCCCTCAATTCTCCGAAAGCGCTCTTTAGATAACTCAATCTGGGCTTTAAATCTGGGCTTTAAATCTTCATGAATGGATAACTCTTTTTTTTAATGGAATTTACTTACATTATTGTCCTATCTACGGCTGATTATCTTAATGTGTGCTTCTCTGTTCAAGACTTACTTTGTAGGTTGTCTCTTTAAATAGAAACTCGCGATCATACATTCTTCTTAAATGTCCCCTCATCCAAGCGATCTGTTTTGGATCCAAATAGAGCCTACGTTTGGAACGGTTTGCGGGCTTGTTTGAAGTATGAAAAAATTACTAAATAATTAATGTAATTATTTTTAAAAATTATGGATGCAAGTGCGAAATTCTAGAAGCATTTTGGATAAAAACCACCAAAACAAAAATGAAAACATTGAGGGTCTGAAAGGACAAAACTTGATAAGAAGTTGAATGGAAAAAATCAATTTTGATCCCTTATTGTGGCATAGTTACGATTTTAGTCCCATAATGTGGCATTGTCGACAATTTGTCCCTCAATGTGTCTTGTTGTACAATTTTTGTCCCACAGTTTTTTGCCCCATATATATATATATATATATATATATATATATATATTCTTTTTTCAACAAAAAACACCCCATACGTTATTTATAATTTGTAAAAAGCTCATGTGTGTGTTATATATACTCTTAAAATTATATTTTCACTTACAAAAGCTAAAATTAAAAAATTCCCCAAGTTACACTGTAAAATTCCATTACTTTTAATAAATTTTAGTTATTATTAATATAAATAAATATTTGAAAAGAAAAAAAAAGACCCAATTATAATAAAATTATTAGCAAACACAATTCTACCTCCCCACCTAGCCCCCACCACCCGTGTGACGACCGCGCCCCACGAGCCATGCTCCGGTCCGAGTTGGTTCGGTGGTGATCAGTCACTTTACCCAACTCAGACTAAAGCGCAACTCACAGGAAGGGGTCTCACTTATTCAGGATCAAAACCATACACATTTTATAAAATATATTTTGATATATATACAGCGGAAGTCTTGTATTACAAACAATATGACTATTTTAATAGTTATGCACTAGTGACAAAACACGAATATTCCAAAATGCAGGCTTGAACAATTATTCGCTTGATCCATGCTGCCATGTTGATTTTATCCTGAGGAATGGACAGAAGAAACGAGGAATAAGTCTTTAATGACTTAATGAAATTCATATAAACGAACTGGCAATGCAAGAATTTACTGTGATTTAATGGATATATTTCGAGGAGTGATCTTACCGGTAGAAATAGTTCAACTAGACAATTTTATGTAGCAATGGTACTGGAATTTTCATAGCATAGTTAATGAACTTGTGCTTAACAATAAACAAATCCAACCTTATGACTTCTAATATTCTACCTTATACCTCCCAACGAGGAGCGACCTCGCAAACAATCAAGAGACATGCTCGAGTACATGTCGATCCAGCACGCGGGTTACAACCAACTCCTGACTGCAAGCGGCGCCTAGATAGATGGGTATTAAGCAAAATTACTTAAAACGACAGTCCTTACTGCCCGGCAGTAACTCGACTCAATCCCAGGGCCCAACTTCCCAAAGGCGTCCCAATGGGTATAACAAATAAACAATCAAGCTAGTAAACCGGATAATATCCGTTGCTCCTTGAGCTATATGTCCCGAACATAGTTCGTTGCTCTTTGCACAATTCAAGAACCAGCAGATGAGATTACAATATTGGAGAGTTATCATGATTGTGAATAGATATGATAAATAATAAATGATTGGATATGATTTAGCGATGAGTAAGAAAATCATGTTATAAGATGAGATGCCAAACATGATTATGATGAAATATAGGTTGTTCGAGGTTCGGTAATGGAATAATGACTTTTCTGTCCAAGTTCCTCAGGGCCGGAAGCCAAACGGGGCTAGAACAAATCAAAAATAGAACCTCACCTTAACTCGTACGGAGAACTTTGATGCCGTTGATTAGTTCGTCAAACCTTTAACAAATTTAAATAATATTAATCAACTGAATTTATAATTCACCACAATAAATATTAGTATTTTTCTTCAATCCTCATGTTGATGAAATTGAGAACGTTCTGGTTAAGAATGCTAGTTACAATGTAAATATTAGTAAATTACACATAAGCTTAATTTATGTTATTACTGTAAACATGAAAATCTTAGATGATGAATTGACAAACGTAAGGTTAAGTTAAATATCAATTAATAACCTTATTGATATCTTAAAATTATCTTAAACAACCATATGTTCAAGCTTATGACTGTGAGTATTCACGTTAGAGTAATTTCGATGACAAGTTACGGTAATAAGTAAAATTTGATTAACTATCCAATTTGATGCATAATAAATCTTCAAAATATATTACTTAACTGATTTATGGAAAAAGCGTTCTTTAAGTCTCTAGTACATCCAAAATTCCAAGAATCATGACACCAAACAAATACCTTATGAAGAAATCCATTAAATTGTATAACTTAGTTAATATTATATTGTTCCAAGATTATCTTAATTTACATAACATTGTATTCATAACTTTTAAAAATATTAATACGTAAACCTAACAAGGTAAATGATCAAAGAATGTTTAAGTTATGATATATAATCATATAAGAGGATTAGACCTCAAACGTATATATGATAATCTTATTAAACTTATGTAATGATATGTTAAACATGATAAATATACTATTTATATATATTGAAAAATCTCAAAAATATTAATTCGTGAATACAAATCATATTAAAGTGATTCTAATGATTGTTATATCTTATAAGGTTCATGTGTGAGTGATCAATCATGGAATTATGATGATTATTTCAATCGTAAAATAAGCTGAAAAATCGTCGTAGTTTCGAGTTTACTTTTGATCGGATATCAAATGAAGTTTGTTTCCAAATATGTTTTGGCAAATGATCCCTAACATCACTAAGAACATGTGTACCCTAATGGGAAGGAAAATCCAAAGGTTTGCTATGCTAAATAATTCTTGAAAACACCTATTTTCGGATTTTCAGACAGCAGTCTATTGTTTAGGAATTTCGACCTTCTAAATCACATTATTTGAAAAACATTTCTTCATATGAAAGTTATAGGACATCATGAGGAAAATTCGGCCGTTGGCCTTGCTCAAAAAGAATTTTTCTACAATTAGTTATGATATTTCTAAGGTGCAGGGCCGAATGGATAATTTCTGCGTAATAAAAGTTTTGGGGTATTTTTGGGTAGAAAATGATGAAATAAGAACTTGGGATGAATTTTTCTTGAAAGTAGACTCACTAACTTAGAGATTCATGGGAAGAAAGATGGAAAAAACGAAATGATTTTGGGTGTGAAAATTGTTGGAAGAAATGCTAGTATTTATAGGCAAAAATTATGTTAAAATATCTTAATTAAGGTCCCACTTTAATTATTTTATATTAAATTACAAAAATCTGAATTTAATCATACTCAAATGATGTCAAAGCTTACCTCATCAAAAAGATGTCATGGCTTACATCATCACTTGGTTAATTGCATATCAAGTCCCTCAATTATTTATAATTAAAATTTAAATAAGTAAAATTAGATTTCTTTGTAATTTTTCTAGGTAATTCAATCATCTTGGTTAAGATTTGAATTTAAAATATATGTTTTAGGATTAGAGACTTATAAAAATAATAAAAGACTATCTTTTAAGTTTAGGGACTAAAATGCAACTTTTTCTAAACATTTAGGGTCGAAAATAGAAATTTTCAAAAGTTCAAGGACTAAAGTATAAATTTATTTTCTTCCTAGTTTTTGGGGCGTTACAATCCCCCCTCCTTAAAGGAATCTGGTCCCCAGATTCTTACGGGAATTGTTGTGAAGATAAAGGATTACGATTTCACCTCCAAATTGTTAGTCTTGTGTCCACCACAAACTTATAAACCCAAGCAAGCCAACCGGGAAAGAAATAAAGGAATTCCAAAGATCTTAGGCAAATCCAAATAGTTCTTTAACTAGATCGGATAGTCAATCTATATTCTAAAGTGAATATCTCTTTGTAATTGCTACCTAAAAGTCTTTTTTTTTTGAACAAAACTAATGTATCCCAAAAGAGAAGTGTTTCTAACCGTTATCTCGATTAATTTTATCCTTAAGAACTAACAATTAACACTATATGAAGTCGTAAACCCATTTTCTCGGAAGAAGAAAATTAAACTCTTATGATTCTTGTCTAATAATAACCACGAGTTTAGTAGTTTTTTTTTTTTTTTTTTCGTTTCACACATTATAACAACTATATAGGTAAAAGAAGACTACTCAAATAAATGTCTTATTATCCAAGATACAATAATTCAATTGAACTTACATAATAGTAGTAAACTCATACCAAGAGCAAGAACTAGAAAAAGGTATTGCGAATCCTAAAAATACAATAGCAAATTCAAATGATGTTTCTTCATCATTTAGAAGAAAAATAAAAATAAAAATAACAAAAATTACAACAAGAATTACTTGAACCAAATGATCCATTTTTGGTAGAGAGAAGATAGATGAAGATGAGTGTGTGTTTTGTAGTATAAAAATGATGTATTTATAGAAGGAGGTAAGGCTATTATAGCCGTTTATAACCGTTGGGTTTTTTTTTTCTAATGATTTGAATGGTATGATGATTGGGACGAAAATTTAAGATTAGCCGTTTATAACCGTTGGTTTTTTTTTTCTAATGATTTGAATGGTATGATGATTGGGACGAAAATTTAAGATTAGAAGTATGTGACTTGTTTGTGAAAAAAATATGTTAGTTAAAAAAAAATTTAACTAACGATCATAATATAGAGCAATTAGAAAAATCTTTAATATTCTTATAATTTTGAGCACCAAAAATTTTAATCCATTTTTTTTTTGTCGATAAATCATGCTAATTAATATTTTATTTAAATAACTGCCACAAAGAACACGAGCAATTTAATTGTAACATAACATAGAAGTTTTTGTGATTTATTATTATTGTTGATAGTATTATTATTTTGAAATTTTTATATTCAAATGAACAAACATGGATATCTAGACAAAACACATGAGGAAAATAAGGTAACATAACTTTTCCTTATAAGTGCATGCACGTATTTTAAGAATTATGCAAATATTTAGTTTTTTTCAGTACAAATAAAACTTAGACGGTCTTATCTATATATACTGTTAACGGGTTTGGAATTATTCCCTTCTTAACGGAAGATATTTATTTGGGTTAGAACGCCCTGTCCGTGATTCAGAGATAATGATAGGTGGAAATGATAACAATATTTGCAAGAATATTCCCTTCCTTTATTCACTGAATTTTTCCTCCTCTCTTTCTGTGTACATGAGTACCCAATTGTATTTAGTAAGCTAAGTTAAATTGTTGTCTTCTTTTTGCTGATTACCTCTCTTTATATAGACTTTGGTAGGGGCAGGTGTCATTGTGCATGTGTTTTGGTAAGGACAAGTGTTGTTGTTTCCCTGATACAGGTGTGAAAATTAGGATAATGTTTATCTCTTATCTACCAGGTGCTGAATGGATTGGTCTTTGTGTCTTCTGATATTTCTGAGGGCTTTTGAGGTACGATTGTTGTGGTAGAGCTATTCTTCCGAGGGACTCTATTTCTCTTTCTTGATTTGGGTCCATTCTTCAATGATCAGGAGTAATATCCGAGGGCATAATTTGATCTCCGAGGGCGTGGCATGATCTCCGAGGGTTCAATATGATCTCCGAGGGCTAGATTTGCTCCTTTTGAAATAGTATTTTTTCATCTAAGTCCTCGGAATATGTTATCTGTGCACTTCTGTTATTCACTTATGATTTTTCTCCGAAAATGGGTCCTCGGGTGATGGTCCGAGGGCAGTTCAGATTGAGGAGTGTTCAGCAAGGAAGTTTTCTTGTAAGTTCATGGGACTCGGGGTCCGTTGTGGTCCCTCTTGGCGCATTGGTGGATATCGGAGTCGTACGAGTCCATCGGGGTTTGCTCTTCCTCCGATGCCGTGCTGATATCTATTTTTTATTCACCGTTTGACTTTCCAAGGGACACTTATGTTCTTCCTCGTGTGCTCTTGTAAACCTTTTCGGGTCAGTGACCGAAAGGTAGGGCAATCCTCCGAGGGGTTTCTCTTTATAGGCACGTCTCATCGGAAGTACTCGTGACAATAGTATTGTCCATGTATTGCTTTCTCCGAGTAGGAGTAATATTCTTTATTTTATTTTTAGGGTTAACACTAGCCCCCCCAAATTTCGATTGTCCTCGTAGAGACAAACGGAATTTTAAATCATCGTCCTCAGTGAGGCGAGGGGTTATTTCTTGTTTTGATCTTCTTGATATATATATATATATATATATATATATATATATATATATATATATATTTTTATATATATTTTCCTGAGGAAATATGCATTAATTTCAAAAACAGATTATATAGAACTTACCTTCTTGCCCCTAGGGGTGCTGCCTTTACCTGCGGAGGTTTCGGAACAGGGGTTGCAACTAGTCGTTGATTGGCTTCAAACTTCGAAATATCTGACCGTTGGCAACGGTCAGATATGTAACGGCGTGGCGGACGCGGGGCGTACGTGGAGCTTTAACTACGCTCAACGTGTGGGAATTTTGTGACCGTTCGTTCTTTACACTCCTATAAATAGGAGAACTGTTCATTCTTTTTTACACTTTCTCATTTTAACTCACGATATCTTTCTCTCAAGGCGATAATTTCCTTTTTTAATTTCTGCTCTTCATCTTTCACACTTCAGATTCTCAGCAGTCCTACTCCTTTCTTTTCCTTTTTTCAAAAACATTCTTCTGTATCTATGGCGTCCTTCGTTAATACCGATTCCGTTGCTGCTTCTACTTCCTCGGAAGTTACTGCTCCGATTAATACTTCTGTAAATGTGAGGAGTATTCCGGTGGGGGTTGTTACTCGTAAACGCAAAGGAGAGATGGCTGCTGCTGCCGAGGGCGGCGCCACTTCTTCGAAAAAAGCTAGGGTTCCCAAATCGAAAGAGCCACCTCTTCGGACTTTCGCTAAGGTGGAGAAGATGCCGAATATTGCTACTCGTAAGCAGGTGGCGGATCTATTTACCTCAACCGGGGTCCTTCAGAAGAACATGGTATTCCGAATCTCGACGAAGGATGAGAGGGCATGTTATCCTCCTCCGGGTATGCTGCCAGTGTTTTTTGCCCAGGTGAAGTACGGGTGGCGTTCATTCATGTCACCTTTTTTCTGCGAGCTTTTCAAGACTTGTAACATCTGTCCGAGTCAAATGGTGCCGAATGGGTTTGCCGCTATTTGCATTTATGTCTTTTGGTGTCAAGTGAATGGACTAGAGTGCACGGTGGACCATTTTCTTTCGATCTTTGATGTGGCGGTGTCACCCGGGGGGTATCCTTTCTATAACGTTCGTCACCGGGACAACACGGGGGATTCCACGAAGAGAATCTTGGGTGCGGTAATTTCCTCACACAGCGTCTGGAAGAATAAATACTTCTTCGTGGGACCTGTTAAGGGTGAATGGGATGTGCCCTTCGACTGGCGAGAGGGTACTACTCCCGTGCGTGCTTTGGACCAGGAGGTGGTTTTATCTCCTATAATTTCTCAACACAAATTGATGGAATCAGAGGACTTCACAATGTTATATGAGACCTCCGGTCTCCACTACATAGTTTTTACCGACGACGCCGTGGAGAAGCCTTTGTCTTTGTCTCCCGATGCGAGGAGTCTTTTTCGTAAGTCCCTCTATTTATTCTTTTATTCTTTCTCCGAGTACAGCAGTAAATTATGCTTATACGCGTTATTTGTGGGGTTGATGCAGGGGAGGTCATGGCGAACTACTATCTGCAGTCGATTCCGAGGGAGCCCACCCCTAGTGGTGTCTCCGAGATACCAGAGGAGGGTGATCACGAGGAGGATGAGGTTAATGCTCCCGAGAGTAGGCATATGGGTTCAGAGAAGGGTGGAGTTCACGAGGACCATTCTCTTCTATGCATGGATATGACGGGGGTCATCAGGAGCGCTGTTCCCTTGCGCCAAGTAGCTCCTGCTTCTTGGAATTTGGCTTTGGTGCCCGTTTCCAGATCCGAGTCGGGGAATTTACCTGCTTCTGACTCTAACATAGGAACTTCTCCGAGAGTTTCCGAGGAGGGGATCTTTCCGAGTGTTAACGATGAAGAATCTGCTCAGAAGGTTACTGAAGTAATAGACTTGTCTTCTGAGGGTCCTTCTCCTCAACCTCCGACAGTTTCCGAATCTGCTCCTCGTGGTAAGTTCTCATGAGGTTTTAATGAGACTTTCATATCTTATTGGTAATACTTGTTCATGTGTTGATGCTTTTTCTTTTGATGTAGTGGCTATAAATAAGGGAAAAGCTCCGATGGTAGAAGAGCCTTCATTATACGGTGAGTATCTATTATTCGTCCTTTTTCCATAATTTTTTCTAGTTTCATTCTCTTTCTTGCTGACAGTGAGTACCTTTTGTAGAGGAGGATTTTCTGGCACAGTTCAGCATTCCCGAGCAGGAAGCTTTACGAGGGGATTCCGAGGATACTCAAGGGGAGTTCGATCCTTCTTCCGAAGACAGAGATGTGAAGGAGGGGATTCTGAATTCACTGTTGGGAAAGACTAGTCCACCCACAACAGTTGGTGGTTCTCGGGCCGTGTTTACGAATTCAGAGGTGATGACTCCAGTAAAGAACGCGACTCCTCCGAGGGGGCATGTTCCGGTGACTTTGTCCCCGAGGGGTCATACATTCCAGGAGTCCGCCCTTCCCAGTGGATACGGGGGGCAATTCTCGTCTCGGACGGTAGGGGAAGCTTACCAGGATATCGTCCGGTTCTTTGCTTCTTCTAGTTCAACACCCGTTGAGGGGTACCAGTTTCTGTATACCAGTCTTAACTGGTTGGGCCTCATGGTAAGTTTTTCTGTATTATTCTTCTGGGGTTATCTGATGTATTCATGTTAACTTTTTCCTTATTGATTTCTTCGCAGATTGGAAAGACTCGGGAGGTGGTCACTGCCGTTGAAGAGCGCGGTCGGAAAGACATAGAGGAGTTAGAAGTACTCCGGGCGCAATTGGCACCTCTCTTAGTCCGGGATAAAGAGAGTCAAACTAGGGAGGACATTCTTCAAACCAAGATTTCCGACTACGAATTCGCTCTTAGTGAAGCAGAGAAGGCGAAAGAGGATTTGCAACATAACTTGAACGCTGCCGAGTCCGCTTACAAGGAGGTGGAGGCATCCGAGAAGGCTGCAATGGCCCAAATAGCTCTTTTAAAGAAGGAAAGGGAGGAATCCGAGAGGGTGTTCACCGCTCGTATCGCTGATCTTGAGAAGGCGGTGGCAGAAGGTGGTGAAAGGGAAAGGAGTCTCCAAGAGACGCTGAGCCAAGTTACTGACAGAGCTGAATCAGCCGAGGGGAAGTTATCAAACTTTCTTTCTCCCGAGGAGGTGCAGGCTAAGGTTGATGCTGCAGTTCTATTCGCCCAGCAAGACACATCAAGGCAGCATTCTGAGGTTTCCGAGAAGCCTTCTTACGAGCTCTTGACAGGCCACCTTTTGTGGGGTTATTTGGAGTGTGCTAGGTTGGCTAAGTCTTTGATAAGGTCGGAGGTTGACTTCTCAAAGTCTTTTGACCTTCGTAAGTTGAAGAGGCCAACTCCCGATGATTGCCAGTACTTTGTGGGGAGATTTGGGGGTTTGTTATCTTCTCGGGATTCTCCGGCACCGTCTCCGATGCGCTCTGCCACTAGTCCGAGTCCGAGGGCTAGCGGTTCCGGGGGGTATTTTCTCCAATTTCCCGTCTCGCTTCATTGGGTACTTCCGCCGAAGAGACAACTTCTCCCCTCCCTCCTTCCACGAGGGCTTAGTCTTGCTCTCTTTATTTTTTATTTTTAAATAAATGTTCTTTGTATCTATTACCCCTTCCGAGGGCTCTTCGGCTTAAATGAATAAATATTTTTGTTCAATTTCCTTCTTCTACTTTTTGTTTTTATAGTTAAAATTCAATTAAATCAGATAATGATAATTCTTATAAGGTTGATGACTAAGTAAACTTCTTAAGTAGGAGGTGTTGCTTTGCATGGTTAAATAGGGTACGTGTCATTTTTAATCAAAAAGTTTTTCAACACGTGTCCCTTAGTTAACATAATAAGAGTCTAAACTTCTTCTTTTAACCAAGAGTTAAAGAGTATATATGCAATTAGGCCCTTTACCAATTATGCATCTATCTCTAATCTTATAATCATATCTAGTCTTTAATCTTCTTCCGAATTTGTCCATAATTGCAAGTACGAGGATAATACTTACCTGACAAGATGATGCCTCCTTATTATAGAAGAAGTGGTTCAGTTTCGTCTTGCGGTTCTTCTCGGGATACCGCTAGGAGTCCTTCTGGATCATCAATGGTTCCCCCGAGGGACAATCTATCCGAAAATCAGGCGACACTTGGTGCTAGTTCCTCTCTTGGGGTAGCTCGTAGGATTCCATCTACAAATTCACGTAGAGTCAATCATATCAGGGAGATATTCATGGGTAGGGAGCCCTACCCTTTGGCGGATGAGTCTTCGGAGTTCGATTTGATTCCTCTTAACCCGTCCAGATTGATAGGTAGAGGACGTGTATGATCCACTATGTGTACAGAATGTGAGAACTCAGTAAGATCTCTTTTCACTGGTTATAACTTGGATTTCGAAGATTATGACATAATAGTGCCTTCCTCGGGCCAAAGGGCTTACGCACCCCCCTCGGGTTACATGACCGTTTATACCGAACAGATGCGTTGTGGGTTGCGGATGTTTTTCCACCCCTTTTTCCAAATACTTTTTCGGTATTGGCAGGTGTGTCCGAGTCAGTTAACACCAAGTTCCTATAGCCATTTGGTGGGGTACGTCCTTCGTAGTGAGCTTTTAAACCTTCCCATGTCCCCTTATCGGGTGGGAACAATATTTACCCTTCGACCTTGCTCAGAGGGGACTCCCTTTTTTAGCTTGACCTATAGGGACAAGGAAAATACCTTCACTCGTGTATCCAGTTCCCACTCTTGTAGAGGGGATTGGAGGCGGAGATTTTTCTTCGTCCGTCCAAGAGGTCAATCAGCCAGATCGTGGGGGGTACCCATCCGATGGGGTCTGGGATATATTGCTCCCAACTTTGAAACACAAGGGCAAGTGAGGGAGATATTGCTTCACTCGGGACTTTTTTCTGGTTCTTATGACATATCCGGGCTACTGGATTTCCCCGAGGCCCTGATTTTGGCTGGGTTACAAGAGGGGGTGGAGGGATGTACCCCTACTTCTCGTCCTCTTCACAGTAACTTTCATTTTCGTAAGTTTTACTAACCCTTCTTTAACTTGTAAACTTTATGGGTGCCCTCGGACCGTTTTTCTACTGATATCTTTTGCAGGAGCGGAGATGGGGGCATTTTCCCTCGGATCTTCTACTGACGTTTTCCTTGGGAGAGCATTGCATGGTAGTTCCGGGATGCCGGAGGTTGGTAATTCCGTTCCTCTCGTGAATGAGGCCATGGTTGAGATTTCCTCGGAGGAGGAGGAACCTATATCAGCCCCCCCAGTCAGTTATATAATCCCTCATGGGTCGTCGGATCCGATAGCAGCTCTTTCACAGACAGACTCCCACATGAATCCGATAGTGTCACAGCCTATTCCTCGTAATTCTGCCGTGGTAAATGTGTTAGAGGAGTATCTTCTCTCCCCTGGCACAGAGGACTGGCAGCCCCGAGAATATGTCCCTGATCGTATTCCTGTACCACCGCCCGATGAGCACCCTTCCCTCGGGAGATCTCTTCCCCCCGGGGATAATCAGGATGTTTCTCTTCTTGGATCAGAGGTGGGATTTTGCCAAAATTTTCTCAGCGGTTTATTGAACGTAACAGATTGTGAGCTGATAAAAACCCTTTCGGTACCCATTCTTCAAGATTTAGCCTGTAAAGACCTGTGTGAGGTATTTATTCATCTTATTTAATACTAACCTGTCTTCCGGTCTGATGTCACTCGTTTTGTTTTCTGAGCAGATTTATATGGTACTAGATGCTCTCGGGTCTTACGTAAGTTCTTCTTCAGATCCATGCTTAGTATATCGTCGTCGGGACGAGTTAGAGCGAGGTCTCTTGGAGGCTCAAGTGGAGATAACTCATTTGAAGGAAGTTCACGAGTCCGCTCAGGAGACTCATATCCATACGTTACAATCCGAGAAGGATAAGGCGTGGGAGTTGGAACGCCAATTAGTGCTTGAAAGAGCTCGGGTACTGAATTTAGGAAGGAGTCTTGAGGAGTTACGTGGCCAAGTACGGTCTTCGGAGGAGCAACTAACGCAGACTACGAGGGAAAGAGATGCCTTGAGTCAACAGCTACTAGGGATAACTCGTTCCCATGCAGTAGAGGTGGTTATGGCCCGAGTCCAGGCCGTGTTGGAAGTGGTGGGTCCATCCAATCCTCTTGAGTCTCTTCGGGGTGAGATGCGCGATTTAGTGCATATAGGCTATAGATTGTGCCAAGATGCCATACATGCTTTGCCGGAGTTTCCCTCGGGCTTGCTTCTTCCTGAGCTCAACATTCGTCAGATCTCCGAAGAGCTTCCTTCTTCACCCATTAGAGATTCTGCAGTCGGAACTGTGTTCCTTGATGACCCAATTTCTCTTTCCGAGGAGTAGCGCCGACGTCTTATCCGAGAGGGAAAACGTCCCATGGGAGGGACTTAGCTTATAGATAAATATTATACAGTTTAGTTCATACTACAAAGGGTTTTTGGTGTTGTCGGGTTGTCTCGATGTCTCATATATAGAGTCATCATTTTGTCGGACAACTCCACTTTCTTTTGTACTATAGCCCTTCGTATATGAACACTCTTTTTATTCATGTATGATTATTACATTAAGCATAGTACTTTCTAAGGTTGCTTGAGTTCCACGTGTTGCGAAGTATTGCCTCCTCGGAGTTGGCGAGACGATAAGTTGCCGGCCCTACAATTTCCACTATCTTATAGGGTCCTTCCCATCGTGGATCTAATTTGCCCACACTCTTGGAAGCCCCTACTCGTTTCATCACTAAATCTCCAACTTGAAAGGTTCGGGGTTTTACCTTGGTATTGTAATATCGCGACATCCGAGCCTTGTACTCTTCCATTCGGAGGGCTACTCGGGTTCTCTTTTCTTCGAGCAAATCCAGGGCGAGGGCTAGATTCGAGCCGTTAGCTACTTCTTCGTATTCCTTAATTCGCCAACTCTCTATTGAGACCTCCGAGGGTAAGACAGCTTCACATCTGTAGGATAGACTGAAAGGAGTTTCACCCGTAGCAACGCTTTGCGTGGTCCGATAGGCCCACAATATCCCGGGTATTTCTTCAACCCACTTAGCTTTGTGCCAATCAAGCCGGGATTTCATGTTTTTCAAGAGGGTTCTGTTGGTTCTTTCTACTTGGCCATTTGCTTGAGGGTATCCCACTGAAGCAAAGCAGTGTTTTATTTCCCAATGATCGCACCATTTTTGTAACCCTTGATCCGTAAACTGCAGACCGTTGTCACTTACCAAACTCCGAGGGATTCCAAAGCGACAAATAATACTTCTCCAAAGAAAATTGATAACAGCCCATGCGGTTACTCTAGCCAGGGGTTCCGCTTCCACCCATTTGGTGAAGTAGTCAACAGCTACAAGTAGAAATTTCTTTTGACCGGCATCAGGAATAAGGGGTCCCAATATATCAATACCCCACTTGGAGAATGGGCAAGGGGTCAGATGAGGTTCCCAAGGAGCTGCAGGTTGATGGGTCCGATGGGCGTAAGCTTGGCAGGATTTACACCTTTCGGCGTGGCTTTTGCTGTCTTTGGCCATCGTGGGCCAGTAGTAGCCTTGTCGAATCAAGCGTCCGACCATGCTTTCGCTGCTGGTATGGCTTCCACATACCCCCTCGTGAGTTTCTGCTAAAGCTAGTTGGGCCTCCTCCTCATTAAGGCATCGAGCATGAGGACATGAATAGGTTCTTCGGAAGAGTATCCCGTCCTTGAGGAAGTATCGGAGAGTTTTTCTGAACATCATTCGCTGAATATTCTTGTCCGAGGAGTATCCCTCGGGATCCTGCAAATAGGTCTTGATAGGAGGCACCCAGCTAGATGAGGGATCTGAAATGGTATTCACCTCTTGGCCTTCACTCTTTTCAGATTCATTGACATGAAGTAGAGTAATCTTCCGAGTACGTACATCGGCTGTTTGAGTAGCCATTTTGGATAAAGCGTCCGCCTCTTGGTTTTCTTTTCGGGGAATTTGAACTATATCATATTCTTCAAACCATTCGGACCTTTGACGAACAACTCGGAGATACTCTTGCATTCTTTCTTCTTTTGCTTCATATGATCCTTTAACTTGCTGTACGATTAATTGGGAATCACTATGTAGGAGTACTCTCTTCATTCCCCCTTCCTTTGCTAGTCTCATACCAATAAGAAGTGCTTCATATTCAGCTTCATTATTAGAGAGGGGGTAATCTATTCTGACTGCAAAGTGGAGTCTTTCTTCCTCTCCTTCTCGATTTACAAAAACTATTCCAGCCCCCCCATGTGTATTTACCGAGGATCCATCTACATATGCGTGCCACAATGGTTCTTTCTCCTCGGATTCCATGCTCGTAAGTTCTGTTACAAAATCCGCCAGAACTTGCGCTTTAATCGATGGTCTCGGGGCATAGGAAATATCGTATTCAGTAAGCTCTACGGCCCATTTTATCAATCTCCCTGATGATTCAGGTTTATTAAGAATTGCCCTCAGAGGGTGCTTAGTTAGCACGGTAATTGGATGGGATAGAAAGTAGGGACGTAGCTTTCGAGCCGTAATAACCAATGCCAGGACGAGTTTCTCAGTTAGGGTATATCTGGTTTCGGCTCCGAGGAGAGTTTTGCTGACGTAATATACCGGATGATGTTCCCCGTCTTGTTCCTTGACTAAGACGGTGCTAACAACCTCTTCTCCGACCGATAAATACAAAAATAACTCTTCTTGAGGTATAGGTTTTACCAGCAAATGTGGTTTCAACATATACCTTTTCAACTCTTCGAGAGCTTCCTCGCATTGGGGGGTCCACTGAAATTCCTTGACATTCCGAAGTATCTTGAAGAAGGGAAGCCCTTTTTCTGCGGACTTGGAGACGAACCGACTCAACGAAGCCATTCTTCCAGTTAATTTTTGAACATCTTTCACCGTCCTTGGGGTAGGTAACCCCATGATAGCTTCTGCTTTCTCGGGGTTTATCTCTATTCCCTTCTCCGTAACCATAAATCCCAAAAACTTTCCTCCCGGGATACCAAAGGAACATTTTCGAGGGTTAACTTTCATACCAAAATTGTTCATAATGACCAACGCTTTCCGTAGGTCCTCGGGATGCTCTTCAGCAGTGCTACTTTTAACTACAGTATCATCTACGTAAACCTCTACTGATTTCCCAATAAGTCCTACGAACATAAGATTTACTAACCTTTGGTAGGTAGCTCCCGCATTCTTCAGCCCAAATGGCATGACTAGATGACAAAATGTGCCTGCATCTGTGATGAAGCTGGTCTTATCTTGGTCAATAGTCGCCATTGGGATTTGGTTATACCCTTGGTCTCCATCTAAAGTTGATAGTAGCGCGCATCCTGCGGTAGAATCAACTAGCTGATCTATGCTCGGTAAGGGATAACAATCTTTTGGGCATGCTTCATTGAGGTTGGTAAAGTCAACACACATTCGCCATCTTCCTCAATGCTTGGGTACTAGCACGACATTAGCTAACCATTCGGGATAAATGACTTCTCGAATTTGTTTCAAACTAAGAAGGCGTTGTATTTCCGAGCGGATAATCTTGTTGCGCTCGGGTCCCATTTTCCTTTTCTTCTGTTGGATAGGTTTAGCCCCGGGCTTTACGTTAAGAAAGTGTTGGCATACCTTATTGCTGATTCGCCCGGGCGGTCCACCTTCCCATGCAAAGAGGTGATGAAACTGTTTGAGGAGAGAGATCAGTTGACCTTCTAGGGCCGAAGCCATGTGGGTACCCATTTTGATTACTTTCTCAGGGCTTCCTTCTACTAATTCCACCATCTTTAATTCTTCCACAGGTTGGACTCGGGTTTCCTCGGTTTTACACTTTTTGCTCTTTCCGAGTGAGGGTTCTTCCGAGGGAATGGCATTCATGCAGCATTCTCTGGCTTTTGACTGACTTCCTCGGACTTCTCCAATTCCAGAGGAAGTGGGGAATTTCACTTTTAGATGTAAAGTAGAGGGGATAGCCTCGAAGGCCCGAATGGATGGTCTTCCGCATATGACATTATACGTTCGTGAGGATGACTCCACTACCCAAAACTTGATAGGTTCCGTCCTTCGAAGGGCTCCCTTCCCCCATGACATTGGAAGAGTCACCGTTCCAAGGGTTTGGCAGGCTTCCCCTGAGAATCCTACTAACGGGACTTCAACAGTTTCCAACGTTTCTTGTTTCAACCTCATAGCAAGATAGGTAGGCAAGAAGAGTACATCTACGGAGCTGCCCGTATCTATAAGGATCCGTTGGATTTCATACCCGTAAATGACAGCAGAAATAACCAATGGATCTTCGTGAGGGTATATTACGTGTGTAAGGTCCTCGGGCCCGAAAGTGATGCTAGGCAAATTAGATCCTTGAATGGAGCAGACAGACAATCCTTGTTCTGCTCTTCGGGCTTCTTTCAAATATTTCTTCTTTTTACCCTGAGGTGTCATGGAAATTTCACCCCCTTCAATCATATTGATGGTTCTCCCTGTTGGGGGGTTGCTTTTATAAGAGTTAGGTGGAGGAGGCAAACTCTGATACCCCGCCGTTTTCTCTCGTGAATTTTGCCGACGATCTTTAATTCTCTCTTGGGATCGGAGGCGTCCAGTTGTCCCTTCTCGTGACTTCCGACTAGGCATCCTTTCTTCCCTTTCTTGTTCCTCCTCCTCTCTTCGCAATCTCTTCCAAACATGTGCTTTGGGCTCCTCGGGGTTATTTTCCTTGAGGTAATTCTTCAAATACCCTATTTCTAACAGGCGGAGCACCTCTAAACGAAGAGTAGTACATTCTTCCGTAGTGTGCCCGTAATTTTTATGGTACTTACAATATTTCCCAGTATCCTTGTCTCGGTTGGGGAATTTAGTCGGCCTGGGCCAGTGTAACTCGTTGCTACCCCTCATTATATTGAGCACTTCTGGTGGGGTAACAGTCATCGGAGGCAGGTGCACGGGTCGGAGAAATTTCTTAACCACTCCTCCTTCGTCCTTGCGCTGAGGAGGTTTTCCTTCCTTATTCTTTTCTTTGGTCTTTGCTTCTTTCTCGACGCGCTCTAGGTGTTAATTATCCTCCTGCTCCATTTGCTTCTTTGTTCCTTCGGCCTCTTCCATCAAGATGTGGATTTCTGCCTTTTGCATTAGCTCATTCATGTCCGTGATCCGATTTCCCATAAGGTATCTAAAGAAGTCCCCCGTTCGGAGTCCCTGAGTTAATATGTCCGCCATGATGGTCGGACTAACGTTGGGAATATCGAGTGCTTCATCCGTGAAGGACTTTATATACTCTCGTAAGGATTCATCCTTTTTCTGTTTAATAGTGAAAATGTGTGTGGCAGATTTAGGGTACCTTCGATTGCAGGAGAATTGTCGTACGAACAAATGGGCTAATCGATCAAAACTCGTAATGGAACAAGGTGGAAGGTGAGTAAACCAGGCTTGGGCCCGCCCTCCGAGGGTAACAGGAAATACGCGGCATAACACATGGTCAGGGGCAGAAGAGAGGTCCATTCCGGCCAGATATTGATGGATGTGATCCTGCGAGTCCTTTCCGTCAGCTTCTCATGTATATAACGGGATATTGATAGGTCGCATCCCCGAGGGGATAGAAGCTGAAGCGATTTCGGGAGTGAAAGGAGTGGTCTTGAATGTAGGATCCTCCTCAGGGACCATGGTCTTCTTGAGATCACCTAATTCTTTTCGTAAATCATCCATCATTCCCCATAAGGAATGTTCAACCTCTCCTCGATACTCCGAGGGGCGAGAAATTTCTTCCCGACTCATCACTGGAGTTCCTTCACGACACACATACCTTCGAGGTGTTTGTCGGGGTACCTGTTGCCACATATTCGAATTTGGGTCCCACGTCATCGGAGGTACGTCTCCTTCCGAGGGGAAATTCCTGGTCTCGGGGAGTATTGAGGACATATGTCCGAAAGGCTCACCCCTCCGGGGTGTTCGTGCAGCATCTATAAGTCTTTCATAAACAGATCGAGGAATATTAATAAAATCTCTAGTACCTGACTCGTAATTGGACAAAGTTTCTTCTGAGTCGCTGTTCGAGAAAGGAAGGTTGTCACTTTCGAAAAGATCATCCATCCTAGCTGACGTCTGCTGAATTCTCTCGAGGACAGATGTTATGGCGTTCCCACAGACGGCGCCACTTTGTTAACGGGTTTGGAATTATTCCCTTCTTAACGGAAGATATTTATTTGGGTTAGAACGCCCTGTCCGTGATTCAGAGATAATGATAGGTGGAAATGATAACAATATTTGCAAGAATATTCCCTTCCTTTATTCACTGAATTTTTCCTCCTCTCTTTCTGTGTACATGAGTACCCAATTGTATTTAGTAAGCTAAGTTAAATTGTTGTCTTCTTTTTGCTGATTACCTCTCTTTATATAGACTTTGGTAGGGGCAGGTGTCATTGTGCATGTGTTTTGGTAAGGACAGGTGTTGTTGTTTCCCTGATATAGGTGTGAAAATTAGGATAATGTTTATCTCTTATCTACCAGGTGCTGAATGGATTGGTCTTTGTGTCTTCTGATATTTCCGAGGGCTTTTGAGGTACGATTGTTGTGGTAGAGCTATTCTTCCGAGGGACTATATTTCTCTTTCTTGATTTGGGTCCATTCTTCAATGATCATGAGTAATATCCGAGGGCATAATTTGATCTCCGAGGGCGTGGCATGATCTCCGAGGGTTCAATATGATCTCCGAGGGCTAGATTTGCTCCTTTTGAAATAGTATTTTTTCATCTAAGTCCTCAGAATATGTTATCTGTGCACTTCTGTTATTCACTTATGATTTTTCTCCGAAAATGGGTCCTCGGGTGATGGTCCGAGGGCAGTTCAGATTGAGGAGTGTTCAGCAAGGAAGTTTTCTTGTAAGTTCATGGGACTCGGGGTCCGTTGTGGTCCCTCTTGGCGCATTGGTGGATAATGGAGTCGTACGAGTCCATCGGGGTTTGCTCTTCCTCCGATGCCGTGCTGATATCTATTTTTTATTCACCGTTTGACTTTCCAAGGGACACTTATGTTCCTTCTCGTGTGCTCTTGTAAACCTTTTCGGGTCAGTGACCGAAAGGTAGGGCAATCCTCCGAGGGGTTTCTCTTTATAGGCACGTCTCATCGGAAGTACTCGTGACAATAGTATTGTCCATGTATTGCTTTCTCCGAGTAGGAGTAATATTCTTTATTTTATTTTTAGGGTTAACATATACATATATATATATATATATATTATCTTTAATAGGCACAAATAATAGATGATGGGGTATAACGATATAAATGCGTTTTCTTAGATTGGTAAATGTCATATCATAAAAGATGGATTGTAGGAGAAACTATTCATAAATGATGGATTGTTGGAGATGCTATTTAATTCATTATTATTTTTGAAGATGTTGTATTATTATTGTTTCAAAAGCTTCCTCGGTACGCCTACTATGTTTTTTTATAAATAGCGGTTTTATGAAATCGAAGTTCACACATTATACATACCACATTATCAGGAAGAAAAAAAATTGAGATGGAAAAATCTTCAATTCGAGAAATAAAATCCATTTGTGTCTTTTGTGGGTCTAGTTTCGGAAAGGATAAAGAGTTTCTAGAGGTAGCAAGTAGTCTGGGGAACACATTGGCAAAGAGAAACATAAAGCTAGTCTACGGAGGAGGAAGTTTAGAGCTAATGGAGTGTATAGCAAAAAGCGCATTTTCTATAGGTGGTAAAGTGTTAGGAATCATACCAAACGCCTTAGCAGACATGAATCCCGGTGGTCCAATCATAGGCGAAGAGCTAATTGTACCTAGCATGCACGAAAGAATATCGGCTATGTTGTATAATTCTGATGCATTTATAGCATTACCTGGGGGCTTAGGAACACTAGAAGAGATTTCTTGCATAGCTTCATGGGCTCAATTAAACATGCATCATAAACCTATAGGATTGTATAATGTGAATGGTTTCTACGACAGGTTGTTGTCTTTTCTAGATCATTGTGTGGAGCAGGAGTTTATGAAGCCGTCGGCTCGTGAAATTTTCATCTCTGCACATACTGCAAATGAATTGATTGACAAACTTAAAGCATATGTACCAAAAGTAGATCCTATTTTGTCACAAATTCAATGGCAGAGAAATAGTGACAATAGTCGTGGTAAGAAACGTGCTTTAGATGTAGATACGACACTCGGATTGTAACTCTTTTATGTTGGTCAGTGTTTGATGTAAAATATATGTTTAATCTATATGAATATTTTAGTGAAAACATATTTTAGTGATTACAGTTTTTCCAAATTTTTTTTTAACCAATGGCTCTGATACCATACTGTGACGACCGCGCCCCACGAGCCATGCTCCGGTCCGAGTTGGTTCGGTGGTGATCAGTCACTTTACCCAACTCAGACTAAAGCGCAACTCACAGGAAGGGGTCTCACTTATTCAGGATCAAAACCATACACATTTTATAAAATATATTTTGATATATATACAGCAGAAGTCTTGTATTACAAACAATGTGACTATTTTAATAGTTATGCACTAGTGACAAAACACGAATATTCCAAAATGCAACCTTGAACAATTATTCACTTGATCCATGCTGCCATGTTGATTTTATCCTGAGGAATGGACAGAAGAAACGAGGAATAAGTCTTTAATGACTTAGTGAGATTCATATAAAAGAACTGGCAATGCAAGAATTTACTGTGATTTAATGGATACATTTTGAAGTGTGATCTTACCGGTAGAATTAGTTCAACTAGACAATTTGATGTAGCAATGGTACTGGAATTTTCATAGCATACTTAATGAACTTGTGGTTAACAATAAACAAATCCAACCTTATGACTTCTAATATTCTACCTTATACCTCCCGACGAGGAGCGACCTCGCAAACAATCAAGAGACATGCTCGAGTACATGTCGATCCAGCACGCGGGTTACAACCAACTCCTGACTGCAAGCGGCGCCTAGATAGATGGGTATTAAGCAAAATTACTTAAACCGACAGTCCTTACTGCCCGGCAGTAGCTCGACTCAATCCCAGGGCCCAACTTCCCAAAGGCATCCCAATGGGTATAACAAATAAACAATCAAGCTAGTAAACCGGATAATATCCGTTGCTCCTTGAGCTATATGTCCCGAACATAGTTCGTTGCTCTTTGCACAATTCAAGAACCAGCAGATGAGATTACAATATTGGAGAGTTATCATGATTGTGAATAGATATGATAAATAATAAATGATTGGATATGATTTAGCGATGAGTAAGAAAATCATGTTATAAGATGAGATGCCAAACATGATTATGATGAAATATAGGTTGTTCGAGGTTCGGTAATGGAATAGTGACTTTTCTGTCCAAGTTCCTCAGGGCCGGAAGCCAAACGGGGTTAGAACAAATCAGAAATAGAACCTCACCGTAACTCGTACGGAGAACTTTGATGCCGTTGATTAGTTCGTCAAACCTTTAACAAATTAAAATAATATTAATCAACTGAATTTATAATTCACCACAATAAATATTAGTATTTTTCTTCAATCCTCATGTTGATGAAATTGAGAACGTTCTGGTTAAGAATGCTAGTTACAATGTAAATATTAGTAAATTACACATAAGCTTAATTTATGTTATTACTGTAAACATGAAAATCTTAGATGATGAATTGACAAACGTAAGGTTAAGTTAAATATCAATTAATAACCTTATTGATATCTTAAAATTATCTTAAACAACCATATGTTCAAGCTTATGACTGTGAGTATTCACGTTAGAGTAATTTCGATGACAAGTTACGGTAATAAGTAAAATTTGATTAACTATCCAATTTGATGCATAATAAATCTTCAAAATATATTACTTAACTGATTTATGGAAAAAGCGTTCTTTAAGTCTCTAGTACATCCAAAATTCCAAGAATCATGACACCAAACAAATACCTTATGAAGAAATCCATTAAATTGTATAACTTAGTTAATATTATTTTGTTCCAAGATTATCTTAATTTACATAACATTGTATTCATAACTTTTAAAAATATTAATACGTAAACCTAACAAGGTAAATGATCAAAGAATGTTTAAGTTATGATATATAATCATATAAGAGGATTAGACCTCAAACGTATATATGATAATCTTATTAAACTTATGTAAGGATATGTTAAACATGATAAATATACTATTTATATATATTGAAAAATCTCAAAAATATTAATTCGTGAATACAAATCATATTAAAGTGATTATAATGATTGTTATATCTTATAAGGTTCATGTGTGAGTGATCAATCATGGAATTATGATGATTATTTCAATCGTAAAAAAAGCTGAAAAATCGTCGTAGTTTCGAGTTTACCTTTGATCGGATATCAAATGAAGTTTGTTTCCAAATATGTTTTGGCAAATGATCCCTAACATCACTAGGAACATGTGTACCCTAATGGGAAGGAAAATCCAAAGGTTTGCTATGCTAAATAATTCTTGAAAACACCTATTTTCGGATTTTCAGACAGCAGTCTATTGTTTAGGAATTTCGACCTTCTAAATCACATTATTTGAAAAACATTTCTTCATATGAAAGTTATAGGACATCATGAGGAAAATTCGGCCGTTGGCCTTGCTCAAAAAGGATTTTTCTACAATTAGTTATGATGTTTCTAAGGTGCAGGGCCGAATGGATAATTTCTGCGTAATAAAAGTTTTGGGATATTTTTGGGTAGAAAATAATGAAATAAGAACTTGGGATGATTTTTTCTTGAAATTAGACTCACTAACTTAGAGATTCATGAGAAGAAAGAAGGAAAAAACGAAATGATTTTGGGTGTGAAAATTGTTGGAAGAAATGCTAGTATTTATAGGCAAAAATTATGTTAAAAAATCTTAATTAAGGTCCCACTTTAATTATTTTATATTAAATTACAAAAATCTGAATTTAATCATACTCAAATGATGTCAAGGCTTACCTCATCAAAAAGATGTCATGGCTTACATCATCAATTGGTTAATTGCATATCAAGTCCCTCAATTATTTATAATTAAAATTCAAATAAGTAAAATTAGATTTCTTTGTAATTTTTCTAGGTAATTCAATCATCTTGGTTAAGATTTGAATTTAAAATATATGCTTTAGGATTAGAGACCTATAGAAATAATAAAAGACTATCTTTTAAGTTTAGGGACTAAAATGCAACTTTTTCTAAACATTTAGGGTCGAAAATAGAAATTTTCAAAAGTTCAAGGACTAAAGTATAAATTTATTTTCTTCCTAGTTTTTGGGGCGTTACAACCCGGCCACCACCCAAGTTTTTTTCTTTTCTTTAGTCATATTTCGTGTCCAATTTATGATTTTTACTATAAAAAAATAGAATTATTTATTACATGTCAAAAATTCAAATAGATAATACCTAATTATAATAGAATAGATCATTTTTTTTAATGAAAACATACTCGATCCACCCATTTATTTTGTTCATTTCTCAGTCCATTTTATGATTTCTCAGTGTAAAATGAAAATTATTCATTTCATGACAAAAACTCACAAAGATAAAAGACCTACAACAAGAACAACAATCACGCCTGTAATCCCAAAAAATTGGGGTAGAGTATATGAACCATCAATGAATCACGTCGAGTCGTGAACATGAATCTTCTGCCTCTATACGTTTCGGTTGACGAGCATGATAAAAGACCTAATTATAATAACCTTCTCCCTCTTCCCGACCCATTAAGGTCCTCTGGCACCGATTATTTCATCGATAATTAAGCTTCAAAGTGGCGCGTGAGGAGGTGATTCGTCACCGATGATTGGGGAAGACTTCTTGACTCCTTAGTTCTTTTTGATTGGGGAACCCTAAATCCGACTTTTTGATAATTTTATATTTTAGTGAAAAATCCTAAAGTTAACTTTTAAATGAACGAAAAAAAGAAGAAGAAAAATTGGGTGGTGGCGGTGGTGACAGTGGTGGCGGTTGGGTGTCGAGGAGAAGGTTTCTTTTTCTTTTTTTTTTTTAATTATAATTGGGTCTTTTTTCAAAAAAAATTAAAATATAAATATTTACAATAATTAAACTTTGTAAAGAACATTAATTTTACATTGTAATCTAGGGGATTTTTTTTATTTTTAGCTTTATTTGGGTGAAAATATAATTTTAGGAGAACATATAACACATGGAATTTTTATAAATTATAAATAACTTATGGGGTTTTTTTTTTGCTAAAGAAAAATATAACTTATGGGAGGAAAAAACTGACCATGAGACCAAAATTATACAAAATGCCACATTAAGGGACTAATGCGGACAATGCCATATTATGGGAGTAAAATCATAACTATGCCCCAATAAGAGACCAAAAGTGATTTTTTAACCAAGTTGATGATTAATGGTGGATAAAAATGAAAAAGACTCTAAATAGAGTACGAAAAATAAAATCGTGCATAATGAAAAGATGGTTTGTAGTTTTTTTCCCTGTATTTTGGAATAAAACTGACATTTGGGCAAATCTCACTTGTGCTAGAATAAACTATCTGTAGAACAGAATGGAATATAAAGTGAAATAAAGTGAGATATATAAGAAAATTATAACACGACATTTTAAGTAAGAAAGTTTATGCAACAAAATGCCTATGTATAATAATTGCGACCACTTTTTTGTTTTTTTGGTAGAAACAAACTTTTATTTATTTACTAAGGCCGAGGGCAAGTAATATACATCGTAGCGTGGGGCCGGGGCTTGCAGGACTGGCAAAAATATGTACAATTTATATCACACAACTCAAAACTCGCCAAACTGGTGGACAGTGAAGACAAACAACAGCGAAACGTGGTTGTTGAGGACAGTCAGCTGCGTCCCGATCGCATCCTTGCTTCGCAAGCACATCCGCTAACCTATTTCCCTCTCGGTATGTAAATGAGAGAAATATGGTTGGTACTCTTCCTCCTAAACTCCGTATGTCACAGAGCAAGGCTAGCGTCTCTGCCGAGGCCATATCGGCCCACATCCTGGTCAAAAGAGAGTAGGTTACCTCCGAAGTAGTCTCAACTATGAGTGCAGTAATAGAAACATGCTATGCAAGTAACATTCCCTGACGTATGATCCTGGGTTCAACAACATTGTTGGTGTTGTGCAATGTCGCGTCCAACCACTTGCTTCGCCGATTCTTGATTATGTGAACATTTCAAAGGAAAAGTTGGCTTTCATTTCTAGCCACGACGAATGATTTGTCCTTGCAAATGACTTTTCCCCAAACGTAATGCCAATATATTCTTAATAATGTGAAAACTAATTTCTTCCGGGCCACCAATCAGAAAGCGTCCACGGACCTAAGTAAAGCTATTAACTTACCCTACTCTCGTGTTCAAAATCCAATCAAGGTCCCCACTACCTTTGTCACCTAAACATTACCATGTTTTGATACCCAACATTGCATCTTTATACAATTAAAGAGATGAGAAATAGCTAGGTTTTATTTACTTTTTAAGTTGTATGATAATAATTCTTATTAACAGTGATGGGACTTTATTCGATGGAAAGTGATATAGATATTTCCCTTATTAGGCCGGCTCATGAGCAATGCCCATATTTTGCCTATATCGGGTGTACCACTCTGTACCAAGCACCTAACTCGGCACGAAGCACCATCGCTGCAAAATTCGTCAGAGAACACCTCGCTTCTCTTTTAAAAGATGCAGATAACCCATAATAATCACAGAGCGGAAGCTAATATCGAAAAACTGCATTCAATATCTTCAACTGTCAAACAATGAACTCTAAGCTTTCCTTGTCGTTCTAGAATAAAAACATGGAAATATCTTGATGAGTCAAAAAGACTCAGTGAGATTTAATGCATGAGGATTTCCGATAAAATATATTTTCGTGACACGAGATTTCACAAGAATGTATTTCCAAGATAAGTTCATACTTTTATGAGAATTATTCAAGAATACCTTTGAAAACAAGTTCCTGCTTTCATGAGGATTTTACGAGATACTTTTAAAAATAGTTTATAGTTTCATGCCAAATCATAACATGTATCAGATCAATTATGTCACGATCACAATTTCCTTATGACTCCCATTCGGTTTATGCCTCCCTCAATACCGGGCACGACCCAGAGACAAGACGACGTGCCTAGGTACATGTCCAAACTCAGTTTCAAAGTCAAAACAATCCGTCCCAACTTTGAATAGAGTTTTCAAATGGTGTTGTGCGCTCGAGACCGCAACAGATAGCCCGATGCTATCCAGGAGAACACCACTCGTCCAAGTCAAGGCCCAACAATTACGACCAACTAGCTAGGTTGGCCTCAAGATTCAATCAGGAGACCAATTCATGTATGATATTGGCATTAGTTCAATCAGGAAGCTCAATACGTGGATTAGGATATCCACCGATGCATTTTTAACAAGATTTCAGTATAGGGAGAATTACACAAAGTACCCCTCAACTATGGATAAATTACACAAAGTACCCCTCCTCTTTGGGAAATTACACAAACTGCCCTTATGACCGATTTTTCATAATTTTTTTATTTCAAATTATTGAATGTAAATTCATGCTCTTCAATTATTTTACACAAAAAACAAAAAAGAAGTCAAAGTTATTGCATTAAACCTCATTTATCTCGTTTAAAAAGACAAAAAATATTGATAACAAATAATTTCTTCTAAGAAAAAATTAATTATCTGCAAATTTTAGTCTCTGCTATGATTTAATTTTTGAAAGGTTGTCTTAATTATTTTAATTTTTTTGACCATAAGGGTAGTTTGTGTAATTTCCCAAAGAGGAGGGGTACTTTGTCTAATTTACCCATAGTTGAGGGATACTTTGTGTAAATCAAGTCATTGAGCATTTCTACAATAAACAAGCTTCTCAATAATCATTTCCGAAAATACCATGCATGCATAATTCATAAACCAAACATTTTGATATATAATATTTATAATTGTCATTCCAGCGATAAAATATATAATTTTAAAATTACCTTAATCCGTTGTATCACGAACCTCAACTGAATCACTAACCCAAGGCAAGGTCGTCCGATAGCCAATGTCACCTACAACCCGTGGTTTGATTTAATCTAATGATAACTGTACCCAAGTAAATCCACAAACGTTTAGCTATGTCTTGTTTAAATATTGATAGTTCAATTGGATGAAGGTTTTTTCATTAATGAATAACGTCACAAGTGTTACTGCCATTACCTTCATAACTTATATTGTCAATAAGTTTACGAAAAATAGGTTGGTTTGGTCATTTAACTCGAATAGGAAAGCAATGTTATCCCACACACTGTCGACAAGTTGATATTAGTAAGATTTCATTGAACTAAAGCCATGAGAGAAAGGTATTAAATCAAAAGTAACTTCAATGACTGATCTTAGTCAGTAGTTCAAATAATAAGAATTGCAAGTCCGAACCCCTTCGGGAACAACAATTAACTGTTCATATAAAGTTTTTTATCTCAATCTAAAATATGAATTCTGCGCATTATTACTTTCATATTATAAACTTCTAGCTGATGTTATTGGTTTCAAAAGTGAAAACACAAAAGAATGTGATCAATACCTACTTCTCTTTGTTAAACAATAACACTTAATTCAATTTGTATTGTCTTTTCTGAGATCATCACACAACAGTTCATTTAACATTCATGTTCTAACCACCTGGAAGCTATAATTAATTTAAGCCAAGACTTTTAATACACCTGGTGAGTTATTCATTGCACTACAAGAGATTACCCCTTTACCGTTGGCACAAAAGCCGACGGTAAAGGGACATTTGCCGACGGAAATAAGCTTTTCCGTCGGCAAAAACCGTCGAAAAAACCCGACAGAAAAAAGCGTCACTAAAGCTTTTTTTCGTCGGATTTTTACCGACGAAAAAGAGCTTTTCCATCGGCATAAAGCCGACGGAAAAGCGTTTTTTAATTCCGTCGGCTTAAAGCCGTCGGAAAATATACCTTTTCCTACGGCTTAAAGCCGACGTAAAGATAATAATTTTTTTTTTTAATCAAAAAAGCTAGGCGACATGATTTTTATTTCATTTTTTATTTTTTTAATTAAAAAAATCTTGCCGACATGAAATTTAATTGTTTTTTAGTTTTTTTTATATGGGCCATTACCGTCGGCCCATACGCGACGGTAATATGGGCTTTACCGTCGGGTTTGGGCCGACGGTAATATAAGGCCACTTTTTTCGTCGGCCCAAATCCGACGGTAAAGCCCATTATTGTCGGGATTTAGCCCGGCGGAATAAATTGGGCCTTTACTGTCGGCCCAAATTGTCGGGCCCGACGAAAAATGCCCAATTTGTTGTAGTGTTGAGCCATATAAATGTTTTAAGCCCAAGGATGCATTATGCTAAACATATAGAATAAGGAATAAGAGTCTTAACCAAAGCAGCGGTTTCTGTCGTGCGTGTCGCTGCCGCTTTCCATACTAGAAGCCATCTCCTCATCTTAATTATGTTATTTTACCTTTATTTTCTTACTTCTTTGAGGTGCGCACATGCTACGGAATTAAGGAGATAGTACCAGGTTTTACTCAAATGTTAAACTCTCATGCTATTGCCTCTTGTATATCTATCTGAATGCAGGAAATGAATGACAAATTAAATAATTAAGTTAATTCCTACTAGGATGGAAAGGTGTGCAATTGTGAAAGTGACGGGTGGAGTACCATGCAGTTGGACGGGGATAAGAAATATTTTAATTGATTTATGTTCATATATATATATATATAAATATAAAATATATGTGTGTGTATATGGAGAATGTATCATTTTGAAAATAATATAAACTTGATTGGTGCCCAGCAATGAAGTAAGCGCATGATAACAAAATTAAGCCTCACCTAATTCTAGTGACTCTGTTGAAATGATTGAAGGGTCAGGAAATATTGCATTACTATTTTCAGACAACTAATTAGTCATACAACGTGATGGTTCATGATAAAATAAATTAACACACAATAATATTTATTAGTCATACTTGTCTTGCTTCAACAATTTAATTGCAAACCAGCCCCTCACTACGTTTCTTCTTTCAAGTACATGGCGATTTGTTAGTTGAAAGCAATCAAATAGACTTTAACTCGAACTTACAGTGAGACGAACCATCGTAACTTACTCTAAAATAATAGTAATATATTTTTGTTTTAAACAATATATTAAAACAATATTCACATTAATATGGAGCATCACAATCACCCCTCTTTGAAAGAATTTGGTCCCCAAATTCTTAATTCAATTACTTTTCTAGATTCACATAAATAAATAGATTATGAAGTTAGGAGTTGTGACGTTATCCTAAGCATTATCATAAGTTATAGATGAAAGAGGTTTTATATAACCAAATATGACAGTTAAGATCGACATAAGTAGAAACGATTATTTTTTTTGAATATAATAAAATTTTACGAACTAGTGACATGAGATGAAATTCTAGTAGAAAACAATAAGATAAATGTGATTGCCCCCTTTTCGATGCGTTAACGAGATATGAAGGACTCGTGCATGGATAAAGAATACACGGCTAACATGATTGAATTTAGAAACTAGATACGGGTGTTTGAAGGTGTAGTTGAGAAGAAATCACATTGTAATGTTTTACTATGACCATGATAGATGAGTAGAGTAACAAGTGGAACGGATATAGTTCACTTAACGATCAAGGGAACATATTTTAGAAAGTCTAAGGTTATGGTTTTGACAATGATTAGCGTATTAAGGAAACATACTGTAATTTTTTTTTTCCAAAACCCCAACTTCCACAATTGTTTTGGCAAAATGTCAGAATTGCAATGATGGACACATTGGTCGGCCGCCCAACACTAGCCCACTACATAGTCAACGTTTACCAAACAAAAGCCAACTGGATAATCTTACACACATCTAAATCCCACATGACAGGTCATTAGTCGACAAAATATCTAACTATAAGGATGACATACCGGTTGATCAGACCGACACAAATCCATTATTCGTTAGCACCGAGTTTATAACAACCATCACCGCTCAAACTTAAACAGGGACAAGCTGTCTAATAGTATAAGCTTATCAATTATGAATCAGAATTAGTCATGTGCCTCCCATAAGGGTTTAGTCTCTAACGCTTAGGGCATATTTTTTCTCGGGAAAAGCCTTCTGGGATCTCGGCTAGACATCGTATTCCGGTTTTTGGCGACATCAGCACCTCCTCTCGTGGCTCTCTCGTGATCCTCATCGTCGTTCCCTTGTTTTTCTATGCTCTTGCGCGGTTGTTCGTTGGGAAACTAGGGTTCCCGCGCCTCTTTCTTTCTCTTCCCTCTCTTCCCGTTTTCTTTCTTTTTTTGTTCACCTCCTCCATCAGGTTTTTAGGGTTTTTTCTAAGGTTTACTTATTTTTGTGGCTGTTTTTTTGTGTTTTTTTCAGTAGGGATTGGGGCATCGGAGGAATCGGCTCACCTCTTGGCTAACTTGACCGTAACTCACCGCAACGCGTACTCATTAGCTGATACTATCGGAATTATGGATGCTGAATGTCACCGGGTGGAACACGGCCTGTCTCTAACGGATGAAGAGGGTGTGGGGGTTGGTTTTCTCGTATCAGACGAGCCGTAGAAACATGAGAATTCTGGGGCAGAGTTGACGTTAGTTGGGCGACTCCTTACGGGCAGGAACGTTCATTTTCCGTCTTTTTGCACAGTGGTTAAAGCATTGTTCAAGGCGGGAAAAGGTCTGGACGTCACTCGTATCAATGAGGATAGGTTCTTGTTTCAGTTTAATCATAAATTGGATAAGAAGCGGGCTCTTCAATGTTGTCCATGGTCGTTTGACAAGAATGTGTTGGTTCTTAGCGAAATAGCCACGCATGAAAATCCTGCAACGACAAACCTTGATCTGTGTAGCTTATTTGTCAGGATTTACGACATACCGTTGACTCGCCAAACTCGGGCCACCACGTACGCTATCGAAAATTTCTTAGGGGACATGGAGGACGTTGATTTAGCGGAATCACGGGGTGTTAGTATGCAGATACGGGTTAAAATTAATGTGACAAAGCCACTGCTTCGTTTTATGAAGATTCGGGGTACGGAGGGACAGGAGATGATCGTGTCGTTTAAGTATGAACGTCTACAAAATTTTTGTTACCTCTGCGGCACGTTGGGCCATATTCTTGCTGATTGTGATTCTAAGTATGACACAAACATCGATTTTGATGACGTGAGTAAGCTACCCTATGGCGATTGGTTACGGGAAAACATCACTGGACGCATATCGGTTTTTGGGCAGAGGTTCACTGATAATCGTGGCAGCTTCTACTCTGGGGGCCGTAGCACTTTCTCGCAACACTCTAGAAATACGGACCAGTCGTGGCATGCGGGCAAGGCTGCCCCGCCGCAGTAGTCGTTGGAGGGGACAGTCTCGGAGCAGCCAGTACGTGTGCAGCGACAGTCTAAGCGTGAGGACTTCAATAGAGTAGACCAGGTGGACGTCGAAGTGAACCAAATTGTGGAGCGACCGATTTTAGTCTCGGATGAGCAGCAGTTTGATACAGATAAGATGAGCAGCAGTTGTTTAAAAAAAAGGATGAGCAGCATTTTTTTAATAAAAAGGATGAGCAGGTGTTTTAAAAAAAAAAAAGGATGAGCAGATGTTTTGTAAAATGGATGAGCAGGAGCTTTTTAAACCCTCATCAGGAGCTAAAATTAAATTGGGAATGGTTGTTGGGGTTCAACATGCATGCCAGAGCATAATCCAAGACATTGACAGTGGAGTTTTATTTAATCAGGGTAACGGCGCAGCAAATCCGATGGCAATATCTACTGCGATTGAGACGACAATGGCTATAACAAATGAGCGCAGGGTTAGGATTCGGTGTAGGGAGGGTTACTGCAGCAGTGTTATGATCATTTGTGAGGCGAATACTGGAGTGAAACGTTTGTATGACACTGAGGTGGTGCGTACTAGTAAAAAAAAGGCTAGAGTTGAGAAATTAACAGAGGAAATCAATGATCTTTTGGCGGCGACTGCTGAGCAGTCCCGCCGCATCCAATGAATATCCTTTGTTGGAACTGTCAGGGCCTGGGAACCCTTGGACAGTTCGGGAACTACGACAGTTAGTTTCCACCAATCGCCCCCCTCTAATCTTCTAATCGCCAAGTGTCGCCTGATTTCCAGACAAATTATCCCTCGGAGAGGAACTCTCACAGAGAATAGGAGGAGCCCTTGATGGTCCGGAAGGACTCCGAGCAGTGTCTCGAGAAGAACCACAAGATGAAACTGAACCACTTCTCCTATAGTAAGGAGGCATCATCTTTTCAGGTAAGTATTATCCTCGTTCTTACAATTATTGGCAAAATTGAAAAGATAAGGAGATCAAGAACTAGTTATGATTGTAAGGTTATTGGTAAACATAACTGATGAAGGGCCTAAGTGCATATATATTCTTCACTCCTTGATTAGAAAAATAAGATTAGATCCATATTACATAAAGTAAGGGACACGTGTCGAGAAATTTCCTAATTAAAAGTGACACGTATCTTACATTGCCATGCAAAACAACACCTCCTACATAGGAGATAAACTTAGTCAGCAATCTTAAGTGGTTTATCATTATCCTCCTTAGTTAAATTTTAACAGTAAAGACAAAAGGTAGAGAAATGAAAGATGGAAAAAGTGTTTATTTATTCAAGAACTGAAGAGCCCTCGGAAAGGGTGATAAGTACCAAAGACATTTATTAAAAGCAAGAAATAAAAAATTACAAGGAATAGACTATGCCCCCGTGGTAGAAGGGTGTGAAGGAGTCGTCTCCTCGACAGAAGTACCCAGCGGAGCAAGGCGAGAAATTGGGGGAAATACCCCCCCAGAACCGCTAGCCCTCAGACTCGGACTACTGGCAGAGCGCATCGGAGAAGGTACGGCAGAATCCTTAGGGGATAGTAAACCTCCAAATCTCCCCACAAAGTAATGACAGTCATCGGGAGTTGGCTTCTTCAACTTGCGAAGGTCAAAAGATTTGGAAAAATTCACATACGGCCTTAACAAAGACTTGGCCAGCCTAGCACATTCCAAATAGCCCCACAAAAGATGGTTTGTCAAAAGCTCTTGAGAAGGTGTATCGGAGACTCCCGAGTGCTGCCTAGAGATCTCTCGTTGAGCAAATTGAACTGCTGCATCAATCTTAGCCTGCACCTCCTCGGAAGAAAGAAAGTTTCCCAACATTCCCTCGGTTGACTCAGCTTTATCGATGACTTGACCCAATGTCTCCTGAAGGCTCCTCTCCCTCTCCGAACTAGCCGCTATCTCTTTCTCAAGAGTAGCGATCCGAGCTTTAAGAACCCCATCGGACTCCCCTTTTTCCTTCTCCAAAAGGGCTATCTTGGCCATCCCAGCCTTCTCGGAGACCTCTATCTTCTTACAAGCAGACTCCGCCAAGTTCAACCTATGTTGCAGGCGTTGGTCTTCTCCGCTTTTTGTAGCGTGAACTCGTAGTTGGAAACTTTTGTAAGGAGCACCTCTTCTCTCATCTGACTCTCCTTATCCCTAGATAAAAGAGGCACTAATTGCTCTCGGAGAGCTTCCAACTCCTTCACGTCTTTCAGACCACGCTCCTCTACTGCAGTAACTGCCTCCCGAGTCTTCCCAATCTGCAAAAGATAAGCACAAAAAGAAGTTATTGCGGATAAATCGTACAACCCTAAAAAGGCTAGTGTAAAGAAACTTACCATAAGCCCCAACCAGTTAAGACTGGTATACATAAATTGATACCCCTCGGCGGGTGTTGAACTAGAGGAAGCAAAGAACTGGAGAATGTCCTGATAAGCCTCCCCCACGGTCCGAGATGAGAAATGCCCTCTCACCCACCAGGAGGAGTGGGCGCCTAAAAGGTGTGACCTCTCGGAGATAGAGTCACGGGAACATAAGGAGTTACTGGAATGTGGCCCCTCAGAGGAGTAGTTCCCGGTATTGGAGTCACCACCAGCTACAACGGACGGGCCAGTCTCCCCAAGCAACGAATTTAAGATCCCCTCCTTCACATCTCTGTCCTCGGAAGAGGGATCAAACTCCCCTTGAGTATCCTCGGAACCCCCTCGTGAGACTTCCTTCTCGGGAACACTAAACTGGGCCAAGAAATCTTCCTCTACAAAAGGTAATCTCTGTAGGTAAGAAAGAGAATAAAACTATAAGAAATTATCACTAAAAGAGAAGGATAGGTAACGAACGCTTACCATATAAAGAGGGCTCTTCCACCATCGGAGCCTTGGCTTTGTCCACAGTCTCTGCATCAAGAAGGAAAACATCAGCAAATGAATAAAGTTTATAGTGAAGATATGGAAAATTTTGTTAAAAACTCATAAGAACTCACCACGAGGGACAGATTCAGAAACTTCCATGGGTGTAGGCTCAGCTTCATAAGTGGAAACATGAGAGGGATCATCAGAAGACAAATCTATCACCTCTGTAGTTTTCTGAACAGATTCTTCCTCAGTCGCTCTCGAAAACATCCCTTCTTCGGAAACCCTCGGAGAATTTCCTATGTCGGATCTAGAAGCGGGCAGATCTCCTGTATCGGACTTAGAAACCGGCACTAAAGCCCAAGAGGAAGAAGGAGCTACCTGGCGTAAGGGAACATCACTTCTGATAACCCCCGTCATATCTATATACAGGGGAGAATGGTCCTCGTGAGCTCCTCCCACCTCCGGAGCTGTGTGCTCGCCCTTGGGGGCATTGACCTCCTCTTCTTCGTGATCACCCTCTTCTGGCACATCGAAAGTACCACTCGGAGTAGGTTCCCTCGGACTCGACTGCAAATAGTAATTTGCCATAACCTCCTCTGCATCACCCCAAAGTCAACATATATAAGTACAACTCACTACTATACTCAGAGAGGGAACAAAAGAAGAGAGTAAGGAACTTACTAAAAAGACTCCTTGCCTCGGAAGACAGGGACAAAGGCTTATCCACAACATCATCGGTGAAAACCGCATGATGAAGTCTGGACGTATCAAACAACATCATAAAATCCTCCGACTCCATCAACTTGTGCTGAGAAATCACAGTTGATAAAACCATCTCCGGGTCCAAAGTTGTGCCCTCTCTCCAATCGAAGGGCATATCCCATTCACCTTTAGCGGGCTTCACGAAACAATATCTATTTTCCATACGCTATGTGAAGTGATCGCCGCACCCAGAATCCTCTTCGTGGAATCCCCCGAGTTGTCCTGATGACGAACATTGTAAAAGGGATACCCCCCGGGCGACACCCCCACATCAAAAATTGAAAGAAAATGATCTACCCCATACTCCAACCCATTCACCTGGCACCAAAAAACATAGATACAGAGAGCGGCAAACCCATTCGGAACCATTTGACTCGGGCTGATATTGCAGGCCTGAAAGACCTCACAGAAGAAAGGCGGCATGAATGAACGCCACCCATATTTTACTTGGGCAAAATAAACCGTCAACATACCCGGAGGAGGATAACACGCTCTCTCGTCCTTCGTCGGGATTTGGAACACCATATTCTTTTGAAAAGCCCCCGTTGAAGTGAATAAATCTAATACTTGTTCACGAGTGGCAATACTAGGAACCCTCTCCACTTTGGCAAAATTCCGAAGAGGCGCCTTCTTCGATTTGGGAACACTAGATTTTTTAGAAGAAGTGGCGCCACCCTCAGCGGCGGTAGCAATCTCTCCTTTGTGCTTACGAGTAACTACCCCCACTGGAATGCTCCTCACATTTACAGAAGAGACAATTGGAGCAGTGACTTCAGAGGAGGTAGCGGCGGCAATGGAGTCAGTGTTCGTGGAAGAAGCCATTGGTACAGAAGTAAAGAAGATTTTTTTTTGAAAAGAAATAGAGAGTTTGCGAATTTACTGAAAATTGAAATAAGAGAGTGGAGAGAAAGGAAACTTTTTGCTCGTATGAATTGCTAAAAGAGAAATTGGTGAGAATGAAAAAGGGAGTGAATAGTTCTCCTATTTATAGGAGTGAAAATAACAAACGGTCACCAAATCTCAACACGTAGAGCATATTTAAAGCTCCACGTATCCCCCGTGTCCGCCAGCCACGCCGTTACATATCTGACCATTACCAACGGTCAGATATTTTGAAGTTTGAAGCCCATCAACGGCTATTTGCAACCAATGCTCCGAAACCTCCACGTGCGTGAGGACAGTACCCCCAGGGGTAATAAGGTAAGTTCTATATGATCCGTTTTTAAAAATAATATGTACGCATATTCCCTCGGAAAAATATTAAAAAATAAATATATGGAAGACCAAAACATGAACTAACCCCTCGCCTCACCGAGGACGATGAATAAAATTTTCCTCGCCTCTACGAAGGCGATCGAAATTTGGGGGGGCTAGTGTTAACCATAAAAATAAATAAAAGGGAAAGAAGAAGGTTAATCCTAATAAGGAGATTAGTAAATGGACAATATAGTTGTCACGAGTACTTCAGATGAGATGTACCCATTCCTAATAAGGAGATCCCCTCGGATGTTGCCTTCCCTCGGTCACTGACATAAGGAGGCAAGAAGGAGCACACGGGGAGGAACATAAGCGTCCCTTGGAAAGTCAAAAGGTGAGTAAAAGGCAGATATCAACGCGGCATCGGAAAAAGAGTAAACCCAGATGGATCCGCGCGACTCCGATATCCATCAATGCGCCAAGAGGGACCACAACGGACCCTGAGTCCCACAAACTTATGAGAAAACTTCCTTGTTGAACACTCCTCAAAGTGAACTGCCTACGGACCATCACCCGAGGACCTATTCCCAGAGAAAAACCAGGAAAAGAATAACAGAGCACCTAAACAATATATTCCGAGGACTTAAATAAGAAGATACCGTCTCAAGCAGAGTAAATCAAGTCCTCAAGAGCATATTACGCCCTCGGAGAGCACATTACGCCCTCGGAGATCACATTACGCCATCGGAGATCACATTGCGCCATCAGAAATTGCATTACGCCCTCGGAGATCACTCCAGATCATTGAAGAATAGACACGAGTCCAAAAAAGAGAAATAAAAGCCCTCGGAAGGCATATACAACAGTCCCTACCCCGAATACACTTGTGCTAAAGCATAATACTCCTGTACGAGCATCCTAACTATGTATCAACAAAAGCTTAGCCCATCAGAAGAGTAACGCCCCCAAAACAACCATTCATCGGAGATCCCCGGAGCCATCGGAAGGCATAAAAATTGATCTAGTCAGCGTCTAGTAGATTAAGAGATAAACCTTATCCTAATTTTTACACCTGTATCAATGTAACGACACATGTCTCTACTAAAGCACATGCATAATGACACCTGCCCTTACCAAAGTCTATATAAAGGGAGGTGATCAGTAGAAGAAGGACAACTTAACTTAACTCAACTTACCACAAGCACACAAAGATAAAAGGAGGAAAAGTTCAGTGAATAAAGGAAGGGAATATTCTTGCATCTCTTGTTATTTTCAAATCATCTCCATCTATGATTGTTTCTGAATCACGGACAGGGCGTTCCAACCCAATATAAATATCTTCCGTTAAATAGGGAATAATTCCAAACCCGTTAACAATGTGGAAAGGTCTTTGGATCTAGTTTCTAGATCAAGAAGAGGTTTGTTAATCTGATCTCTAATGAAATACTTATGATCAAAACTGTAGAATCGTGCAATGCTCAATCATCAACAACGGATACTAAGCCACTCATTAGTATCCAATGTTCAAAGGACAAACCTCAAGTTTTGGACCTTCAGCTTCGACCACGATTCGCCACCACCAAGAAATAAAGAACTACGTTTAGCTTCATTCCCAAAACGAGATAAGTACGCAGCTTGGTTTAATACCAAGTTCAGTCCAAAATGAACAAATCCCCAATCCGCATTACGTGCCTCAAGAAAATTCACTCATGTTTTTTGGTTTTTGTTTTTTTTAACATGATTTAAAAATTCCCAACCAAACTCTGTCGTGCTATTTCTTGAATGAAATCTCAAATGGTTAACAAGAAAACCATGCACCAAACTCCTACATAAGAGTGTCTATGCCATCCTCTTATTACGAAGGGATTTAATGCAAATTATCAATAATATGAGGTAGCATATTGCATAGATTTCTATAATAGGCTATGGCTATTCAATGTTTCATGTTTTGGAAAACACGGGGTTTAGAATAGATATAGATTTGATTAATAATTTTTGAGAGCACGAGCAGATTATGCACAATAAAAACAAAGAATAAATGAAAAAACAAATAGAAAGTTTCGCACAATATTTGGTAACTTGGTAATATTAACATGCACGATGCACCTTTAAATATGAATGACAGTTGTCTTTGTTCTCTTTGTAGGCTTGAGCAAGAAAATACCGATAATCTTTTAATTTCATGCACTTTTGCATACGAAGTTTTGTCGCTGGTGTTTAATTGCTTTGGTTTCAAGACAGTTATGCCATATTCCCTTGCTGATCATCTTTCTTATTTCTACCAACTTTTCCCTTTCACTACAGGTCGAGAAACTTGGGGAACCATTTGGCCTATCACCCTTTGGTAAATTTGGTCTTCTAGGAACAAAAACGTTTTCGACGGGGAAGATGTAGGGTTTTGACAATTGTGGATGTTATCAAAGTTCGATCGTGAGCTGGATTAAATCAATGGAAAAACATTTTGTTTACTCTTTTATAGAGTGGCTACACTTTGGCCCCATGTCATCGTCGCTTAATTAAGCCCTTTTCGGGTCAGTAGGCGGTGTGCTAGTACACATTTTGAGGCAGATTGCCAAACTGGGCCCAACAACTAAGGGACTGGCGTAAAAAGTATTATAGTTAAACTAATCCAAATTCGAGGTTTACTTGCTTTGTTCAAAATGTGGGTCGGACTTGATCCTATAGCGCACACTTGCAGTCCAACCTTAAAATCTGTTTATCTATGCACCGCTCCAAAGCAAAATAGAGATGAAATCTTCAGATTTCATCAGCACTTGTCTCCCATTTAATTAACTTTTTTTTCCAAATATATGCTCTCTCAAATTCCATAAAAAATAAGCAGAAATGTCAAAAATGCCCGTTATCTTTTGTTCACTTTACTTTTTACCATTTATCTTTTTAAGCTTTCGTTTATGTCCTGTAACTTTGTCAAAAATACCCGAAACACTGTTCATTACCCATATGGCTGCCATTTCATCAAGTTTTGCATATGTGGAAAAACAATGGCTATCATGTCATCCAATTTAGATTTTTTTTATTTCTTTATAATTAACTATATTATATAAATTATAAAAAACTCATTTTATAATTCTAATAACTAATAACTTTTTTAATAAAAAAGTTAAATCTTAATAATTAAATTTTAAAAATCTATTCTATAATTCTAATTTAAAAAACTTAATTTGATAATTTCAAAAACCTTTATTTATATAAATTATAAAATCTTTATATGTAAATCAAATTTCAATGACTTATTCTTACGAATTAAAAAAAAAAACAGAAAGTTGAAAGGAAACAAATGTAATTAACTTGACAAATATGTTAAAAAATAAAAATTAGAATTAACATTTTTTTGAAAAATCCCCCCCGCCTCCAAACCTACAGAACAAGAAATTCGCTCATTTATATATAATTGATTCTCAGCTGCAACAGCTATGCACATTTAACTTTAATCCTCTTTGAAACTTTACATATGGATATGCCATCGGCTGCTCACCATCTTCTACTTCCCATCTGCAAAACACAGTAATTTACCTTATGATTATTGTGTTATGAACTATGTGTTACAAATTGAAAAATGGCTATGGTTCGTTAATTTCAAGATTCGAAATGGGTATGGCTATGTTTCAAGAAATGGGTATGGTTAAATACCCTCCAGAAGCCCGCACACAATTTCTTAAATGGCTGGTGATGGTGGGGGTGGGTTTGGGAAAGTGACGACTGGTTTTTCTCTTTTCTTTTCTTTTTTTGACATTTCTGCCTAAAAAATATTTCACATGTGTTAAAAAACAAGCTTTTGGTTGTGGGGCATGAGTGAATCTCATCCTTTTCTAAATTATTTCACATAGTGTTTGGATAGGACGTTTGTCTTGGATTGGTGTCTATACATCTTTGCATTTTTTGCCGGAACTCCAACTCGAACATTCGGGAGATTTGGTTTCTAAAAAGAAAATCAAAAACTACCTATGGATTTGTGTTGGTTTTACGTGGCTTGGATAATTTGGACAACTAGCAAGAAGATAATTAAAGAGGGAGGGACAACCATGTGGAGAGAATAGTCGAGCTTATTAAAGTTAGGACATGGACTTGGATTAAAGCTAATAAGAATGGTTTTTCTTTTTCTTTTATCGATTGGTACCTCAATTCTGTGAAGTAGCTCTAGCTCTGTTATTCGTTTTGTACTTTCGTTTTTTGCACTTCTGGTGCTTTTTTGAAATACATGTCATTTGGTTTATAAAATAAAATTAAAAAACCAGCCTAACATAATTTAAAGATGGTTTCTTGTATTTAGTAGCGAATTTTTGTTTTTATTTTATTTTTGTTAAAAAGACGATTAAAACTGGGCAAAAACACCCACAATAAAGTTACATAAAACAAATAAGTTGAGAAGGGGGAATCTCCAAAAAGAGCAAATTTCTCGCGGGCATGAATCTTTCTTTAGCAAACTTATCCGCTAACTTGTTCGCCGATTTCGAGATCCATTTGATGTTGATGTCCTATGGCATGTGGGGCTTATCTTTACATGCTTGCACGAGCCCCCTAAGGTGGTCTTGTACCTCGTGTTCCACTTTGATGAGCTTATAGGCCACCATGGAATATGTTTCTACCACGATGCGTGGAACCCTCCTTTCCCAAGCCAATTCCAAGCCCTTTTTGATCGCTTCAAGCTCAGCTTCGTCAACGGTTGGTGTATTCAACTCCTTCCAAAATTCCCAAATCCACTCTCCCTTGTTTGCCAGGAGAATCTCAGCAGCTGCTCCCCTGCTTTTCTGGGTGTCCCAACTTCCATCAGTATTATACTTGACCCACCCCGGAGTCGGTTTACTCCATTGAGTTTCTTGCTATATTTTCTTCATTTTGCGACATCTCGAGGCTAAATCCTTACTAAGGACTTTAACCTGGAAAATACATGCCGTCACTCCTTCTAATTTATTTGCAAATACTTGTGCATTTCTATTCTTCCAAATAGTCCATAGAGTTGCGGTAAAGATGTTCTGCCATTCTACCTCTTAGACGCTATTGCGCCACAATTTATTACTTTGCACAATTTTTTGCATCTAACTATAAACCGCGATTGCTTCAAAATCGGCCCAGCAGTCCGACATGATGAATTTTTTCCAGACGTTCCTCGGTAACGCAGTCGCGCATCAAATGGAGTACCGTTTTGACTTGAGAATGGAGTACCGTTTCGACTTAAAGAGGACGACCAAAGACCATGTTCGTTCCGTAGTTGATTCGTGGTAACTTTATTTTGTGTCGCGAGCCACATGAAATATTTTATCTTTTTGCTCGTATTCGTACCTCAAACCCACTTCACCTTCTCGCTCCATGTAGTACTGTCCGAATAATTTTCGAGGAAATTTTTGTAGGCGGATTGAAACGTAAATATTTCGTTCGATGTTTCGTTCCAAAGCACGACTTCCTCGCTGTGATTGAAGTGGATTTGGTTCGATTCCGAAATTAATCTAATTGGCCTCGGAATTGACGAGCCCAAATTATCCAATTTCCAGTTTCCTCCTTCATCAATCACATCTTTTAATTTGAATTCGGATTCACTTGGCGCAATTACGCAGCCCTCCTCGCTCAATCTATGCCTGTCGACCCATACATCATGACAAAACAATATCTTCTCCATTTTCCCAATTTTTCAATGAAGGAAACAACGCGTAGTCCCTTTCCAAGTCGGGCTATTCGAGGGCTTTTCCGTTCGATGCCAAAGGCTGGAATTTTTTAGATATTTTACCCTTACAAAACTTCTCCAAACCATTGATTCCCAATGTAAAATCCGCCACACCAATTTTGAAAGAAGCACTTCGTTACTAATCCTCGAGACTCTGAGCCCAAGGTCTCCCTTCTACTTGGGCTTGACCACATAATTCCACCGAACAATATGTATTTTCAACATTGTTATGTCATTGGACCATAAGAAGTCTCAATTCGGCCTGTCGAGTTGGTTACAAATGTTTTCGGGCAGCCACGAGGCTTGCTGGGTATAGATGGAGAGCGTCAAAGAAACTGATTGGATGAGTGTGGCGCGGCTCGCCATGGAGAGAACTTTGCACTTCCAACCTTTGAGTCATTGTAAAATCCGATCAAAGATTTTCGTGAAGTGTGCCCGCATAAGCCAACCGTAAGCAATAGTTAGGCCGAGGTATTTACCTAGGTTTCGTGTTTGTCCGAACCCAAGAATCTCAAAAATCCTTCGTTTCAAGCTGGACCCTTCGCATTTTATGAAGAAAATATTGGATTTACATGGACTTAGTTTCAAACCCGAAGCCCCAAAAAATTTCTCTAAGACCCCGCGGATTGTTTTGGTCATCTTCTTTACTGTTTTGCCCATTAAAATCAAGTCGTCGGCGAAGAAAAGATGCGACAATCCTGGACTGCCCCTACACGGAATGAGTGCTGTCCACTTTTTCTGTTCCACTTCTTCTTGGTCCGCAAGAATGCGAGAGAGGTTTCGTTGGGGATCAGTTCCATAGAACTCTTTTCGACCCGTTCCTTACGCAGAACATGATTAGCTGAGTTAGTTCCTTCGGAAAATTGAATGCGTGGAGTGTTTCCTCCATAAAGCCCCAATTTACCTTGTCGTACGCCTTTTCCAAATCGAGCTTCATGATGATACAACCCTCTTTATTTTTGTTCTTACTCATCATATAGTGTAAAATCTCTAGAAGAAGAAAAATGTTGTTTTGGGAGCTTCTCCCTTTGATAAGCTTTATTTAATAGGCGCAATAATATTCGACATCATCTTGCACAACCTCATCGTGATGCTCTTGGTGACGAACTTGTATAGAACATTGCATAAGGCGATCGACATGTACTGTGCGATGCTCTTCGGGTTCTTAGACATTAAAGGGCCTCCCAAATTTTCGGATCCAAACACCGATTGCTAAAACCTCATTGGAAAACTTGCTTAATATAATGAATCACATCCAGTCTCATCCCCTTTAATAAAACCCCGCGTGCAAACCATCGGGGTCTGGAGCTTTAAACGGACTCATCGCGAAAACCACGTCGCGCAATTTATTCGAATCCAAACCTTTCGTGAGTTCCGTCATACGCGAGTTAGTGAGCTTCGCTTGATAACCTGTGACTGGTAGAGAAGTACGTGGACCCCTTCCCTCTTCTTGCGCCGAAAACAACTTCGACTAGAAATCTGTCGCATGATTGATCAATGTCTCCTCGTCATTAATGCACTTGTTATCAATTTTCGGCGCAAAAATTTTGTTCCTCTTCCTTCGTGCTATGGTCGACAGATTAAAGAATTTTGTATTTTGACCCCCTTCCCGTATTTAGTAGCGAAATTGATTGAATTGATATCACTTGAAACGTTCATAAATGAAAATCATAAAGCTCATTAATTTCGAGAAATTACAGCCAAACCCAGGGAAACACAGTGAACAAATGCAATTATATATGTCTTGTGATTGACATAAATATCTTGCCATATATAGAACATGACCAGCGTAAGAAGCGAAATCCCACCAAGATAAATCAGACTCCTAACACTTGTCAAAATTAAGCATCAGATCAAACTTTTACAATAGAGAATTACTTGACCATAAATTTCACAAGTTATGCGCAAAACATTGAGTAAAATACTTCGTACAATGAAGTTGCAACATTGTCAACTTGTTGGTGCCGCTCGGCGTATGTAGGTACCAACATAATTGGATGCTCGTTGATAGTTGATACCATTTGCTCAACTCAATCTTTCACATAAAAAACATTATTAACTTTCACATTACACTATTAAATTTATCTAATATATGAAGTCAAATAATACACATGAGAGCTTTAATAACAACAACTAAGAATAATGCAACTGATCTGTGGAGGTCCCATATAGTTCGTGTCCCGCTAGCTACTACCAAGAAAATAAATTTATATAGTAGATAAGCGCACGTAGCAGTTTTGTGTCCATACAAAAACTTAAACTTAGCATCCCGCTTACTAATTAAAGTATATGTTATTTATCAAAAATAAAATAAAACATATGTATTGTCAATGTCAACAAGTTTGCAACTTGGGCTCAAATATTTCACCAATCCTCTCTCCGTGCTTTGGCTATGTATTGGATCGAATCGAATTGAATCGACAGTAGTATTTACTTTCTATCCTGGCAAAATAAGAATCGAACCAATCAAATTGGACGATCCAATTCGATTCCAAAATCATTCGTTTCGATTTGACTCGATCCGATTTTGATAATTTCTACTTTTAATTATTATTTTAATTTTAAGGAACAAAAGCTATATAATATCTTTATTTTGCATCTCAACTTAGAAAGAACTTGAATTAAACATTATTGCTTATTATTGTTATATTTAAACTAATCTCGATTAAACAAATAGTTAGTATTTCATTAATTTTATATTTATTTGTTTTTATTTCTAAACTTACTTTAATGTATTATTACATGTTTTTTTTAAAATTTTACACATTAAGATGATTATTCAATAATCAAATCGAGCGGGGGGGGGGGGGGGGGGGTTCAATCCTAGGACAATAACCGAAAATCGGATCAAATATTCGATTTGATCTAAAAATCGAATCATTCGATCAATTGCCACACGATTCTATCCTTGTGGACATCTAGCCTCCAATTCCAACTCACGTGAATAACCAAAAGTTATTAGCTTTTCAATTAACCATCGAAAAAGACTAATCTTTCCATTAATAGATACTAGTTCTAAATGATTTAATTTATCCAGGGGCTAGGGTAAAGATGATTTTGAAGATCTAATTGGTAACTAATAAAATCTTCGAGGTGGATATTGTTGGGCATGGCATTGATGCACGTGTAGAGTTTGAAATTTTGGATCGGGTCGATACGTTGTTGTTGTTAAATTAACATTGAAGTTTTAACAACAGTTTTGTATGATGTTAATTCGACGATGTTACTTTAACAACAGACCAGAGCAATAGTGCAGCGGAATAAACAAAAACGAATTTAAGAAGTGAATATAAGATTATATTAACTTTCGAGCCGTAGGCAAAATAACCTGTAAAGGTTTTAACAAAGGTCGTTCTCTCAATTCTCAAGCTTCTCACTCTTAAATTGATTGAACTAAGCAAAGCACACAAGAATTGCTTCAACTATATCTAAAAGCTCCTCACTCTTAGATCTATTCTAATAACTCACAAACTTTGCTAAAGCAAGACAACTCTCAACAACTTGTAAGTAAATCTCTCGGATTGATTAGCTCGTGTCTTGTTAGTTGTCTTGATGTACTTCACACCTATATATAGGTTCTTGAATTGGACTCCAAAGTGTATTGTACACGGTTGGTAATTATCCTTCATTTCCTTCTCGAACTCTTCTTCCTTGTTCTCGTAGTCCTTCTTGAATAATAGTTCCTTCGTTAGAGATCTAACTAAGGAAAGACTTCTTCTTCAAACCATGACTCATCTTGGAAAGCTTTCCTAGTTGCACTTGAACTCCTCTTTCCTTGTAGAGCGGTTTGCTTAATTAAGGAAACTTCCCTTCTTGGAAACTTTCAGTTACAATATTCAAAGACAATTACAACTGTGGAACTCAGTTAGTTAAATGAATAAGGCAAAACAATAATAATCAATGACAACAAGATTGTAAAACAGATTCAGCTTCAGCAATGTTACTCTAACATTGACTTCTCAATGTTAATCTAACATTGCCAGAATACATGCACTTTCAATCTCCCCATTTTTGCCTTAATCACAAAACCTAAGAACCTATTCTAACCAGATCAAATTATTCAGACAAACTTCACTATCTTAATGGAAAACTAAGTACACTCCCCCTGAACATCAGGCGGGACTAACTCAATGTTACTCTAACATTGATACTTTCAATGTTGTCATTACATCCATCTTTGTCAATGTTAGCTTAACATCGAAACCAGACAAATGTTCTATCATTGAATATCGCATTGTTAACTTAACATCAGAGATCAGTTAACACCTGCAAAACAGTTAGTACACTGTAACCATGGTTCAAATAGCATAAGTAGCAACACTAAGCACCAACATCAAGTACTTAATTACAGACCATAGTAGTAGCAAAGAACACACTCCTTGATGAAACAAATAACTAAGAAAATAGAATTGTTCATACTGCCATAGAAAACAGGAAATTAACAGAACTCTCAGGAATTTTTTTTTAAATTTGATCTATTCTCCCCCTTTTTGTGAGGAAGGCAGGTCCTTCAAATGCTTCCTGAGGCTGTCAATCTCTTGCAACCTGACGTGCTTGTCTGATATCTCTCTTTGGGTATCTTTATACTCTCTGTCAAGCCATACCAGGGTCTCCTCCACAAATGCATCAGCTATCACATAGCAACTGTCACCACTTGCCACTGGAACAGAAGAAGAAGCAAACTTGATAGTCTTCTTTTTATTTTTCCTTCTTGGACCAACTTCTACATTGGGATTCCAGGGCAAGTCTTGGATTCTGACTTGAGTGAAGTAGCTCTTGGTGATGATCATTTTGGCCTTGTTCTCGATCCAGCCTTCTGTCTTTTTTGTCTTGAAGCCTTGCTTCACCAGAATGCTGGATATGAGAGAAGGATATGGAATGATTCCCTTTGCCTTTGTTGTGACCTCCCTCATGTGCCTTAGAACTTTCTCCCCTATATTCACACTCAGCCCATTCTTTAGTTTGTACACCAGCTTTGCAGATTCTTTTGTCATAACATTGGTGTTGGAGGATGGCAGCCATTTATAGGTAGAGAGCTTATGAAGTACAACACTTAAGGATGTCAGCCTTGTAGTTGGAAAACTATCATTCCATTTCCTTGTGAGTCCACCAGTGAGGTCAGTAATCACCTCATCCATGCTAGAATCCTCAGTCTCCTCAGGATCAAGAAGACCCCAAGCTTCATTGATCATAGTAGGACCGACGTCATAGACACTCATCCTTAGCCAAGCTTTACCATACTTGGGAGAATCCTGATGGGACACCCACTGAGAGAGGTTCATGTAGAACTCTCTGACCACATCAGGGACATATGATGAGTGGTTCATCACAGAGCCCAACACTCCTCTAGCTTCAAGCAACTCAAACAGCCTATTTTCTTTGAACATCTCCTTATCAATGTTCCTCTCCATGTGAATAACCCTGGCTTGATAAGCCTCCCACTTTTCTTCTGCCTCAGCAGACACATATAAGCCAAAATAAGGCTTTTTGGGGTACTCCTCATCAAGGACATCAAAGTACTCATCACTGTCTGATGTTGGAGTAACATCAGCAGAGTCATCACCTACCAGTTGGTCTTCTTCCTCAACTTCCTCATCTTCTTCTTCCTCCTTATCCCCTTCCTCCTCTTTTTCTTCTTCTCACTCAGACTCAGAAGTTTCAACCATCAACTGCTTTCCCTTTCTTTTATTAGCAGCAGTAGCTAAGGCAGAAAGAGCCAGGCTCTCTTCTTCTTCTCTCTCAACCTCTTCAGGTTGATTGTCATCCCCATCATCATCATCTTGGTTACCTTCAGTAGTAACCTCCTCAACCACAGTCTCCTCAACCTGATCATCTTCCTCAGAAAGAGCATCCATCTCATCAACAACAACATCATTAGCCTCAGACGGCTCAACATTCACGTCTTGATTTTCACCTTCCTCAGTAACAACCACAGATTCATCCCTAACATTACCCTCAGGGACCTCATGCACAGCCTCAGACTCACCCACAGCACCAATATGGGCCTCTTTCTCCCCCTCAATACCAGCAACAGTAGTAGCAGGTATATCCAGAGTAGGGTTAGCTATCATTACCTCGTTTTCAGGGTTGGTGGGAGAGGATGCTTGCTCAAGAGTTTTTGATGTTGAATCAACATCACCCTTAGCAGCTTTCTTGCCCTTAGGCCGTTGATAGGTGGATTCCCTCTTTGGTGTGCTGGCGGCGACGACTTCAGCGGTTGCACGTCTGGTGCTACGGCGACGTGGTTGCTCCATCTGCTCAGCAGCAGCTCCAAGAGTGTCAATGGAAGACTTGCGTGCCATTGTTAGAGTGATTTAGAGAAGAAAAATAGAAACTTGATTTGCAGAGAGTGTAGATTTTGCAAAAATTTTGAGCGCGTAAACATGAAGAAGAGATTAGGGCAAATTATACAATTAATCAGCTGAAGAATATATATAGTGGTGTTGTAACATGTTACCAACATAATCGGACCACTGTCACACGATCATACCCATGTTCACCTTACCACGTGTCAGTGTTGTATTAACACGCAACCAGAGTAGTCTCCACACCTGAAAACTTGTAAGTTACAATGTTACAATATTGAACTCACATTGGCAAGTTAACATCAGGGAGGGAAGTTGTAGGTGCAAGGCTTCATCCAAGGCAACATCATGTGAGAGCGTGAGATATTCCTGTATACCAATCTGGAACCTCACCCAAGTACATAGGTACAAACACATAGATTAAGATCATCAGTATGAGTAAGTAACACATCAGACAGAAAAACACAGAGTGGATGTATATATCCATGGAAAAGATGTTCCCACATTATAGATGTGTTTTACCTGCAGTGAGTCACCCACGAAATATGCCTCAACATATGATTCCTATGATTACTACTCCCCCTAAGCCCAAACCGACACAAGACATAATGCAGAACAAGAATGAATGCAACAATGTTAGATCAACATTGGATGATGGAATCAAGTACAAACAGCTTTACTGACTGGGATCAGGACAAATCAATTTATCTTTATTTATTATCATGAACTCTTTTGAACAAAAACAAGTGAATGTAAAAGGATAGTTTCATCAATGAATGTGGGCAGCACAAGACCCCACACACCCCAGCAACTTAACCATCAGCTACAGATTAGGCAAGTACAAAGGAATTGAATGAAGACAATACATTTATCATATACTTCTCCACCCCAACTCCTCATGTATACTTGTTTTCCAACCTGTTTACAAGAGAAATACCAAGTGAACATTATTCCTAAATGCAAGTAGTCGAAACTTCCAAGCACCCCAGTAGTAAGGCTCACCATCATGCATAACCTTGGCCATAGACAAAACACAAAAATAAGCACAACCGAATGACAATGAAGCTCTCAACATCATGTACCCCAGCTTCTCTTCATGCTTTGTCTAACCTAACATGGATAAGTCACAACTGAATAACATAAGAGTAGTGAGCTCTGTGAACCCCAGCTTCTCTCAGATGTTCGGTTAACATTCACAGACTAACAACAAAGTTCTTACTTTACAAAACTCTTGATATGTACCTGTCCACCAGTCAACTCAGCTGTTTATACAGATTAACCACACAACCCAACAAAATCTCTAACAAAGATGTAATATGCAAGAAAGAAAAATGCAGAAAGGAAACAAAAAAGAATTACAGATACACCACAACCAATAACCAGTGCTAGACAGTGGTGTTATGTCAACACTGGTGTACTAACATCCCTAGACAGTGCACATGCTAAGAGAATTCCTCAAACTGAAGAACCTCTCAGAATCTAAGGGTTTAGTGAACATATCAGCAAGCTGATTGTTAGTTTCAATGTATTCAATGTCAATGAGCTTATCTTCTACCATGCCTCTCAGAAAGTGATGCCTTATGTCAATATGTTTAGTTCTAGAGTGTTGCACAGGGTTCTTAGAGATGCTTATAGCACTAAGATTATCACAGAACATAAGTAAGGTATCACTGTCTAACCCATAATCTAGTAGCATGTGTTTAAGCCATACTAACTGAGTGACACAACTGCCTGCTGCTATGTATTCAGATTCAGCAGTGGAGAGTGACACACAGTTTTGCTTTCTACTGTACCATGAGACCAAGTTGTTCCCCAGATAAAAGCATCCTCCACTTGTAGACTTTCTGTCATCAGTGTCTCCTGCCCAGTCTGAGTCACTGAAACCTACAAGATTTGTGTTAGTGTCATAAGAATACCATATACCAAGGGCCAAGGTGCCAGAAATATATCTAAGGATTCTCTTCACAACAATCAAATGTGACTGCTTTGGATATGCCTGGTACCTAGCACACACACTCAAAGAGAACATTATATCAGGTCTTGAAGCAGAGAAGTAGAGTAAGCTTCCGATCATTGAACGGTACAATGTTGGATCAACATCTGTGTTAGTAACATCCATAGATATCTTCACAGATGAAGACATGTGAGTTTTGCAAGGCTTTGAATCTGTCAATTCAAACCTCTTCACCAAATCCTTTGCATATTTCTCCTTACTCAGGAAAATCCCATTACTTGTTTGTTTTACTTTGGAGACCAAGGAAGAAATTTAATTCTCCCATCATACTCATCTCAAACTGCCCTGTCATTAATTCAACAAAATTTTCTAAAATAGAATTGTTGGTTGAACCAAACACAATGTCATCTACATAGATTTGAGCAATACATACATGAGAATCTTTCTTCAAGACAAACAGTGTTCTATCTCCTTCACCTCTACCAAAGCCGAGACTTAATAGGAATTTTGTAAGCCTTTCATACCATGCTCTAGGTGCTTGTTTAAGTCCATACAGGGCTTTGTAAAGCTTGTACACATGGTTGGGGTACTTAGGATCTGTGAATCCCTTAGGCTGCTCTACATATACTTCCTTATCAATCAACCCATTCAGAAAAGCACCCTTAACATCCATTTGGTATAGTTTTATCCTAAGACAGCATGCAATGGCTAGAAGTAATCTAATTGATTCAATCCTAGCAATTGGAGCAAAGGTCTCATCAAAATCTACACCTTCCACCTGTGTGTACCCCTGAGCAACTAGTCTAGCTTTGTTTCTAACTATGACCCTTTCCTCATTACTTTTGTTTTTAAATATCCACTTAGTCCCTATTACATTAACATTGGATGGTGTAGGCACCAGTTTCCATACATTGTTTTTAGTAAACTGTAATAGTTCATCCTACATGGCATTAATCCAAAAGTTATCAAGAAGGGCTTCATTCACATTCTTTGGTTCAATAGAGGAGACAAAACATGAGGCATTATCAACAGTACAAGTGAAGTTCATACAGACACACAATTTAACCATATCTCTATAATCAAATCTGTCTTTGTTGCGTGTCCTTACCCGTTCAGTGAGTTCACCTATTACCTGGGAGGCTGGATGATCTTTCTGAATCCTAGCTGGGGGATCTCTTCTAGGTCCAGAAACCACTTCATGTTCTGAGTCAGAGTCTTCTGCTATTAATCTAACATCAGATCTTGCTGGTGTTAGTCTAACATCGTTCTCCTGTTCAGAGCTTCCAGCTTCCAGTTCTAATGTTGGAGCAACATTGTCACGAGTAACATTCTCGGTTTCCACTGTTGTTTCAACATTGGAAACAGAGATATCACCAGTACCTGTATCAAGTGAGACATCATCAAACACAACATTCACTGATTCCTGAATTGTCTTCAATCTAAGATTGTAGACTCTAAATGAAGTACTATTGGCTGAGTATCCTACAAAGATGCATTTTTCACTTTTAGGATCAAATTTACTCAGATAATCCCTGTCATTCAGTAGATAACAGTCACACCCAAATTCATGAAAATATGCAATATTTGGTTTTACACCCTTCAAGAGTTCATAAGGAGTCATGTTAGTTCCAGGTCTAAGATACACCCTGTTACTAATGTAACAAGCAGTATTTAAAGCTTCAGCCCAGAGTCTTTTGGATACATCTTTAGCATTGGGCATAACTCTGGCCATCTCTTGAAGAGTCCTGTTCTTTCTCTCAGCAACCCCATTCTGCTGAGGAGTCTAAGGTGCTAAATATTCATGAAAAATACCTTTAGCATTGCAATAGTTATCAAAACTAGCATTTTCAAATTCTTTACCATGATCAGGCCTAATCTTAGTCACAGTGGAGCCATACAAGTTTTTAATACTAGCATAAAGAATTTTGAACTAAGCAAAAGCTTCAGACTTTTCTTTAAGAAACTTTACCCAAGTGTATCTGGAGAAATCATCTACAACCACAAAGGCATATTTCTTACCACTTACACTACTTACCTCAATAGGACCCATCAAGTCCATATGCAACAGTTCAAAGCACCTACTAGATCTAGGATTAGCATTCTGTACCTTTAGGGGGCATGAATTATTCTGGTTAGTTTACCCTTAAGGCAATCACCACACACAAGCTTACCTGGACAAGATAGCTTAGGTAAGCCATTTACAGCATCTACCAGAACTCATATTACCAGATTCTTTAACAACGCTTTTAGTTAAATAGGCAGAATTACCATTAGAAGAGGAAGATTTCTCAACAAATCCCAGACCACATGTACATGTGTTAACCATGTTCAGTACCTCATCTAGGTTGGAAGTACCTCCATTCCACTTGGCTATGATCTGTGAATCCTTTTTGAGTTTCTCCTTTACCTCTTTCAGCTCAGCTTCAACTTTGTCAAGACCTCTCTCATAGAGTTTCAGCATGTTCTTCAAACATTCAATGTCATGCTTCTGTGCTTTGTTACTCTTCATAAGTTTGACATTCTCTCTCACCAGTCTAAGAAAAGTTGTATGTAGATCATCTAGGATTTCCTCCTGGGACATTTCTTCTTCATCGAAGTACTCCTCTTCTAGATCAACTGAGCCATGAAAACAATCAAAGTTAGTATCATCACAGTCAGTGAGAGCATCAAAGTTAACATGTGTATCATTGTTGTTTCAGTCTCCAAAGAAGATCTCCTGCTTTGCTGTTGGTTCTCTAATGTTAGTGTAACAGTGAGAATCTTGGCAGTTTCTGGAGTCTTTTCCTGACCAGATGATCCGAGTGCAGAGCGCAGCAGTGTTGATTTCCTGTGATTGTTCATCAACACTTGTTCCAGATTCGAAGTCAGCTTCATTGAAGTCATCTACACACACCCAATGAGAATTCCCTCTCTTTCTGAGGGTGTTAGCACATTCATGTTTAAAGTGACCATACCCCTTACATTCATAGCACTAGACATCTTTCAATTTCTCAGCATCTTGAGGCGAGCTCTTCGATGCCATGTACTTTACAAATTTTGGGGGTAATTTCTTATAACTAAGGGTAGCATTACCAGATTGTTTTTCTTGGTAATGTTTCCGTAGTTAGAAGAGATCAACTCATATTCATCCTCGTCACTTCCTGTAGAATCTGAGCTCGTACCTAGTAAAGCTAAAGCAAGTTGTTTACTGGACTTTCCTAGGAATTCTAGTTCAAATTCTTTCAAAGTGTTCATTAATGTTTGGAAGTCCATGTTAGCTAGATCTCTAGACTCATTCATAGCAATTCTTTTGACAGTGAACTTAGAAGATAATGTCCTAAAAGCTTTATACACCATGGTTTGATTTGGGATGGTAAAACCTAAGTTTTGACACTGATTAGCAATATCAAGGAGTTTCTCAAAATAACTATCAATGCTTTCATCCTCACTCATCTCTATCTTCTCAAAGTCCCTCAAAAGTTTTCTATATTTAGAGTCCCTTACAGCCACATCACCCTCACAATGTAATTCAAGAACATCCCATACAGTTTGAGCAGTTGTACAAGTTTGAATAAGTTTGAACATATGATTACCTACCCAACTAAAAATAGCATTGAGAGCCTTTTCATTCAAGTTGTAGAGAGCAATCTCATTGGCTGCCCATTGTCCTCTTGGCTTAGGTACTAGGTCAGCATCTCCATCTCTAGGCAAGTAGGGGATGGTGTGGCCTTCTAGTACTACGTCCCAAGCTCTCAGGTCGATGGATTTGATGTGGACTCTGAGTATGATCTTCCAGTAGGCATAGTTGTTGGGACCCTCTATTACTGGCAACCTGCTGGTATTGGGGTTGGAGTTTTCCATCTTGTCGTATCAACGCCAAACACCGGTGAAGTTGGTGCTTGGCTATGATACCAATTAAAATTGTGGATCAGGTCGATACGTTGTTGTTGTTAACTTAACACTAAGGTTTTAACATCAGTTTTGTATGATGTTAATTCGATGATGTTACTTTAACAACAGACCAGAGCAATAGTGCAGCGAAATAAACAAACACATATTTAATAAGTGAATATAAGATTAAATTAACTTCCGAGCCGTATGCAAAATAACCCGTAAAGGTTTTAACAAAGGTCGTTCTCTCAATTCTCAAGCTCTTCACTCTTAAATTGATTGAACTAAGCAAAGCACACAAGAATTGCTTCGACTATCTCTAAAAGCTCCTCACTCTTAGATCTATTCCAACAACTCACAAACTTTGCTAAAGCAACACAACTCTCTAGACAACTTTTAAGTAAATCTCTCAGATTTATTAGCTCGTGTCTTGTTAGTTGTCTTGATGTACTTCACACCTATATATAAGTTCTTGAATTGGACTCCAAGGTGTGCTGTACACGATTGGTAATTTTCCTTCGTTTCCTTCTCGAACTCTTCTTCTTTGTTCTCGCAGTCCTTCTTGAATAATAGTTCCTTCGTTAGAGATCTAACTAAGGAAAGACTTCTTCTTCAAACCAGGACTCATCTTGGAAAGCTTTCCTAGTTGCACTTGAACTCCTCTTTCCTTGTAGAGAGATTTGCTTAATTAAGGAAACTTTCCTTCTTGGAAACTTTGAGCGTCCAACCTATGACAAGTTTGTTTCCTGAATAATATATTCAAAGACAATTACAATTGTGGAACTCAGTTAGTTAAATGAATAAGGCAAAACAATAATAATCAATGACAACAAGATTGTAAAACGGATTCGGCTTCAGCAATGTTACTCTAACATTGACTTCTCAATGTTAATCTAACATTGTCAGAATACATGCACTTTCAGAGTTGTTTCTAGTTGGCAAATTATTGATGGCTGCCAACTAGAATTCAACTAATGGCATTGATGAAACACGGTTTAATCATATGGAATTTGCCTATAAAAGCCATGAGCTTTTGTTAAGAAAAACACCCAAATTCTGAGTTTCTTTCTATATTCTCTAATTATACAATGTAATACCTTGAGTAATTGTGTGGGGGTAGTTTGGGGAGTGTTGTGAGTGCGAAAGCTCGTAGGGGTCGTTGGGATGAGTGAAGATTATGTAGTTGTAAAAATTTTCTACATAGTGGATTTTGCTCGGCTCCCCGTGGTTTTTCTCCTATTTTGGAGTTTTCAGGTTAAATCCTTGTGTTGTAATTATCGTCAATGATGTATTCGTGTTGCTTTGTATTTAACTCATGGGCAAATCCTAGAGGCGTTATTTGAGGTGGTTCAAATACCCGACAGTGGTATCAGAGCATGTGTTCTGCTGGAGGTGGTGTTAGTCTAGGGTGGAGTCGTGGTGTGGCGTAGTGTGAATATGTATTGTACAAGGCAGTTATGTCAAAGGTAATTAGTTATTAAGCGGGACCATTGCAACTCCGCCAATTACCTAGGAACTTTAAAATCCTATCAGAAAAGATGGGCTATATCTTTCCGGGGACTTACTTTGTACTATTTTGATATACTGGAAATTCACCAACTCACCGGAGCAATGTCGGAAAGCAAGGGTACGGATATGGTAAAATTTGGCGTGATGTATGTTGACGAGAAAATCAACCGTGACTTGTGGCCTGTTCAAGTCAGGGATGTTGATTTGGTCAGGGTTACACAATGTGGAGTTATCGCTATACGTAGTAGCGTTACTAGCACAACATATACTGTTGCTAATAGAGTGGTGCATACACTTAATCCACGAAAAATAAAATTGTCCGACTCGACGAGTCGATGCAGCGAGCGGCACTTAGTTAAACACTGGTCAAACTAACATTCTCTACTTGAGTGACGTATTATAAGTGGCGGGTACGTTCTGATGGCATGAGACCGTGAGGTTGCCATGAGACAAAGCGTTGGTGTTAGTGAGTTCCAGTTTGCACACAAGCATTGCTTTGGGCATTAATGTAAGGTGTGTGTTATTCATGTCGACAGGCTGATGACTTCTGGAGGAGCCCAAAGGGGGAGTTGCCACCATACTATCAGCAGGGTTATGTTCAACATGGGCCGAAGAAAATGAGATTCTTGAAATTTGTTTATTCTGGGTGGTTGTGTTTTATGGTGGAGCATGGTACTTATGAGATGAAGTATGAATGCATTGCAGCGATAGCGAAAGCTATGAATGAGTTGGGCGTGCGATCGTCCAGTGGCTGGAGTGAAGATGATTTTGAAGATCTGATTAGTCACAAATCAAATTTTCAACGTGGAGATTGTTGGGCATGGCATTGATGCCCATGTGGAGTTGTTTCTAGTTGGCAAATTATTGATTGGCTGCCAACTAGAATTCAACTAATGGCATTGATGAAACATGGTTTCATCATATGGAATTTTACTATAAAGGCGTGAGATAAACATCCCATTTAAGATTTTCTTTGTGTATTCCTTAAATATACAATGTAGTACCTTGAGTAATTGTATGGGGTAGTTTAGGGAGTGTTGTGAGCGGCAAAGCTCGTAGGGGTCGTTGGGATGAGTAAAAATTATACAGGTGTACAAATTTTCTACATAGAAGATTTTGCTCGGTTCCACGTGATTTTTTTCCAGATTTGGAGTTTCTACGTTAAATCATTGTGGTGTTACTATCGTTAATGTATTGTGGTGTTACTATGGTCAATGTTTTATTCGTGTTGCTTCATAATTATCTCATGGGCAAATGTTGGAGGTGGTATTTGAGGCAGTTAATACCCAACATATATGATTCTCAAGTGGTTATTAAAGTAGTAATATATAGTTACTCAACATATGATTATATTATTAAACTCTTATATGGTTATTAAACATCTAATATGTAATAATTCAACTGATATATGATATTAAAGCTAATATATGATATCGATTTTCGAAACTAATATACCTTAATTAAACCTCACTGTGATTATTAACCCACTAATGTATGGTTATACGACAAATATATATTATTGAACCCATATATCATTGTTCACCTATTAATATATAAAACAATTGAACCAATTTATCATTATTTATTTAAATCATATATGGTTATCAAAGCACTAATATATGGTTACTCGAAGAACATCTGATTATTATAACTCATATATAGTTATTAAATCACTAACATATATGAAATCAACCAATATATGATTATTAAACCAATATATGTATGGTTATTAACCTACTAATATATAACAATTCAAGTGATATATGATTGGTGACCACTAAAGTCATATAGTTATTAAACTACTAATTAACTAATGAAGAGGAGTTGTTTTTCGGGTGGAAGACAATGCAATCTAGGATTCCAACTAAGAATAATTTGCTTCGAAGAGGTGTCTTGAAGATTCTAATGCATCTTATCCTTTTTGTGAGATTGAGCTCGAATCAATTGAACAATCCTCTTATCAAGCTCTTTTTCTCATATGATTTGGACCTCTTTTTATGACATCTTAGTACAGTCAATTGCAGCGTTATAAAGGAGCATCTTGTTTAACAAGTAGGCCTTTTTCCACCAGGGCAAGAAGAAGTATTGGAAATCTTTGTGATTTTTCGTCATTTGGTCAATTTGGATTTTGAGACGAGGTCGTCTTTAAAGAGTCTCAAGTGGATATTGAGAAAATTTTTTAAATGATAAAAGTTGGAGCTTGGTTATTGCTCAAGGATAGATTTAAGGAGTTCTTATTTTCTTACGTCGATTGGTTCAATTCATCGGGGGATTGAGAGAATTGTATTTTTTAGAGTGCTGCTTGTACTCTTGACAATTTTGTGATTTTTCTTTTCATTAATAAAACTTATTGCAAATAAAAAAGAAAAAAATAACTAAAGAAGAGATATTGTTTAATAATCATTAATTAATTATTAATTAGTGGCTTTTTAATTATCTATAAATTGAGTAAAAATATTAACTACTAACTAATAATTAAGAAAGACGTCTAATGACTAGTGCAACCTATGCTCACCTTGTTCTGTCAGTAGTTAAAATTATTGTTTAATGGACGAATTATTATTTGTGCCCGGGATGTTTCAATTTTTGATGAAAATGCCCGATATCTTTTGAATTAATGAAAATGTCCTGGATCTACGCCATTTTTTGACGAAAATACTCTTTGTGTGCCAATACATACTTAAAGGGCATTTTTAACTCAATCCAAAACATATAGGGCAAAAAAATATATTTTTTAAACATAGAGGGTATATTTTGCATTTTAAATGTAGCAATCCAAGGGGAGCCATACGAAAGGTCGCGTCTGAATTTCAATCTTAGGGTTCTAGAGTATATGCGAACCCATTACACAAACTCAAAGCATCCTATAATCATCACGTCAGTCTACATTTACAGAAAAAATGGTGGTGATCACGGAATCTCAATGACTATATATGCTCTATATCGACCCCAACTTCTCTCCATATGCGGAGACCGCGTTTCTGACCAGTATGGAGGATATTTGACCAGTATAGTATAACACGACCTCTGCATATTTAGACTGACGTGATGATTACATGAAAATGGTGGTGATCACGAAATCTCAACGACTTCAGATGCTCTATATCGACCCCAACTTCTCTCCATATGCAGAGACCATATTTTTTACCAGTATAGTATAAACTAACTCTACAAATTTAGACGGGCGTGATGATTACATGATGCTTTGAGTTTGTGTAATGGGTTCGCATATACTCTGGAACCCTAAGATTGAAATTTAGATGCGACCTTTCGTATGGCGCGCACCTTGGATTGCTACGTTTAAAATGCAAAAGATACCCTCTATGTTTAAAAAAAAATGTTTTTTGCCCTATATATTTTTGATTGAGTTAAAAATGCCCTTTAAGCATGTATTGGCACACAAAGGGCATTTCGTAAAAAAAATGGCATAGATCCAGGACATTTTCAGTAATTCAAAAGATATCGGGCATTTTCATCAAAAATTGAAACATTCCGGGCACAAATAATAATTTGTCCTTGTTTACTTTCTATTTTAGGTTTTAGCGTTGCAACCGTCGCTAATAAGTACCTTATAAAATAAAATAGAAAATCTCATTTTGACATGTAAATTAGTTAAGAAATTAATTGTTTTGCTTAACCTCTATCGGTGCATTGCGTTGCTAAAAGCTTTTTTCCTTTTCCGTTTTGGTATTGCGACGACTTTGAGCGCAAATATTGGTGATGGTACTATATATGCCAAAAATAAACGCGTATAAGCAAAATTGTTATAAGTGTGATTGTTTAATCCATAGATCCAAATGATAGGCAATATAAATCATGGTCGACTTTGTTATCTAACCATCAAACCAACAATTTAAATTACCAAATTGCAATCCTATGCTATTTCATGTCCTACTTAACGAAATAATTATGTTAACGTACTCTGGTTTCTCAAGAGATAAATGCTCCGCCATTCGTCGTTCGAACCTTCCAAAAGGTCATCAATAATTAAATTCCCAAAATGGCTAGCCAGCATTGGCTCCATAAAAGCGCGAACACCATCTGCCACTATTTTCCCACTTTTATAATTGTCAAAGAAAGTTTCATATTGGTTATTGTCAATTTTGTCAGTCGCATCCCAATGCACACGAGAAACCGTTAACTTGCGCAAAGCAAATGAGCCTTCTTGGCGAATTGCTTCCTCCACTTCTTGTATACATGGGGTGTAAATAGGAATGTTAAAGGAATACAAATCAACCATCTTGACAAGCCCCTGTGGCAAAAAAAAATTATCGCTATAAGTAAACATTGTAATTCTCCTATCATTGTTTTGTGCTATAAATTGAACTAAGTGTAAAAATCAACTTGTTCGACTCAATTCTCACTTAATTCATAAAGTGTATTCAAATTAGTTAGAATTGTTTGGTATGTATTTTAGTATGCCATAGTTCTGATATACGGACATGTACCTCATCCACCAACTCAACGAGTGTCGTTGCAAACAACATGAAGATTGCTAAGTCATCTTTGGTCGAGGGATCTTGAACACTTCTACCGATAAATGTCATGACCATACGTCCACCTGATACAATTTCCTCAGCTCTGGAGCTTAAGAAACTGAATAAGTCTCTTTGGTGTTGTTTGGCATATGCTTCATAGACGTCTTGAGGACTCGTCGTTGTCATGTATATGCTTTCTTTGTTTTTGTCCTCGAGCCCTTCAGGAACCTTCATCATCAACCATATGTAATATAAGCTTGTCCAACAAGTGCATGTAATTAAAATGTAGTTTCTGGAATATAACAAAGGGATGTCTTACTAAGAGCCCCGTCCATAAACGGAAGACCAGCCAAATTTAAGGTTAATTAAAGTTAAAAACGGCATCCATAAGTGTACACACGTGACGAGTTAAATAGTATATAAGATTTTATAAATTCTCGGCTTGGATTTATATGTGCTAGGTATGGCTCTGTATTTTGACTATTTTCGGGATTCTGTCGTGATAACTTGTAAGTGGCCCAATATTATAACAAGACATATCGGCACATAACTCGCGTGGTATGCCAAATTAGTCAGTTATTCCTTTCCAAAAAAAAATAAAAGTATTATTGATTTTAAACATTAGCACATTATTTCCTATACATGGAGATATAATTTCGCCAATTTATCCCGATTGTAGGTGTAATGTTTACAAACGATGAGTTTATCCTTTTTCTTTCTCCACACGGAGTTATTTTGCTTACAAGAAGTACAGAGTGATAACTCCCTCTATTTAGAATGTTGAAAAGATAAAAATAATCTTGTCTTGCTCTTAATTATAGTGGTTACATTTACAAAATAAATAATTACCTGAGAAAGCCAGTGAAGACTGTATGAAGAATAAGCAAAGTGTATGCTTTTTTTTGGAAATAGTCGGCCGTAGAATGATCCAGGCACACCATAAATAAAATAGTTTTTCTCTTTCTTGTGTAAATTTGGCAAAAGGTTGAAGATGTTGTTGAAGTCATTACCCGGTAGATCATTCAGAATTATCTCAAATTCAGGTAACATGTCATCATTAGTAATATTCTTCTGTTTGCACAAATCTTCAATTTTATTCATAACATGTGACATGGCCAAAAGAGTATTAGGCCCTGATGAACAACCCAAGTCCACAATCTTGAAGCATTTGGGGAAGGCAACTAGATGATCACTGAACATATCTTCAAGGGCTTCGTCTAAAATTGGCAGTGTTTTTGACATGACAACGTTCTGCAAGAACAACAATAATTAGATAAGTATGATTATAGAAAAATATACATGTACCAATATAATAGACATGGATTAATATATATATGTGTGTATGTAACATGTGAAACCATAGGAGTTTTTGATGGGGAGAGGCGAATTACTTGAAGGCCAGAGTTGTTGGCGTAGCTGGTTTCACCATCTCCTGCATTCATATGCATAACGTTCTTTGCTGCCATTTTAATTTGCTTTTGTTCCACTCGGTATAATCCCCGCTATATATAACTTTGTTTTCTTGTTTGCTAGTGATAATTTACAGATAGGTTTCTTGATTATAGTATATATATATATATATCATATATATATATGCGTGCGCAATAATATAATTATTTAGAATATAACTTTATTGTTTAAAGATGATGTATGATGTTGTACAACTATTATTTGATTTATTTATTGGATAAAATTGAGATGCATATATACACTTCGCCCGCATAACCATATTTTGATAGTAAATTATTTTTGGAATCAAAAGATTAATTTTAGCATAACAATCTTATAGAATGCCTTTTAGAGCGTGATTTCAAAAACCTGCACCAAACCTCGTGATTTATAAACTTCACAAGCCCCCTCGTGGTTTCTAAAACTATGTACAAAATCTTCTCGTAATTTCATAAACCCTGCACGAAAATCATTTTGCGTCCAGCTTTGTTAGAGAGTGATGTACACTTGCTCCATAAGAAATCTATTATATCCTTTAGAATGTTTAGTACGAAACCCCATGTAGATTGAAAACATGCATCCAACTACGATAGGGCATGACAAACCTTGCACCAAATCCGGTAAATTCGATGCTGATAGGACCATCACTGGTGCTACCAGCTTGAATTTACCATTTAGCCCCCTTGTTATTATTTCTTTATATATTTTTTCTTTTCATTTTTAACTCTTCCTTCACTCAAGTAAAAACATAACTTTTTTTTCTCTTTTTGTCCTTTTTAACTTAAATTTTTAGCCCCTTGTTCTTTTTCTCTTTTTGCTCTAAAAAAAGTGTATTAAATTTTATATCACTCCCAATTACAGTTTTAATTTCATTTATTTTATCCTTTAATCTGGTATTGTTGTTATTATCATACTAACTTCTAAACTTTGGCAACAACATATTTCATTTATTTTTGAACACAACCATTTCCCCTCTTAAATTGTACATGTATATATCTTGCTTTTATATTTTATTAATTATCTAGACCAAATACACAAAAAGTGGTAAAATTAAATTTAATATCATGCAAAAAATTATAATATGATAATCAAATAAACTAAAAGAAAAAATACAATATGAAATTATCTAAGGGAGTGGTGTGCCAACTTCAAAAAATAGAGCAAGTTCTATTAAATGGATTTTTATTAACAGAATAATATAATACAACTGGAAAATAATAATAATAATAATAATAAAACACATAGAAATGCAATTAAATGTATACTTAAATTATCACATAGAATGCAATTAAATGTGAACATAAGTTACCAAAACACATATCTGTACATATATATATATATATATATATATATATATATATATTAATTTACATAGAAACATACCGAAAAGTAAAGTTAGAATAACTGGTCATTAAAAAAAAGTAAAATACTAAATTATTTAGGATATTCGTGTGCTAATTAAAAAATCATAGAAATGTATTAGCATATCACATGGGTATTTTGTCATAAATTTTCTAAAATGAGGAGTTGTGTTTTATACACATCAGAATCAGATAGGTGTGACGTATAAGTCTTAATTTTTTCGTACTTTATTAATATAATTATTTTTTGATAATTACATGTTTACTAATAGAATTTAATAGTAAAACTAAAAAATGAATAATAGAGGTGGAAAAGAGCCGAATCAGATATGAAACATTTTAAGTTTATGCACAAAATTTATTTTCTCTACTTAAAATATGGGGCAACATTATTTAGTAGTAAAATATATTAATAAATATAATTTTAGAATAAGAAATTATTTAGTAGTAAGCATATTAAATAATTTAAGAAAGAGAAAAAACGGCCCTCAAACTAATGAGACTACAGGACCCACGTATCAATTAAATAGCTGGTAGCACCACTGCTGGTGCTACCAGCGTCGAATCCACCACCAAATCCCTACTATTAATTATTTATTATAGAAAAGTATATAACTTTTTAGCAGTTTTACATTATTAGAAAATCTTACCACAAGAGGGTTCAATGCAAGTTCTTGTAATCACACGGAGATTTTACACATTTTATTTTTTTGGTATTTGGCGTGCCCGTGCTAGAAATACTATTTTGGTCTTATTTCGTCACGGTAATAGAACACGGTAAAATAGTACAAGTGAAACGTAAATAACCAAAATAATACTAATCTAATAAAATGAACAGACTAACTTTGTCCTTAACACCTACTATCTATTACAGATATCGAATTGCTTTAGAAATCCTAATAAGACAAATTAACTTGCGTATCGAATTCTAACCATTCGATGTGCACCTCGAATGATGCTGGTTCGATGCTAAGTATATTCACTGATAACTGGTTCGATTCGAGTACATCCAATCTCTAAGATTTGATGTTGCTTTGACTCGAATAGGGTTGATTCGATGTCGATATGACACAATCTAGATGGTGTCGAATTGAGCACGTCGAATGATGTTAGGTATCGAATAAGTAGACGTATCGAACAGGTTTGTTCGATGTGGTAGTGGTTGGGCACAAGTTCGATTTCTCCTGAGCAGTCTAGGGACGAGCTATATATAGATCTTGCATCATGGGACCCCTAGACAACTGTGAAAAAGGCATCGAATGAAGCTGATTCGATGTCCATATCGAATGACTCCCATTCGATACGCTATTTGGTATCGAATAGTACCTATTCGATACGTTATTGGGCCGGCCCAATATACAGTGCTGGGCCGATCCTGAAATACCCTTATCACATAGTCCTCCAGTTTGGAAGACGGTATCAATTAAACGGAGTCTCCCCAGTCGATGTTCTTGGAGTTGTTCTATACGCCCATAATATTCCTTGAAGCTCTTCCAGCCAAGTTTTTCATGTGCTTCTCACCCTCCCCTCGACATAATCCTTCAATGTTTTGTTGGTGAACTCCGTTTGGCCATTGGACTGAGGATGATATACTGAAGTCAGGTTTTGTGATATTTTTAATTCCCCGAACAATGATTTAATCTCCTTTTCCGCTGAATTGCGTGCCATTGTCACATACAATTGACCTTGGAATTCCGAAAAAGCATATGATGTATTTCCAGATAAACTCGATCATGTTCTTCTCTGTAATTGACGCCATGGCCTCTGCCTCAACCCATTTAGTATAATATTCAACTGCCACTACCAAATATAGTTTTTGACCTTTGGCCGACAGAAATGGTCCTACAATATCGATTCCCCATTGGTCATAAGGACATGCCACGTGGATAGCTTGTATATGGCGTGAAGGTCTATGGATGAGACGGGTGTGGTATTGGCAGCTGTCACATTTTCACGAGAAAGCCATCGCATCCTTTAATAAAGTTGGCCAATAATATCCCTGATGCAATATCCGCTGATCTAAAGCACGTCCCCCAGAGTGATTTCCACAACAACCTGCATGGATTTCTTCCATGACGTATCCGGCTTGTGTTGGAGTCAAACATCTCAGCAATGGTCCTTCGAAAGATCTTTTGTATAATTCTCCATTACTGATAGTAAATCTATAAGCCTTATATCTCATTATGCGCTGTGCATTTGGATCTTCCAGAAGAATACCCACCTGAAGATAAATCATAATCTCGTCCTTCCAAGATGGGTCTTCTTATATTGCCAATATGAACTCCACCCATGCTTCCGTGGTAATATATTTTGATATTCCATTCGAAGGTTTATTGGCAACCATAAGTGTGATTCGCTTCGCTGCCAGAATCTCCGAGGAACTTGCAAATTTAGAAAGAGCATCTGCGTTTGCATTGTCGTCCCTAGGAGTCTGAGTAATGTCAAAGAATTTGAAATTCTTTGCCAATTCTTTTACCTTAGCGGCGTATAACTTCATGGTCTACTCACGCGTCTCATATCGTCCCGAAAAATGGTTTGCCACCAAGAGCGAGTTTGTGAATATATCCAAATATTCAATTTTGAGTCCAAGTGCCATTTTGACACCGGCAATAACAGCTTCATATTCGGCTTCGTTATTCGTCCCTTGTAATTTAAGCTGATAGCAAATTCAAAATTCTCTTCGCTCCGGGGACAAAAAATGGATTCCAATTCCTCCCCTATGAGTGGTCGTTGATCCATCCGTGTGTAATATCCACGTTGTGGCTGCCGAGCTGGTTCCAGCTTGGTTTGATGAAGAAAATATACAGCTTGCGGTCTCAGATACACTGTTTCCCAGAGTTTTAGCCATGAAGTCTGCCAAAGTATGTGCTTTGATTGCAGTTTGTGGTTTAAACTCCAATCCGAATTGACTAAGCTCAATTGCCTATTTAACCAATCAACCAGAGGTTTCGGGGCTTGCTAGCACTTGCTTCAATGGTTTGTTTGTCACCACAGTGATCGGGTGAGATTGAAAATACGGTTTCAGTTTCCTTGCAGTAACAACAATTGCTAATGCGAACAACTCTATTTCTAGGTAATTCCTTTCGGCTCTCTGTAGAACTCTACTCACATAATGAATGGGTAATTCCTGAGTTCCCTTCTGCTTGAGTAGTACCGTACTGATGGCGCGCGAAGATACCGCTAAATATAGATATAGCATATCATTTTCCTCAGGTTTGGCTAACAACGGGGGGCTTACCAAGTAATTCTTCATTTGTCTGAAAGCCTCTTCACGCTCCGGCGTCCAAATAAAATCTTTGCTTCGTTTCATCACTTTAAATAAATGAAGATTCTTTTCTGCAGATGCGGATATAAATCTTCCCAAAGCTGTTAAATGGCCCCCCAGACATTGAACGCCCCTCACTGTTTTTGGCGACGGTAAATCCAATACCGCCTTTATTTTGTCAGGATTGGCTTCAATTCCTCTTTGATTCACCACATAACCTAAAAACTTTTCAGCTGTTACCCCAAAGGTGCATTTTTTGGGGTTTAATTTCATTCCGTAAGTTCTCATGATGGCGAATTATGGCGAATGCCTCATCCAAATGACGCACATGCTCCTCAGCCTTGAGACTCTTCACTAGCATATCATCAATATACACTTCCATTGACTTTCTAATTTGATGGTAAAACATTTTGGCTACTAGCCTCTGAAATGTTGCTCCTGCATTCTTCAACCCAAACGGCATTACTCTATAACAATACACTCCGGTATCGTAATAAATGTTGTTTTGCTCTGATCTTGCACTGCCATGAATATCTCATGAAAACCACTTTTCGCATCCATCATGCTTAGCAACGCACATCCTGCAGTTGAATCAACCAGTAGGTCTATTCGAGGTAACGGAAAAGGATCCCTTGGGCAATGCTTATTCAAATCTGTATAGTACATGCACATTCTCCTTGTAGCTTCTTTTTTCAAGACTAAAACGATATTGCTCAACCACTCTGAGAACCTTATAGCATAAATGTGTCGCGCTGTTAAAAGTTCTTGTACCTCTTTTTCAACGGCTTCATTCTTTCCTTTACTAAAATTTCATTTCTTCTGTCGTATCGGTTTTGCACTTTTTTCTACATTCAACCGATGTACTATGATCCTAGAGTCTATCCAGAGAAGATCATAATCTGACCATGCAAATATATTTGAATTTCACCGCAGACAATCCACCAAAGCTGCCTCTATCACTTTGTCCATTTCTGCTTCAATCTTTACTATCTTCACGGAGCTCTCCCTAAACAGCTGCACAATTTTGAATTCCCCGAAAGGCTCCATCTTACATTCTTGCCATTGCTTTAATAACTGGCTTTCTACTTTATCTCGAGTTTGTTCTTTTGGCTTAATTCATTTCTGATTTTCATTCGTCTCTATTCTGATCTTTTTCTCTGTTTCCCTCTTTTCAATCGCATACATATGACGTTTATTTGTCATCCTAGCTACTTTTATCTAAAAAAATGTAAACGGTGTTCCCACAGACTGCGCCAATATTTTGGTCTTATTTCGTCATAGTAATAGAACACGGTGAAATAATACAAGTGAAATGTAAATAACCAAAATAATGTTAATCCAATAAAATGAACGGACTAACTTTGTCCGGAACACCTACTATCTATTACAGATATCGAATTGCTTTAGACATCCTAATAGGATAAATTAACTTGCGTATTGAATGCCAACCGTTCGATGTGCGCCTCGAATGATGTTGGTTCGATGATGAGTATATTCACTGATAACTGGTTCAATTCGAGTACATCGAATCTCTAAGATTCGATGTTGCTTTGACTCGAATAGGGTTGATTCGATGTCGATATGAAACAATCTAGATGGTGTCGAATGCAGCCCGTCGAATGAAGTTAGGTATGGAATGAGTAGACGTGTCGAACAGGTTTGTTCGATGTGTTAGTGGTTTGGCACAGGTTCGATTTCTCCTGAACAGTCTGGGGACGAGCTATATATAGATCTTGCTCCGTGGAACCCCTAGACAGCTGTGAAAAACGCATCGAATGAAGCTGATTCGATGTCCATATCAAATGAATCCCATTCGATACGATATTTGGTATCGAATAGTACCTATTAGACACGTTATTGGGCCGGCCCAATATACAGTGCTGGGCCGATCCTGAAATACCCATATCAAATACTACTGCAGTAAATATTACCATCATAAAAAACAGTAAAACATGCAATTACCTTGGCGCTGCAAAATATATGTTTATCAAAATACAAAGTAAGAAAACAACAGGTCAATTGAGTCATATGGTTAAAGGAAAATATGAGATTCTTAAAGAAATCGATGTTTACTTGATGCAACTATGGAGTTAGTAATTATCTCTAATAACACATAATTATTAGATGCTTATTTCTTCAGGAACCTCTTCTGAAAAATGTGCTCATCAAGATATATATGACAATGGCAAGAAAGCATGGAGAAAATGGATCTAGTCTCGTCGCGAAAAAACCCATGTCACACCATAATGCACTACAACAGAAATCGCCTTTACCGACGGCTCAAAAACCGTCGGTAAAGGCCCCTTTTCCGACGGAAATGGTTATTTCCGTCGGCAAAAACCGTCGGTAAAAGCCGACGGAAAAAAGCTCGTAAGTAAAGAGCTTTTCCGTCGGACTTTTACCGACGGAATAGGGCTTTTCCGTCGGCTTTAAGCCTTTTTCCTATACCGTCGGCTTTAAGCCGACGGAAAAGGGGTTTTTTTCCGTCGGCTTAAAGCCGACGGTATAGCTTCCCTTTTCCGTCAGCTTAAAGCCAAGGGAATAGGGCTTTTCCGTCGGCTTTAAGCCGACCGAAAAGGGTTTAAAAATTTTAAAAAAAATTAAAAAAAACGATTTAAAACAATTGATTTAAAATAAATCGTTTTAAAATAATTGGTTTATGATTTTGTGCCGATTTATTTAAAAGAAATCGATTTTAAATAATTATTTTATAATTTTTTGGCGATTTAATTTAAAAGAAATCAATTTAAATAATAACATTCACATATTCGAGCAATTTTTTTAAATTATTTATTATAATAAATAAAATTTCGTATTTAAAATAAAATCTTGATAATATAAATTTTTTATAGTTATTATTAGTTAGATAATGAATAAAACATAAGTAGAAATAAAATAATAAAACAAATAATAAACTCTAATTATAAGTTAATGAATATGGATAATTTTTTGTTAGTTATTAAGAATTTTTGGGAGAGAAAGTAGATAGTTTTTGGAGGATGGGAAGAATGAATGAATTAAGTGGGTAGAATAAGGGGTATTTATCGATATTTAGGAGTAGTAGGGTTAAATTAAAAAAACCAAAAAAAAAGGGGTGGGGCGTGCCACATCAGCGATCCGTGTGAATTATCTAAGGGGGTGGGGCGTGCCACACGGATCAGATCTGCCACCAAATTTATTTATTTATTTTTTTTTGCCCTTTTTCCGTCGGTAAAGAGCCGACGGAAAAGCCCTTTTCCGTCGGTAAAAAACCGACGGAAAAGCCCTTTTCCGTCGGCTTTTTACCGACGGAAAAAAAAAGGCCCTTTTCCGTCGGCTTGTACCCGACGGAAAAGGGCTTTTTCCGTCGTTTTTTTACCCCGACGGAAAAAATGGCCTTTTCTGTCGGCCCAAAACGCCGGGCCCGACGGAAAAGGCCAAATCTGTTGTAGTGATGCCAAACTAAGCAGAAATAAGGCCCCTCCAAGAAAGTTGTAATCACCCTCATGACCAACTAAATGCCTCGTCCAAAGATCAATATTATATTCATACAGATAGATTTGACGCTATAAAGTTAAGGAAAAAGTAATTTTTGGAAGTATTTGACAAATGACCCCGTAATATTTGGGGTTTAGTTCATTTATCTCATATTATTTTGAATTAGTTGTCATTTTATTTAAGCAGAAGAATAATTCTGAATTAGTTGTCATTATTACGTTTTTGGAGTCTATAGTAATTCGGAGCAACTACTTCCGTCAGAGTATGGGGTAGCATGCAATGTCCCTTTTGTGATTCAACATCAATATTATTAAGTTTGCGTTGAAAATATAATGCAACCATATCTTGTTTCTTATCCAACTACCTATATCTGTGCTACAAATTATGTCTTTCATCAAAAAAATTAAAATAAATAAAAAAATGTTGTGGAATCTTTAATTTATTTAAATTTTTGCATCTTACATGGTCACCCAACTTTCATTGTTTACGTTTAATGTTGTGGAGTAAATGTACTTTTCGATGAAATCCTATTTTCCAACACAAAGATTGTGGTTTTCGAAGTACTCTTTTGAACATAATAAATAAAGATTTATTTTCTTTGTGTAAGAAGAACTCCCGGGGCCTAGATAGCATTACGCAAAATTTAATAATTTTCAAATATAAAGCTATCTAACAATGTTGCGCAGAAGGTTGTTGGCAGGATTATAATCTAATTTCGCAAATAATTTACGTCCACAAGCTTTTGCAATCATTTATTAGACATAGCACTCTTCTTGCGTCTACATGACAAACGATCAGTTTGAAGCATTAAAATATTGACCATGCACTAATATGTGAGGAGTTATACTGCAATTAATGTCGTCCAATTATTAAACATAGGTTGTCAACACACAATAAATTCTCCAACTACTAGCTCAAAATCTTGATCAGGAAATAAATCAAAGTTTAAGGGTGTTCGACAGGGCGGGCTCGGTGAGCTAGCCAAGTCGAGCAAAACTTTAACCCCGTGTGGATTGGGTTTCACTCATTTTGTTAATTTGATTTTTGGTTGGAATTTTTGAAGATTCTTTTGAAAAACGTGCAAAGCATTTTGAATTGCGTTTAGATGTAATTTAAAGATTATATTTATGTTACCCGGTGGGGAGTGCCAAGTGCACTCACATGGGGTGTGGCCCCACACAGGCGGAGTCCACCACTCTGTAAGAGACTGAGCGCTACAATCACTCTGTAGCTAAGATAAAATCGTAATTTGAGTGTTGGAGTTATAGGGCAAAATAGGTATGCAAATGTCAAATCAATATGTTGTGAATATAAAATTAATATATTAAACTATTACACATTTGACTATTATTAATTTTTTTGTTCTATATTTTTAATAGCTTATATTAATAGCACCAAAAATTAATTATGTAGGATATATAATAAAGGGTACTTAGAATAACTATGAGTATTTAAAATTATTTGTCACTTTTGTTCTTTCTAATTTATATTCACCTTTCATGATAATTTAACTATTATTATTAGATGGGTTTTCATCAAAATATATTAGTCGCGAAAAAATTAAAAGTACAACTTGTCATGTATATAGCTACAAGGTTGATAACTATATTGTATTTAAAATTTTTGTTACGGGGAGGCTAAAAAAACACATTGATTTATGGGGAAATTACTTTTTTTGCCTTTTCTTTTGGGTTATGTTTGCCTTTTGCCCGTTAACTTTTTCGGCTCTACTTTTGCCCTGTAAGTTCAATTAAATGTGAAAAAATGCCCGTTGGGCTATTTCTGAGGCCCAGTTACTGTTGAGCTGACTCGGACGCCACTGTACTGCCACGTGGCACCACATATTTTTTTTTGGGACTGGACTTAACGGTGAAATGTCTGAAATACCCCCGCACCAAAAAAAAAAACGTTCTCCATTTATTCCACAGACAGAAGCAACGTGGACTCGACTCAACCACATATAAGGATGAATTTACCTTATTACCCCTAAAAATTGAACATGCAAATCCACTGGTAGGAGTGAATGGTCAATATTGCCCCCGTTGACTTGTTGAATTGGAGGCACTTTATGTCCGAAAAGTGGACAAACTATTTGTTCAGCTGAGCTTCGGGAAAACTGGCGCAAATCAGCACAAATTCATCAAACCCTAATCGCAAATCAGCACAAATTCAACAAAATTCTCAAAATTTCTCGAAATTTCTGCTACGTGGACAAAACTGGTGGTTGGGCCGAACGAGAATAACCATAACCCACCACCAAGCTATGGTATGGATTTCTCAAGATTCACTGAAATTTCTTACTTTTTGTTTTCGAAGAGCATTTTACGACTTTAAAAGTGCCGATTTCGTGTTTTGTTTTAGATTATGGATTTTGTTGATAGTTTAACCATTTTTAAAGTGGTGAAACTTTAGTGGGGGTATATTTTAGGGGTTTATACTCTGTCCTGTTCTGAAATGGTCCCCCTAATGTGAGAAAATTAGGTTTTTTGGTCGTGTTAAGTGTTGTCAACAAAACAAATGTCCCCCCTTGAGTATTCCCCCCAGAATAGTTTAGGGTTTACCAACCCTTTTATTTTTCATGTTTTGACAACTTCTGAAAAAGTAAACTACTGTTTTGCATGTTAATAAAATAAGATTTTGGAACCTGGTATAGAGGTTTCTACCATTTGGGCCCATTCTGGGATCACCTCCGATATGACATCGAATATAGGATTCGATATAGGCCAGCCACGCATATAAATATCCTGCCCCGCACACTGAGAAAGGCAATTAATTCCTCACCTCGATTTACCCCCATTACATCGAATAACAATATTCGATATTATACCCGATATAAATACTTGATATGGCTATGTCCACGTCATCACTCAGCCTTCTATAACGACCTGACCATCGATATCACATCGAGACTCATCCCCGATATCATATCGAGACTCATCATCGATATATGTTCGATATCCATCACCGTCGCAGCATCAGCAGGCAGTTTAGTGACGTCCCGAACTCGAGCAGCAGGTTCCTGACCAAGTCTACACGAGATGTCTAGTGTAGGCCTGATTTGAGATAGATTGTTGTACGATTAGATTGCTCGCTTGAAACCAACCCACATATATATAAGACGATATATTGTCAAATCAGTGGCGCCGTCTATGGGAACCAAGGTTCTCTAGATCGGGAGCTTATTAGACGAGATGTCACGGAAGAGGCAGCGAAGAATCGAGGGGCAAGAGCTGAACAAGACAGATGCCAAGTTGACGAAGAGTAGCAAGAAGTCGAGGCTTGATCATAAGGGGCAATGCGCCGAGATAAAAAGGGCGGTTATTCATTATCAGAATGAACTGAGAATGGAGCCGGTGGGAGATTTTATCACGATAGAGATCGACCCGAGACAACCGGAGCACACGTTGAGGATAGGAGCTACAATGTCGCCAGACATTCGGAAGGCGTTGATTGAATGCTTAAGAAGGAATGTCGATATATTTGACTGGAGCGATTCTGACTTGATTGGAATTGAGCCAAAGATTATAGAGCATAAGCTAAATGTTGATCCGCGGGCTAAACCAATACGACAGAAGAAAAGTAATTTTAGCAAGGAGAAGAGCGAGGCATCAGAGAAAGAGGTTGTAGAAAAGCTTAAAGCAAGGCATATCTATGAATTACGTTATTCGGAGTGGCTCAGCAATATTGTCCTAGTTCTGAAGAAAGCAGCAGAATGGAGAATGTGTGTAGATTATAAAGATTTGAGCAAGCATTGCCCGCGGGATCCCTTCCCATTACCAAGGATTGACCTTCTAGTGGATTCGACAGCCGGGTGCGCCCTATTCAGTTTCATGGATGCCAAGAGCGGCTTCCACCAGATTTATATGGCAACGGAGGATCAATCGAAAACAACCTTGGTTACGGACACTGGTGTGTACTGTTATCGTGTAGTGCCTTTTGGTTTGAGGAACGTCGGCGTGACGTTCCAGAGATTGGTGGCGAAAATGTTTTATAACCTAATAGGAAAATCAATGGAGGTGTACGTAGACGATATGTTGATCAAGAGTTTGAAGGCGCATGATCACGTGGAGCATTTAGAGAAATCGTTTGCCATTATTAAGACCTATGGGATGAAGCTCAATCCCAATAAGTGTACCTTCGGAGTGGCAGCGGGAAATGTTTTGGGATATATGGTTAACGAGCGCGGAATTAAAGCCAACCCCGACAAGATAGAGGCTGTGATGAATCTTGCTTCCCCACACTCGGTACGGGATGTGCAATACCTTGTGGGGCGTATAACAGCCTTGGGGCGTTTTATTGTGGGGCGTTAGCAGACTCGTCGTCTGACACGACGAAAGCATTTCGCCTAGCAGGGCCAGCTTCACAATACTGCGGCGATACATCAAATTTTTTCTTCGGAGATATTTTAGCACGAGCCATCCTTTGGCAAACCAAGTAAGGCGATTTATTATAAAATGCACAAAATACCGAAGCAATGTCGAAAAATAGATCGAAATCAATATCGAATAAGATATCGGGGAAATTTACCAACATCATATTCGACATAGTTCCGACAGCGACAAGACAGGGCAATAAAATAGTAAAGGATGACACGGCAGGGACCGACTTTTATAAACAAACAAAACCTGGGGCCCGCAACATTAAATGCACCATATCGATGATTACATCAAAACTCATATTCAATATGACTTTCGATATGCTTTCAGCGTTTAAACAAGAAATGGCACTACGTGTGACAGAAGGCTCGACCCAAACTTAGCACTACAAAAAATGGGGGGCTATCATACGTTTTAATTGTTTGCGTCCGTATTTGCAAGATCGCGTGTTTGAAACAACCTAGAGTTCAAACGAGGACCTCATACAATGCGGTAACTGCACTGGGGGAGTGCACAAAACTAGTTCCAGGTGCACTTCCCGCACTTTTAATTTCCGTCCTTCGAACTGGGGGACGTGGGGTACAGGTAACCCAAGAATTCAAAACTAAATTTGCGAATTCTTATCCCTAAGATAATAATCCCCAAATTGGGGGACTACATGGTATGGAGGTTTCTAGCATTTGGTCCCATTCTGGGCCACGGCCCATGAGCGACCATATCGGGGATCACCTCCGATATGACATCGAATATAGGATTCGATATAGGCCAGCCGCGCCTATAAATATCCCGCCCCGCACACTGAAAAAGGCAATTAATTCCTCACCTAGATTTACCCGCATTACATCGAATAGCAATATTCGATATTATACCCGATATAAATATTCGATATGGCTTTGTCCACGTCGTCACTCAGCCTTCTATAACGACCTGACCATCGATATCACATCGAAACTCATCCCCGGTATCATATCGAGACTCATCACCGATATACGTTCGATATGCATCACCGTCGCAGCATCAGCAGACAGTTTGGTGACGTCCCGAACTCTAGCAGCAGGTTCAGGACCAAGTCTACATGAGATGTCTAGTGTAGGCCTGATTTGAGATAGATTGTTGTACGATTAGATTGCTCGCTTATAAGACGATCTATTGTCAAATCAGAACCTAAGTGTTGCATGTTAATAGTTTAAACAAAAAAATGTTGTATTCATAAAATGTTGCATGTTAATAGTTTAAACAAGAAAATGTTACATTCAAATATCATTTTTGGGACCTAGTTGTTACTTGTTATTAAAATAAATTTGTGAGGTCCCAAACTCTAAGGTCTCATTTAGGTCTCCGAATAGGATTTCTAAATTTTCAATTCGAACCTTAATGTTCCTCGGAGAGGCTAACTAAAATGGAACCATAATAAAGCCAAATACAAATTTATTTATTACAGCGGAAGCTTTCAATATTCGCATGGTTTATTATTACAATCCACACGAAACTCAAAACATCGATTACATAATAAAACACACAATTATTAGAGATTTATTTTTATTTTCACACACTTTAGATTTATTTTAAATCTCACACGTCCACCGTAGTTTGATCCAGCCGCCTTGTTAAGCCTGGCTTATTCTGTGGAATGGACAGAGAAAATAACAGGAGATGTAAGTCTTTGGTGACTTAGTGAGATTTTCAGTAACAATAATAGATGTAACAAATATGTGAAATTTGATATGGTATGAAAGGAAAAACATTAGAACTGAAAGTTAAAGAATAACAAACGAATAACAAGATAATGAACTCGTGCATCTCATATAACATATTCAACCTTATTTCATCCAGTATACTACCGTGTACCTCCCAAGGAGGAGCGACCTCGCAAAAAGATGAAGAGACATGCTCGAGTACATGTCAACCTAGCACGCGGTTACAACCAACTCCTGACTTAAAGCGGCGCCTAGATAAATGGGTATCGAGCGAATTTACTTAAATCGACCACCCTTGCTGCCCAACAGTAAACCGTCTCAATTCCTAGGGCCAACTTCTCAAAGGCGTCCCAATGGGTATAACAGATAAACAATAAGCTAGTAACCTGGACAGTGTCCGTTTCTTTTGAGCTATATGTTCCGAACATAGTTATTTGCTCGTTGCACAATTCAAGTACCAACACGTGGATTCTCATATTGGAGAAACTATTGTAATTATGAAAAATGATTTAAGAATCTATAGTCCAAGGATATTTCAACATTAATCAAAAGGATTAGGTTACGAAATGAGATCATAAATGAAAACTTTTTTGTTGAAAGAATCAATTGTTCTCCATTTAGAGTCAATAATCACAAATACTCAATCCAAGTTCCTCAGGCCGGGTGCCAAACAGGGCTTCAAAGTATTATAATCTCACCTGCGACAATAACTTCGTGTTCGGAAAATTATGCGTCGTCTCCTAAATAAATTTAAATGCGTTAATAAGTTTAAAATAACAATTAACCTTTATAATTTGTTATATTTTCTCGTATGTCCTTCTTATCTTTAATTACAACCAAGTCAAAAAATAGAAATATGACAAAGAATCATATTTTAACTCAGTTCTCGTTAATTCACCGTAAGATTATTAGTTTCTTGTTAAAATCCATGCATGAACTATTTAGGCAAACTTATTTTATTTTACGGTTACCTATTAGCTATAACACAAATAACTTTTATCTTAACATGTGACTCATATCTCATAATTTATCGAATTTCCTATGCTTACTACCTATTAACAATACATATTGTTACATATATAAGGAATCACAAAGGTATAATTTCGTAGAACTAATTTAAGGTAAACCTCAATTATTAACTTGGAAATAAGTTTATATTATCAAGTTATAAATTAGATCATAACACAATTTCACACCTTGATTTGGAATTAAGGAGAAATTAATTATGAATATATTTCCTACAACATGTAATTAAAAGAAAAACGATAATTACTACCTATACTTGACTAAAACTTATAATAAATGGGTTTTAACATATCCTCATGACTTTATTAACTACTACATATGATAAATTTTAAGATTAGTATCATTATGCATAGATTAATTTGAAGAATCCAAAGAGATATGCTATTTAGGGCTGAAAATTTCCGCAAGCTTGAATTTACCTTTAATCGACCATTCTAATCAATTACAATTTTAAATGTTTTTGAGGGATTTCGTACTACACACCCTTAGGAAGATGTGGAAAGAGCATTTTACAAAATATTAAGCCCTCGTATTTTTTCTATATTTTTCAAGTTCAGGCGTAAAAATGGAAATTTTGGAAAGAATTAGAATTTGAGCCTTTTCTCACAATTTTTGAGTTTAGGAACTTATGGAACAATTTTATATGAGTAGAGGACGAAAAATGGGAGAACATTGGTGAAGAACGCATATGCAAACTCTTAGAGGATTTTGGTGTGGAATTTTTACAAAGAAAAATGCTTGTATTTATAGGCATACTTACATGATTGAGGTAATTAAGTCATCAACTACTTAGATACTATTTAGATTATTATATTCAAGTATTTTACTGTGCTTTTTCTAGAATTTTCAGCCAAGTTTGATGTAACAATATTTTATTCAAATATATCCTATTATTAATCATATAAAATTATTATTACGAAGACTTTTTCATTCAAGCTTTTAATATAATGTTTGGACATATTATGGTTAGTCATGTCCCAGCCATTACTTCTTGGGCCCTAGTGAAGAAAAAAATCTGATTTCAATAATTATTTGTTTTTATTATTTTATCTAAATTCAAATTAAAAGGATTAAATCAATTTTCAAAACATTTGGGGCCAAATAATGATTTTTAAAAGATGAAGGGCTTAAAGGCAATTAATCAAATAAATGATTTTTTTTTCTTTTACAAGTATCTATATAATACTTATTCTTATATATATATATATATATATATATATGTGTGTGTGTGTGTGTGTGTGTGTGTGTACTAGGAAAATTTAGGGATGTTACAAAAATAATTATAGCAATTCAAGAACTGTAATTGCTTTGTTTTGGAGATATGGACAATACTCAATTGACAGTGGTGTTGCATCATAATGGTGAGTTTAGGACCATGCCATCAAATGATTATTTGGGAGGTACTGTTAGTAAGTTTGACTTTGTGAACTACCAGAGTGTTAATCATGTATTTTTTAATGGTTTATGTTGTGAGGTTGGTGTGAAAGGTAATATCAGATATTACATTAGAAATAGCACTGGATTTAAACTTGTATTGAGTGATGAAAGGTTACAGACTGTTTGTTGTGATAGTTTAGTTGGGAATAAATAAGTGGAATTCTATGTTGATCCTTGGGTGGCTCAGGAAAATGGTGATGAGAATGCTGGTTCTATTGAGGATGAGTGTGGTGATAAAGATGATGAGAATAAGGATCATGAAAGTGATGAAGAAATCTTCCATGCTTGCACTGATATATTTGAAGAAACTGAAATTGAGGGTGATGACAAAGCTGAAGAGTAGCTGGACATAAATCTAGGAAGGAGAAGGAAAAAGTGGTTGATAAATCAGTTAAGGGAAATGTTGTAGATGGTGAAAGAGGTGAGAGATCTAAGAAAGGTAAGGAAAAAGTCATATATGAATATGGCAAGGGTGATGAAAGTGATATAGGTGATGCCAGTGATTCTTCTGAAGATGTTGTGTCTGGATCAAGGAGGAATAGGGTTACTGATTATAAATTCCATAAAGAATCAGTAGAGTCTGAATCATTCTTGAATCCAGAACAGGTTTTCAAACCCTGTTTTGAGTTGGGAATGATATTCAGCAACAAGAAGGATATCAAGATGGCCATTCAGTCACATGTTATTGAAGAAAGGAGTAGTTTTTATGTCAAAAAAACTGATCCTACCAGAGTTCATGTTAACTGTATTGAAAAAGGTTGCCCATGGGAATTCAATGTGGTTAAGGTAAGGAATAAATCTACTTGTGTTATCAAATAATTTCATCAAGTAATCTTTTGTAATATTGAAGTATTCTACTGTAATTAATCACTCTTCTCAATGAAAACGCATGTGAAAAATGAAGCCACTTTTGTCATCAGAAACTACAATCCTTAGCATGATTGTGGGAAGAGGTTCCATGTCAAGAATGTGAAGTCACCTTGGTTAGCTGAAAAGTTTATGCATTTGTTCAAGTCAGATCCTAGAAGAAAGTCAGAGGGGTTCAGACTTGATGCCATCAACACACTTAATGTTAATGTTATAAAGACTTAGGCTTACATATCTAAGACAAAAGCTCTAGCTAAGTTAGAAGGAACTCACGAAAAGCAGTTTGCTATGTTGTTTGATTATGCAGAAGAGTTCAGAAGAATCAATCTAGGATCCAGTATAGTTGTTGGCACAGACAATGTGGGAGGTGAAATAAGGTTCAAGTGCTTATATGTTTGTTTTCATGCACTAAAAATGGGGTGGAAGAATGGTTGAGATCTCACAAGTTCAAGTATAGTTGTTTGCTATGTTGTTTGATTATGCAGAAGAATGGTTGGAGATGCATGAGGATTCAAGGCCTCGCAGGTCATTTTCATAAAGAATACTATAGTGTATTAAGATTCAATAATAACTGGAGGTCTTTCATAAGTAATAGCTAAGTGTTGTTGTTTGTTGATTGTTATGGTGATGGATCTTCAATGGTAGAAGATGTGATTGCTTCAGATCTCATACCAAGTGCTGGATGGGTCAGTCAGTTCTACAATACACAACCTTCTATCACAATCCCAAATAGTGTGTCTCAGCTCAGCCAGAACATAAACTTCACCCCTTCTCAACCAATCTCAAGAGGAGTCAACATAAGAGCTCATGCACCTATGATTGGTACTTATGGGAGTCAAACTTATGGTCCACCACCTCTAAATGTCAACATGCAAGTTGGTGCCCCAACATTTGTGGTTGGATGTAAGAAGTATGTGAAGCTCAACAATATGGCTTCAGTGGTGAATGAGATGAACAAAAAGAAGGCAGTAAAGAAGGCAAAAGATAAAAAGGGTGCAGGAAAAGGGAAGAGTAAGGAGAAAGAGTAATTTAAGTTGTCTTTCACATATATACAGATCATATCGAGTTGATATAACTTAAAACAAATATTACGTAGTGGTAAGTGTCATGCAAATACGAGATCTTATTATCTGCCTTTCTTAAAATGTAAGGAAAAAAGGAAAAAGAAAAAACATCACGTTTAGCCATTTACGCTGATTAACTTGTAACACCTAAATAATAATAATAATAATAATAATAGTAATTATATAAGAAATAATAATAATAATAATAATAATGATGATGATGATGATAATGGTAATGATAAAGATAATGATGATATTGATAACATTTTTATTAAAATAATTATAATAAATTTATATAGTAATCAATTATCTACTACCACTAAAAAATGATACATATTAATAATAATCATATGACATAACTCAATTATAACCAAATAACTAGTATCACTAACACATAAATATCACTACGGCAGTCAAGATTAAGTAAGGTAGAGCGGATTCATAAAATAAACGTAGTATAATACCCCGTCTCATCACGTGAGTATAGTTTTAAATTCAATATTTAAATATGAGTCAACTTTTGTCGTTTTAAAAATTATTGTCATTATTGATTCAAAAGTCATTATACACTAGTTTGACAATAGATCGTTTATATAAGTATCGGTCGGTTACAAAGGAGTACAAGGGAAATACAACGAATCTATCTTAATAAAGTAGGCCTAATTTAGGTGTCTCGATTGGTCCGGAACACCTCGAACTAACGCCTTGATGCTTGGACGACGGGGGTATATCGGTAATTAGGTTGGACTTATGTCGGTAATCATCTTCGATGTGATATCGGGGACAACTCTCGATATGATATCGGTAGTGCGGGGGTATGATGTGTCAGTGGAGTACGTGGGTTATCTCGATATCGGATACGATGTCGAGAGTGAGATCGGTGAGTTCCTTTGATATGATGCGTGGTAGCTGTGGGATAATAATTGTTTACTTTGGAATCCGGCCATCGCGTATTTATAGACCTCGGGATCCGGGGACGATAGTACCATATCGGTGATTATCACCGATATAATGTCGAAAGTGGCCCCCGATATGGTTAAATATGGGTCTGGTTTGAGCTAGGCCCAATATGCGGAAAATGCCCATATCATGTAGTCCCCCAATTTGGGGATTCTTATCTTAGAGATAAGAATTTGCAAATTTAATTTTAAATTTCTGGGTTACATGTACCCTTCGTCTCGCCAATTCAAAATGACGGAGATCAAATTTGCGAGGAATGCACTTTGTGATGAACTTCGATGGACCCCCCAATGCAGTGGACACATAGTTTGAGGTCCTCGTTTGAATTCTATGTTTCTGGGGATCTGAATTGCGATGGGCCCGCCGGTGCAATTGTTATATTTTCGTGGCTTTTTTGCGTAATAGGATAGCATATCGGGTTTCATCGTCGATATGACGTCGCAACGCACATTCGCCATGGTGTCGAAAATATCTTTCGATATAGTTTAAGCTTTCGCCTATAAGTAGGGCTTGTAAGAGACATTGAGAAACATAGTTTTCTGTGACTTCACTTGTCGTTTAGTGTAATCTACGTCTGTATGTATATCGGTAATTTTTTTTCGATATATTCCCTGATGTGTATTTCGATCTCGTTGTTGTACTTGATTTATTATTATTTTCTCATGCTGATATTCCGATTATTCTGCAGGTATACTTTATCTTTTGAGATATCCCGTGAGAAAGGGGTTCACACAATTGATGCGTAAACTTCAAGCCGACCGTGATGCTTAGAAGGCTGCATTGGCTACGGCGACCGCAGTCACGGTGGCGCCTGAAGCAGGGTCTGCATCTAACTTTGATCTGAATAGTGCATCCATTGAGATTCTGCCAAAGGCATCGGGAGTTAAACAACCTCCCCTAGCACCGTAGTACCTGAAAGTATTAATAAGGAATGCCTTGAAATTGTTCCTGCAACCGTTAGGTCGTTTAGCCAGGACGTCCTTGATGTGGTGGGAGGTCTGCATGGTGTGGCCAATCTCTTGGAGGTGTTGACCTGGAGACATGAGGGTGTGGTTCCTCCACCTGAAGGGACTGTGTTGACTGAGAGACTAGATGCTAGGTCTCCTTCTAGTGAGTACGGAGCTCCACGTTCTGAATCGATGGCCAACATTCTTTTGATCGAGAACGTTGGTGGTTCGGGATCGAATGCCCATGTCAACTTGGGTGATTCAGTGGGTGTGCCCTTTGCCGCGTGGTTGGGCTATTCGAGCCCTAAGCCTATTAGTGGCAAGGGAAAGGTGCCAGTTTCAGGTGCGACCGACAAGGGTAAAGGGCCACTGCAGGAGCCCTCGATATTGGGCGGCTTTGCCCCTATCTTTCATGGAATTCCGATTACGAAGCCTGCCGTTGACCCAGCTAGGGTATCGGGAAATAAAAGGTCTCGTGACAGGACTGTCAACAGTGGCCACTCGTCTTCGAGTTCGGACCCCAAGAAAGCGAGTGCAGTGAAGTCCTTTAAGCTAGTAGAATTCCCTGAAGCAGATGATGTGCGGGGAATGATGCGGGCTTTTCCTTCTCCTGCAAATGTGCGGGTGTATACAGAGTTCGAGCGGGCCTAGAATATACGCCATATCGTTCACATGTTTCAGAGTGTACGTATCTTAGCATGACTTCGATTGATTATGTTCGACTGTTTAACATAATGTTACTGGTTGTATTGTGCAGATGGCAAAGCTGGCGGTCTCGTGTCTGAAGACAATTTGCGAGTCCAAGGATGACCCTGATGCTGTCGCTGCCGAGCTCGAGGTTGATATCTTGAGGATGGGGGAGTTTAACCCCATGGTGCTAGAGAAGTTGGAGCCTGACACAGAGGATGCCCTGAAGACATGTCGTAAGCTCCGGGAGGAGTATGATTTGTTGAAGACCAACTTCAAAACATTGGCGGCTGAGATTGACCAAGGAAAGGCGCGTGAGCTTGCGGCCAATAAGGAGCTGGAGAAACGGAAGGCTGAGGTGTTGGCAGTGAAGGCCACTAGCAAACGTCTCTCGTTGGAGCTCTCCACTGCCAAATTAGCTCCCTTGGACTTGGTATATCTCTTGTTTACGATATCTGCTTCTATTTTGTTCTCATGTATTTAATAGAGTTCAATTTGTAGGAATGTCGTCCTGATCTCCTCCGGGTTGGAGCAGAGAAGTTTATGGAAAGCCTGAGCTTCCGAGACTTAATTTTGAAGGTTCGGGAGACAGCGTCTCATGCTTGCGTAGGGCAAGTATTGAAAAATGACGGTTTCAAGGACTCCTTGGCACTGAGTGGGTTGAACCCAAGGCATGATCACAATGACTTGCCGGTTGGTGGATTAGAAGGGGTAGAGGAGAGTCCGGCCGATCCTGACGTGTTTTATGAGGTTGTTGAGAAGAAGACTAAATGGTCCTCGTAGGAGTAGTTGTTTCCTGCCTTTATTGTAACTTGAATTTATCCCTTTCCGAACTATTTCCAATTCACGGTTCTGTAACTGAATATTTATTTCTCTGTTATCTTCATAATCTGTGACTCTGCGTGGCCTTGTTGTTTGATAACTTGTTGATTTTTTATTGTCATGATGATAGAGTATGCAGTATTTCGGTATGTGACCCTGCATTCCTTTCGTTCTCGTATTGATGAGATTTCTTTAACCTGCTTGTTGTCACCAATGGATGATTTGAATTTCCGCGGTGTTGGTAGAAACATGGGTAATCTGCCACTACTCATTTGTAGGAGCTTGTCTTTGGATATAGGTGACCCGTTACCATTCATGGGTAGGAGCCCGTCCGTTATCACAGGGGAACCCGTTACCGCTCATGGGTAGGAGCCCGCCCGTTATCACATGGGGAGCTTTTCCCTGTGGGTAGCGGCCCATCCCGTTATCACAGGGAAACCTGCTACCGCTCATGTGTTTAGGATCAACCCCGTTATCACAGGGAAACTTTTTCTTGTGGGTACGGGCCCGTCCCGTTATCACAGGGAACCTGCTACCGCTCAGATGTTTAGGATCGACCCCGTTATCACATGAGAACTTTCTCTTGTGGGTACGGGCCCATCCCGTTATCACAGGGAAACCCGCTACCGCTCATGTGTTTAAGATCAACCCCGTTATCACAGGGGAACTTTTTCTTGTGGGTAGGGGCCCATCTCGTTATCACAAGGAAACCCGCTACCGCTCATGTGTTTAGGATAAACCCCATTATCACAAGGGAACTTTTTCTTGTGGGTATGGGCGCATCCCGTTATCACAGAGAAACCCGCTACCGCTCATGTGTTTAGGATCAACCCCGTTATCACAAAGGAACTTTTTCTTGTGGGTAGGGGCCCATCCCGTTATCATAGGGAAACCCGCTACCGCTCATGTGTTTAAGATCAACCCCGTTATCACAGGGGAACTTTCTCTTGTGGGTAGGGGCCCATCTCGTTATCACAGGGAAACCCGCTACCGCTCATTGGTGTAGGATCAACTCCGTTATCACAGGGGAACTTTTTCTTGTGGGTAGGGGCCCATCCCGTTATCACAGGGAAACCCGCTACCGCTCATGTGTTTAGGATCAACCCCTTTATCATAGGGGAACTTTTTCTTGTGGGTAGGGGCCCATCCCGTTATCACAGGGAAACGCGCTACCGCTCATGTGTAGACAAAAAAGGTTTTGCACTGTACCATCTTGCGTCAGTGCATGAAATGATGTGGCTTTGGTATCCGACGAATTTTTCCTTAACCTGTGAATTTCGATTTTTCGAGCGAAAGTGTACCTGATGTACGTTTGTACCTGTAAGAAGGTGATATAGAAAATACATATTCATGGGGTAATTTCCCCGATGCTACGTGCCATAATTTGCACTTTCATGATATCCGATTAGGATGTGCCCCTACATGAAATGGGAGATTTAATGATACAGTAATATCGCCGAGTAGATAAAAAGTAATGACAATAAATCGTTTATATAAGTATCGGTCGGTTACAAAGGAGTACAAGGGAAATACAACGAATCTATCCTAACAAACTAGGCCTAATCTAGGTGTCTCGATTAGACTTGGTCTGAAACACCTCGAACTAACGCTTTGATGCTTGGACAACGGGGGTATATCGATAATTAGGTTGGACGTATGTCGGTAATCATCTTCGATGTGATATCGGGGACAACTCTCGCTATGATATCGGTAGTGCGGGGGTATGACATGTCAATGGAGTACGTGGGTTATCTCGATATCGAATACGATGTCGAGAGTGAGATCGGTGATTTCCTTCGATATGATGCGTGGTAGCTTCAGGTGAGTGTTCCTAAACTCTATTATTTTTAAAACTGGAAGGAATGCGTGCATGTATATCTATACTAATATATTTGTATTCATGAATCTCTGCATATTGAACTTTGCGCATTGAACTGTCACTTTTTAGAGAAAGTTGTTTCGAAAATGTTTATTTCTTGAAAGAAGGTTTATGTAAATTGTGTATTTAAACTGTTCAGTTTTATCAACATAACTTAATCGCACATTGGTTAATTGTGGTAAATGAATGGAATCGATATGATAAATGGTATCCCGTTGGTTGTATTCGGAATTGACTAGACTAGATCCGATGTGTGGCGTGGTAGTGCAAGGGGTACCGCTGGGAGGCGGCGGGCTTGCCAGTAGGACCTTTTGTCCCCATGGGCCCATTCCCTCCCAGACATAGCAAGAGGAGTATGTGTCTTTGTTGGGTCGTATGATTTTCGTACGTACCATGGCATACGTTATAGACTCCAAGGTCGCTCCTTGGACGGGGAGATAAGGAGTACTGTTATGAGGTGATAAAGTTGGTTGCATCAGTAGCAAAATAATGTGGACACCGATCATCGGAATATGGTTATGTTCAGGTGTAAAAAGGGTTTTTGTTAAATCATTAATGCTTTTGGTTCGCGATTCTATTGCATGGAATTTGTATGCGTTAAAGTTCCTTTTATTAAACTATTTTCAAAAGAAAGTTATGGAAATAAAATGCTACACTTGGACACACGCATGAACACTCACTGAGATTTTTATCTCACGTAAAATTGGTTTTTTCTTTCCTTCCTTCTAGATTAAGACGATCTAGGTTACTACCGTGTCAGAACTTGGGAGCCTTTGGCATTGGGGAGCGTTCAAAGTTTAGAAGGGTATTGAGTTAGTTGAGTTTTTGTTTCTTTTCATTAGTTTAGTACTTTAAGTGTACTTGATTTAGATATTTAATAGTTAGACATGTAATAGTTGCTATGATATTGTTCTGTTTGTCTCAAAATTATCGGGCTGTTACATTTGATATTAGAGCTTAGGATAGGGTACTTAGGCTATGCTAGGATAAGTTCTTCGGACCGTGGGACTAGTTGAGGTGATGATATTAAATCCCGCTTAGGCACTAAAGTTGTGATGCATTGCTCTCGAACGGCCGACCGATGTGTAATTCCTCACATACTAAGGTTTTCTCTTTGCTTAAGTTGTTACGCATTACTGTCGGTCTGACCGACTAATAGTAATTCGATACATACTAGAGCTCAAGTTGTGGTGTGCCCCTTGTTTGTCATTTTTTATCATAATGTTGTTTTTAGGTGACTTAGATGTTGTCATACTTACACTGATTCGCTATGATGCGGTACGTGTGCATCTTATTCTCTTCTAGAGAATGGGAAAGCCGAGTGTTTCGTTTATATGTGGTTTGACCCTCGATCATTTACGAAAAAAAAATATAACTTACCTTAAAATTCACCCTGTGCCTTGTGTGTTATCGTATCGTAATTATGATGATGTGTCTTTCTTCGATGATAACTGAATATGTCCGAAACCTGTAAACCTTTTGATCGTAAAACTTGTGAGATAGATCGTCATTTTTTGTCGATTGGAACTAGAGCTCTTTATTGGTAGGCAATCATTTCGTATCCAACATTTCAATACGTTAAGAAACATACCTTATTAGGAAAATAATTAGATTTCATATTCAATATGAAACTGGGGACTAAATTCTTTTAAGGAGGGGAGGGTGTAATGCCCCGTCTCGTCACGTGAGTATAATTTTAAATTTAATATTTTAATATGAGTCAACTTTTCGTTTTAAAAATTATTGTCATTATTGATTCAAAAGTCATATATACACAATATATTATAATATGTTCATTGCAATGATAACAATGGTTACTTTATAAATAAGATATGTCAACTTTAAAATTAGTCTTTACCTTGAAGTCTATTCATTTAAATTTCTCAACATAGATGTTTATGAAACATCTTTACTTTATAATACTAATTGTGTTTGCTGAAATTCGAATATTAAAAAATTTTAAAGTATTGTCATTTTGACAGGGTGGAAGGCTTTTCTAGTAATATTATATAGCGAAGACGTATGTTTTGGCAAAAGAAAAACGAAAGCAAGAAGTACAATGCTGCCTAATTTATTTTTACTTAGAATACAACAAATTATTTTCCTACTTTCATGTGTATATTTTTCTGTTACTCTAAAATTGGTTGAGTCCTTGCGATATATCATAAAAGAAAATAAATCAAGTTTTACTTAGTTAATGTTTATAATTCTATACATTATTGAAGTAAAATGAAAAAGTTACTTAATTTGAGATAACAGGTAAAATAAGGGTTGAATTGCAAAAAGCCATGTGTAGAGGCGGTTAGTACATTTGACAGCCAAAATAAAACCAAAACCTTAGCTCTCTATTTCGGCGAGTTCAACGATATCAGGTAAACACCTTTTTTTATCTATTTAGTTGACAATTAGATATGTGATTAAGGTAATTATATTTTAGTATAGGTTATAAATAATTTTAACATCAGAGGATTGTTGTTAATTGTAGTAGTTCAGTGGTGTGCAAAACGTCTGATAGGAGTATGATAATCTAGTTGATATATATTATATAAAATTAGATCAAATTTCTTATAATAGAAGTTGGTAAATGACTTGGGGGTCGATTTATCAATTTGGCGTATCTGTAGGTATGGGAAACTTATATGTTCACATAAGTTAATTAGATAATCTCTGAAGATATATATGTATACTCGCGCTGCTTGCTAGACTTCGAATCATAATAAGTAGAGTAGTACCATGTTAATTAATTGACTTAGGGATTGAAGTTGAACAGTAGATTATATTATTACAAGTTTAGATATTACATGGGATTTGTTATTATAATTTGATATTGAAATTGTGGATCGGGTTGATACGTCATTGTTGTTAACTTAACACTGGAGTGTTAACAGCAGATGTGTACGTTGTTAATTCAGCGATGTTACTTTAATAACAGACCAGAGTAATAGTACAGCGGAATAAACAAACACCAAGTTTAAGAAGTGAATATAGGATTATATTAACTTCCGAGCCGTAGGCAAAATAGTCCGTAAAGGTTTTAACAAAGGTCGTTCTCTCAATTCTCAAGCTCCTCACTCTTAAATTGATTGAACTAAGCAAAGCACACAAGAATTGATTCGACTATCTCTAAAAGTACCTCACTCTTAGATCTATTCTAACAACTCACAAACTTTTCTAAAGCAAGACAACACTCAACAACTGTAAATTAATCTCTCGGATTGATTGGCTCTTGTCTTATGTTTGTCTTGATGTACTTCACACCTATATATAGGTTCTTGATCTTGGACTTCAAGATGTGTTGTACACGGTTGGCAATTCTTCTTGTTTCCTTCTTGAACGCCTCTTCCTTCTTCTCGTAGTCCTTCTTGAATAATAGTTCGTTCGTTAGTGATCTAACTAAGGAAAGACTCCTTCTTCAAATCAGGACTTGATCTTGGAAAGCGTTCCTATTTCCACTCGAACTCATCTTTCCTTGTAGAGCGGATTGCTTAATTAAGGAAACTTTCCTTCTTGGAAACTTGAGCGTCCAACCTATAAAAACATTGTTTTTTGAATAATAATCAAAGACAATTACAACTGTGGGACTCAGTTAGTTAAATGGATAAGGCAAAACAATAATAAAGAATATAATCAAGATTGTAAATCAGATTCTGCTCCAGCAATGTTACTCTAACATTGACTTCTGAATGTTATACTAACATTGACAGAATACCTGCACTTTCAATCTCCCCTTTTTTGCCTTAATCACAAAACCTAAGAACCTGTTCTAATCAGATCAAATTATTCAGACAAACTTCACTATTTTATTACAATGGAAAACTAAGTACACTCCCCCTGAACATCAGAAGGGACTAACTAAATGTTATTCTAACATTGATACTTTCAATGTTGTCCTAACATCCATCTTTGTCAATGTTAGCTTAACATCGAAACCAGACAGATGTTCTAACATTGAACATCTCACTGTTAACTTAACATCAGAGAACTGTTAACACCTGCAAAACAGAGTTAGTACTTTCTAACCAAAGTTCAAATAGCATAAGCAGAAACACAAGTAACAATATAGCAAAGTAATTAATTACAGACCATACTTAGTAGCAAGGAACACACTCCTTGATGAAACAGAAGAGAAAATAGAATTGTTCATACTTCGAAAACAGAAAATTAACAGAACTCAGAAATTTTGAAATTTGATCTACTCTCCCCATTTTTGTGAGGAAGGCATATCCTTCAAATGCTTCCTGAGGATGTCTATCTCCTGCAACCTCACTTGCTTGTCTGCTATCTCTCTTTGAGAATCTTTATACTCCCTGTCATGCCACACCAGGGTCTCCTCCACAAAAGCATCAGCAATGACAGAACAACTGCCACCACCAGCCACAAGAACTGAAGAAGCAGCAAACTTGGGAGTCTTCTTCTTCTTCTTCTTCTTCCTGCTTGGACCAGCTGCATCATTGGGATTCCATGGCAGATCTTGACTCCTGACTTGAGTGAAGTAGCTCCTGGTGATGATCATCTTGGCCTTGTTCTTGATCCAACCTTCTGTCTTCTCTGTCTTGAAGCTTTGCTTCACCAGAATGCTGGATATCAAAGAGGGATATGGAATGATTCTCTTTGCCTTTGTTGTGACTTCCCTCATGTGCCTCAGAACCTTCTCCCCTATGTTCACACTTAGCCCATTCTTCAGTTTGTACACCAGCTTTGCAGATTCTTTTGTCATAACAGTGGTGTTGGAAGAGGGCAGCCAGTTGTAGGTTGAGAGCTTGTGAAATACAACACTTAAGGATGTCAGCCTTGTAGTTGGAAAACTGTCATTCCATTTCCTTGTGAGTCCACCAGTGAGGTCAGTAATCACCTCATCCATGCTAGGATCCTCAGTCTCCTCAGGATCAGGAAGTTCCCAAGCTTCATTGATCACAGAGGGGCTAATGTCATAATGTCATAGACATTCATCCTTACCCAAGCTTTGCCAAACTTGGGAGAGCCCTGGTGGCACACCCACTTAGAGAGGTAAATGTAGAACTCTCTGATCACATCAGGGACATATGATGACTGGTTCATCACATAGCCCAACACTCCTCTAGCTTCAAGCAACTCAAACAATCTATTTTCCTTGAACATCTCCCCATCAATATTCCTCTCCATGTGAATAACCCTGGCTTGATAAGCCTCCCACTGTTCTTCTGCCTCAGCAGACAAATAGAAGCCAGAATAAGGCTTTTTGGGGTACTCCTCCTCAAACACATCAAGGTACTCATCACTACCTGATGTTGGAGTAACATCAGCAGGGTCATCACCTACCAGTTGGTCTTCTTCCTCAACTTCCTCATCTTCCTCTTCCTCCTTATCATCTTCTTCCTCTTTTTCTTCTTCTGACTCAGACTCATAAGTTTCCACAACCACTTGCTTCCCCTTTCTTTTCTTAGCAGCAGTAGCTAAGGCATAGAGAGTCAGGCTCTCTTCTTCTTCTGTCTCAACCTCTTCAGGTTGATTGTCACCCTCATCATCAACATCTTGGTTACCTTCAGTAGTAACCTCCTCAACCACAGTCTTCTCAACCTGATCATCTTCCTCAGGAAGAGTATCCATCTCATCAGCATTAACCAGCTCAACCGCATTAGCCTCAGATGGCTCAACCACTTCCTCAGCCACCACATTGTGAACCACATCAGTCACCTCAGGGTTCTCAACCACAACATCCTCAGTTGCACCCAAACCAACACTAAGGCCCTCATCCTCCCCCTCAATACCAACAACAGTAGAAGCAGGTATATCCAGAGTAGGGTTAGCCATCATTACCTCGTTTTCAGGGTTGGTGGGAGCAGAGGTTTGCTCAGCAGTGTCTGATGTTGAACCAACATCACCCTTTCCGGGTTTCTTGCCCTTGCGCCTTTGATAAGTGGCTTTCCTCTTTGGGGCGGCAGCGGCGGTGGTTTCAGTGGTTGCACGTCTGGTGCTGCGGCGACGTGGCTGCTCCATCTGCTCAGCAACAGCTGCAAGAGTATCAATGGAAGACTTTCGAGCCATTATTAGAGTAATATTTAGAAAAGAAGAGTTTTGATTTGCAGAGAATGTAGATATCACAAGTAATTTTGAACGCGTAAGAAATAAGAAGAGATTAGGGAAAATTATATAAAGAATAAGATGAAGAGTGGTAACAGTGGTGTTGTAAGATGTTACCAAAATAATCGGACCACTGTCAGACGATCATATCCATGTTTACCTTACCACGTGTCAGGGTTAGATTAACACGTAACCAGAGCAGTCTTTAAACCTGAAAACTTATAAGTTACAATGTTTTAATGTTGAACTAACATTGGTAAGTTAACATCAGGGAGGGAAGTTGTAGGTGCAGGGCTTCATCCAAGGCAGCATCATGTGAGAGCATGAGATATTCCTTTTTACTGATCTGAAACCTTAACCAAGTACATAGGCACAAAGACATGGTTTAAGATCACCAGTATGAATAAGTGACAAATCAAACAGAAAAACACAGAGTGGATGTACATATCCAGGGAAAAGATTTTCCCACATCATAGAAGATCTCAAAACATAGTGTTTTACCTGCAGCTGGTCACCCAGGAAGTATGCCTCAACACATGATTCCTAGGATTACTACTCCCCCTAAGCCCAAATCGACAAAAAGAAATAATGCAGAACAAGAATGAATGCAACAATGTTAGATCAACATTGGGTGATGGTAACCAAGTACAAACAACTTTACTGACTGGGTTCAGGACAAATCAATTTAACTTCATTCATTATCATGAACTCTTTTGAACAAAAACTAGTGAATGTAAAAGGATAGTTTCATCACTGAATGTGGGCAGCACAAGACTCCACACACCCCAGCAACTTAACCATCAGCTACAGATTAGGCAAGTACAAAGGAACTGAATGAAGACAATACATTTATCATATACTTCTCCACCCCAACTCCTCATGCATACTTGTTTACCAACCTGTTTACAAGTGATATACCAAGTGAACAATGCTACTGAATGCAAGCAGTCGAAACTTCAAAACACCCCAGTAGTAATGATCACTATCATGCATAACCTTGGCCATAGACAAAAACACAAAAATATGCACAATTGAATGACAATGAAGCTCTCAACATCATGTACCCCAACTTCTCTTCATGCTTTGTCTAACCTAACATGGATAAGTCACAACTAAATAACATCAGAGTAGTGAGCTCTGTGTACCCCAGCTTCTCCCAGATGTTAGGTTGTTAACATTCACAGACTAACAACAGAGTTCTTACTTTACAAAACTCTTGAAATGTACTTGTCCACAAGTCAACTCGGCTATTTATACAGATTAACCACACAACCCAACAGAATTTCTAACAAAGATGTAATATGCAAGAAAGAAGAATGCAGAAAGGAAACATAAAAGAATTACAGATACACCACAACCAATAACCAGTGCTAGACAGTGGTGTTATGTCAACACTGGTGTACTAATCATCCCTAGACAATACACATGCCAAGAGAATTCCTCAAACTGAAGAACCTCTCAGAATATAAGGGTTTAGTGAACATATCAGCAAGCTGATTGTTAGTTTCAATGTGTTCAATGTCAATGAGCTTATCTTCTACCATGTTTCTCAGAAAGTGATGCCTTATATCAATATGTTTAGTTCTAGAATGTTGCACAGGGTTCTTAGAGATGCTTATAGCACTAAGATTGTCACAGAACATAAGTAAGGTATCACTGTCTAACCCATAATCCAGTAGCATGTGTTTAAGCCATACCAACTGGGTGACACAGCTGCCTGCTGCTATGTACTCAGATTCAGCAGTGGAGAGTGACACACAGTTTTGCTTTCTACTGTACCATGAGACCAAGTTGTTCCCCAGATAAAAACATCATCCACTTGTAGAATTTCTATCATCAGTGTCACCTGCCCAGTCTGAGTCACTAAAACCTACAAGATTTGTGTTAGTGTCATAAGAATACCATATTCCAAGGGCCAAAGTGCCATATATATATATCTAAGGATTCTCTTCACATCAATTAGATGTGACTACTTTGGACATGCCGGGTACCTAGCACACACACAAACAGAGAACATTATATCAGGTCTTGAAGCAGACAAGTAGAGTAAGCTTCCTATCATTGAACGGTACAATGTTGGATCAACATATGCACCAGTAACATCCCTGGATATCTTCACTGATGAAGACATGGGAGTCTTGCGAGGCTTTGAATCTTCCAATTCAAACATTTTCACCAAATTCTTTGCATATTTCTCCTGAATTAGGAATATCCCATTACCTGTTTGTTTTAATTGGAGACCAAGGAAGAAAGTTAATTCTCCCATCATGCTTATCTCAAACTGCCATGTCATTGATTCAACAATTTTTTCTAGAAAAGAATTGTTAGTTGAGGCAAAAATAATATCATCTACATATATTTGAGCTATACAGACATGAGAATCTTTCTTCAAAACCAACAGTGGTCTATCTCATTCACCTCTAACAAAACCAAGACTTAATAGGAATTTTGTAAGCCTTTCATACCATGCTCTAGGTGCTTGTTTAAGTCCATACAGGGCCTTTTCAAGCTTGTACACATGATTGGGGTACTTAAGATATGTGAATCCCTTAGGCTGTTCAACATATACTTCCTTATCAATCAGCCCATTCAAAAACGCACCCTTTACATCCATTTGGTATATTTTTATCTTAAGATAGCATGTTATGGCTAGAAGTAACCTAATAGATTCAACCCTAGAAACTGGAGCAAATGTCTCATCAAAATCTACACCTTCAACCTGTGTGTACCCCTGAGCAACTAGTCTAGCTTTGTTTCTAACTATAACCCCTTCCTCATTACTCTTGTTTTTAAATATGCACTTTGTCCCTATTACATTAACATTAGGTGGTCTAGGTGCAAGTATCCAGACATTGTTCTTAGTAAACTATAATAGGTCGTCCTGCATGGCATTAATCCAAAAATTATCAAGAAGGGCTTCATTCACATTCTTAGGTTCTATGGTGGAGACAAAACAAGAGGCATTATCAACAGTACAAGTGAAGTTCATACAGACACACAATTTTACCATATCTCTATAGTCAAGTCTTTCTCTGTTGTGTATCCTTACCCGTTCAGTGAGTTCACCTATTACCTGGGATGCTTGATGATATTTCTGAATCCTACCTGGGGGATCTCTTCTGGGTTCAGAGGCAACTTCATGTTCTGAGACAGAATCCTCTGTTGTTAGTCTAACATCTGATCTTGCTGGTGTTAGTCTAACATCGTTCCCTAACTCCTGTTCAGTGTTTCCAGCTTCCAATTCCAATGTTGGTGTAACATTGTCAGGAGTAACATTCTCGGTTTCCACTGTTGGTTCAACATTGGGAACTAAGATGTCATCAGTACTTGTATCAAGAGTGAAATCATCAAACACAACATTCACTGATTCCTGAATTGTTTTCAATCTAAGATTGTAGACTCTAAAGGAAGTACTATTTGCTGAGTATCCTACAGAGATGCATTTTTTATTTTTGGAATCAAATTTACTCAGATAATCCCTGTCATTAAGCAGATAACAATCACATCCAAATTCATGAAAGTATGCAACATTTGGTTTTACACACTTCAAGAGTTCATAAGGAGTCATGTTAGTTCCAGGTCTGAGATACACCATGTTACTAATGTGACAAGCAGTATATAAAGCTTCAGCCCAGAGTCTTTTGGATAAATCTGTAGCATTGAGCATAACTTTGGCCATCTCTTGAAGAATCTTGTTGATTTAATTGAAACTCAAATTCTAAATCAACATTAAGAACAACTCACGAACTCACGGTGGCTTCAATGAAGTTGCTTCAACGGAGGCGGAGGCGGTGCGTCGTGGTGCGGTGGTGCGACGTGGTGCAGCGGTGGAGGGGTTATGCAGTCACGAACTCACGGTGGATTCAATGGAGCTGCTTCGATGGAGGCGGCGGCAGTGCGTTGTGGTGCGGTGGTGCAACGTGGTGCAGGGGTGGAGGGGTTGTGCTGTCACGAACTCACGGTGGCTTCAATGGAGCTGCTTCGATGGAGGCGGCGGCAGTGCGTTGTGGTGCGGTGGTGCAGGGGTGGAGGGGTTGTGCTGTCACAAAGTCATGGTGGCTTCAATGGTGCTGCTTCAACGAAGGCGGCGACGGTGCGTCGTGGCTGCTTCAACGACGGGTGCAGCGGTGGAGGGGGTCACGACCGCATGGGTGGCCGATTAGGGTTGTGCGGTCACCAACTCACGGGTGGCTTCAACGGCGGCGGTGGAGGGGTTGGCCGATTAGGGTTGTGTGATTTGGGGAGAGAGAGTGTGTGAGTGAGATTTCTCTTCTATTTCTTTCTAGGTCTTTCTTTGAATTCATTTTTCATTATATGAGTGTGTGCTCATTTTTCTTTTTCTTTTTCTTTCTAGTTCCGTTCAATGCTTCATTTAGTAGTGTAGAATTCATTTTTATTATTAAAGTTCATAATAATGATTTATAAAATTTAATTTAATGAACGCAACTAATTATTATATTTAAATTAATGATACTAACTAATTATCATAACAAATTTTATAAGTTAAGTCACCTTATTGTTAGATGGACAAAAAAATAAAAAAGGAACTTGCTTCACTTTTTATGCTACTGAGTAATATTTTTGATATGTAAAATTATTGAATAGTATAAATATAAATTACTATCTCTTTTAACTATATATGTTTGATCTAGTATAACTAGTCTTAACTCGTAAATTTTTTTTTTGAATTTTACACTTAAACTCTGAAATACATTTATATTGAACTGAAATTTTGGTCAATGGTTAACCTCTTGTTCACTGTAGATAGTTATGCTTGATGTTTTTGTTTGTTAACCAAACGCACCACGTCAAACTAATTAACCCAAGCTCATAATTTGTACTAAGTTAGTTTTGAGTCGAGATTCTCGCATGATAACACGAAGCATGAACTAAGTTCAAACTGATTCTATGTTTGAACTTTGAAGCCTAAGTCTGTAATAATATGTGAAGTCTCTATCCTATGGTGCGGGCTATAGTTCCAAAATACGATAAGTCGAAATAGTCATAGGAGAAAAAATTGTATAGTTCAAGATTAAGAGAGATTAGAATCAAACGATTTTTGCACGATAACACGAAGCGTGAACTAAGTCGTGATTAGATGTTTGAACTTTGATGCCTAAGTTCGTAATAGCTCGAGATGTCTATGGCCTATTGAAGGAGCTATAGTTTCTAAAATATGATAAGTTGAATAATGATAGGAGAAAACTTTAATATGTCAAAATTAGCAAGAGAGATTATAATAGAACGATGTATTGGAATAGGTTATAGGTTATAGAACGATGTATCAGATTTTAGTGAATTGAATCATGTTAGATCGGACTTGGATTGGATCGGATTAGTCCATTTGCCACCCCTAATTATCGGAAAGATGTGATTCAAAACGCAATTCTCGTGCTTCATAGAGAGAACGTGTATGAATAATATATCCCTTCTCTCGGGATTATTTTGAGTTTTGATGGGTCTCGGACCCCTGAATACGGGGTTCCCTCGAATGATTTGGAGTACGTGGAGTTGAGAGTAGCGAGTCATCGAGATGCTCCGAGAGACACAAGTCATCGAGATCCGTCGTGGCCGCCTCCGAGAGACACAATCCATCGGAATAACGAATGATATTTATTGCGAGGGCCTTCATGACGAGTCCTTCTCTTTGGGGGTAATCCAGACTTCTCAAGGTCCGTTGTATATATGCATTATCAAATATGATAGGAGAAAACTTCGATAGGTCCAAATTATGAGAGATCGAAACCGAACGATGTAATGGAATAGATTATGGATCACACAAAGCACTTCGAGGTATAACTAGACCAAATAAGCTTACACGTCTCTCAAAACCACTATATGACACAATTAGAAGAATAAGCCGAGTTCTAGTAGACCAAATCTCGACTCCGATGTATCATTCGAATAATGAAAATTAATGTACCTCTCACGATGAAGATTAACCAGAAATATACTTATTTATAAAGTATTTAATAATATAGACATACCTAGCTATTATTGAAAATAACTAGTTATAATTAAAAAAATATAAAAAGTTATTATTATTCGTTCAAGACTTTTAATTTTTTAACAAAATATGTATTAAGTTGATAAGTAGAATAAAAACTAATGAAAAAATATGTGACTTCATTTTCAGTAGTACATATGGCATATACACAAATAGTTGAGATTGAGACGAAAATAAATTTCGGCATTACAGTAGGGAGTTTTAGTGACGATTTTAGATTTTGTCACATCAACTAAAATAATATTTTGGAGCCAAATTATATTGACTGAAATAGATGGAGGGGGCATAAAAACGATGGAGGGAAGATTCCCACTCTTTTTTTTCAACACACTGACGAAATAATTTTGTCACAACAACACTTCTATTGTGACGAAGCTTACTTTCGTCACTACAGTGAGGATCTATTATGACGACTTTTGAATGGTCACAAAAACCAAAATAATAATTTAAAAGGAAACATGAAAGAGAAGGAGGGAACATAAAATAGATGGAGGGAAAAATTCCCGCCTTTGTTTTCGCACTTGTGACGGAATTTTTTCGTCACAATAGTTATTGGCTTGTGACGAAATGAAGTTTTGTCACAATAGCGTGAGCAAATGTGACAATATTAACTTTGTCACTATATGTATGTCACATAAATATTTCGTATTATTCTTAAAAAATTTACCACGTGCACTGTTGTGACGATTCTTTAATCTCGTCACAATAATGTTGAGCTGTTGTGACGAAATGCGACTTCGTCATAAAAGGATTTATTTTATGCGACGAATTTGCCTTTCGTCATAATAATGTTGAACTGTTGTGACGAAACTGCATGTCGTCACAAAAGCATATGTTTTATATGACGAATTTGTATTTCGTCACAAGAGTGTACACTCATGTGACGAAATTATTTTTCGTCACAAGAAACCGTCACAACAGACGATTTTTTTTGTAGTGAGGTTATTTGAAATAGGCAAATTATTTGTTTAAATTTTTTTTTACCGGCAAAAAGAATTTTATTCAAACACGAGCCTAAGCAATGCTTGAATGAAAAAGTTTACATACAATCAAGAGGAAAACTTATCCAATCAGAAGTAAAATACAAGAAGGCATATTATCACTCCAGTAAAATTAAATGCCCAATTTACTTTTTTGCGCTTTTTTAAACTAGCTTAAGCAATGTTGGCATGCAAGTTGCAAGTTTTCTAAAGCATATGATGTTAATGTTAACAATTAGTTTATCTGCTCTTTAACGTGTACAGTGTGCTTGATTCACTTGGAAAAGCTTGTCTATTTAGTTTTCATTGCAATTAATCCGTCTATTGACGCTTCAGATAATTAAATGCCAACAATAGCTGATCAACATATGCAAAAAGACATCATATACCTGAGAAAGCCAGTGAACACTGTAGAAAGAATAAGCAAAGTGAAGGCTGTTTTTTGGAAATAGTCGGCCATAGAAAGATCCAGGTAAGCCATATACAAAGTAACGTCCGTTATTCTCCGGCAGCGATTTAAATAGGTTGTTGAAATCATTATCTGGAAGATCATTCAGGAAAACCTCAAATTCAGGTAATAAATCATCATTAATAATATTCTTCTGTCTGCACAAATCCTCGATTTTGTTCATAACATGTGACATGGCCAAAAAAGTGTTAGGCCCCGATGCACAACCCAAATCCACCATCTTAAAGCATTTTGGAAACTCAGTATGTTCACGAAACATGTCTTCAAGTGCTTCATCTAAAATTGGCACTGATTTCAACATCACAAATTTCTGCAAAAGTGAAATACAGTTACACAGTATCATCAATTGTACCCAAAAGAAATGTGTAATATAAATATAACAATTAAAAGTTAAATTAATGAGATTTTAAGAGAGAGATGCATGTTCACTTGAAGGCTGGAATTATTGGCGTAGCTAGTTTCACATCTCCCACATTCATATGTATAACATTTGTCACTGCTGCCATTTTTCTTTGGACGCCAACTTCGTCACTTCTGTAACTTTCACATAATTCCCCACCTTGACACGCCTCCAAGAACTGTTCGAAATACGCACGATCTTCTGTCACACAGAAATTAATTGCTCTGTCGGCCATACTCCTAGTTAATAGCAATTATGCATGCACTACGCTGTGGGCCATTCAATCAACATTCAATATAATATAATGGCAAATCTTCTACATTATTGGAAAGAGAGAGAAAAAATATATTGGTTATCTCCTCACGTTATCTTGACTACGACTGATCTTGCTGCAATTGGGAGACACTAAAATAAATAATTATGTTAAAACAAATTTAAGCATTATAAATTAAAGAGTTTCTTGCACAAGTTTTGGGTTGGACGAAATATATAGCCATATATATTATTATCTCCAATAAGAACATTTTGTTAAAATAGACAATACTTATAAAGACAAGCAGGTAAATTACCCATGCGTTCAAGTAAAATAGGCATATAAATACCTCATCCTGTATTCTTATACATTTTCTCGATATTTTACTTATTCTTTATTATCACATATGTAGGGAGTAATATGTCTTATATTTAACAAAAGGCGCGGATTAATTTCTTCATTATTTGTGGTAATTTCTTCTATTTAATACATATATAGGATAATTGATAATTTGTCTATTTCATGTACCATACTAGATATCATGGTTAAATGTTATTAGCTTCAAGTAAAACACAAAAAACAAAAAACAACTATAAATGTGACATTTTTTGTATGTTATCCATATAACAATCATTATTCTTATATAGCAATTTACGATAATAGTCTTTTGATTAGTCTAGTTCGTATTTTCTTCTTTTGCTCGTCAAATGACAAAATACAAAATCTGTCTATTATTATTAGGCGGCCATTAATAAAGGAAGCTAATATATCTAGAACAAAATCTCTAAATGCAGAGCAATTTTTGTATAATTTACTATTTTAACCTTTTCAATCTTTTACCCAATTCATTTCCTTTTTATTTCAATTATATCCTACTCTAATAACAGTATTGATCTTTTCATATTGTCGTGGCAATGGATAACTTCTTTTCTACTCTACTACAGGTCACCTAATCCTCCATGTTGAGAAAGTTACAGACGCACCGGTGTCGCACTGGCGACTTCAGAATCTTAGTTCTCGCACTAAGATTTCTTAATTCTTATGTTAAAATCTAATGAATAATCATAAAAAATTTATAGAAGATATACAAAAAAGTGACATTAAACAAAAGTTGGAGCAAGAAGAGAACAAAACTAAGTTAAAAATTAAATAATTACAAAAAAATGGAAGTGATTTAAGGCTTATACATTTGTCATCCACCATAATAATTTTGAAAATTAAATATTGTACAAAATTAATAACAATTAAAAGTTATGTACTTTTCTTTTATTATAATCAATTTCTTTGTGTGATCAGAGTTTTATACATACTTTTATATTATGTGTTTATAATATACAAATTCAGGTAATAACTGTTTGTTTTTATATATAAGTTATTTTTCACTTTTTTTAAAAGCGCATTATAGTGGGCACTAAGACTGTAATTTTTTAAAATTGTCGCACTGGCGCACCTGCACCCGCATCCGCACCCGCATTCACACCCGCATCCGCCTCGGGTGACTTAGACTCTACTAAATTCATAAATTTATTGTATTCGTATAATCTCTTTGAATTCTGTTTCTATAGAATACTTATTACAGATAATTTTAATTTTTTAATTTGCGAATATTCTCATATATGCCTACGGCATCAATTTTCTTATAAAAAAAATATGGTGTTATTTTAGTTTTCCCTTTTTTGCATTATTGCCACATACAAGTCTGCTGAAAAAAGAAATGTCCAATTATCTCATAGTGATACTGATACCTCTGTTGTTTTAATTTTCTTTTTTCCAGTAAAATATGATTCCTCTAATTACCTGTTTTGTTGATTAATTTGCTTTTTAAACGTTCATTCTTGTTAGAATATTGAATAATTGAATATTATTTGCAACAATATAGTAATAAACACTACAAGGGAAAACCGGCACAAAAGCCGACGCTAAAGGGGCATTTGCCGACGGAAAAAGGCTTTTCCGTCGGCAAAAACCGTCGGAAAAACCCGACGGAAAAAAGCTCGTCACTAAATCTTTTTTCCATCGGATTTTTACCGACGAAAAAGAGCTTTTCACTACAACAAACCATAGCAATAGCATGAAAAGTCTTGCATCCGAATTTTTATTTTCGGATGCAAGACATTTAGAATCGAAAAAAGCCGATGCAATATAATTGCATCGGAAAATTCGGATGCAGCAAAGCAAGATGCATCCGAAAAATCCAATGCAAAGCTTGCATCGGATAAATCGGATGCAGCCTACTTAGGCTGCATCGGAAATATCTTATGCAAGCTTTGCATCGGATAGGCTGCATCCGAAAAATCGGATGCAAAGTCTTCTGCATCAGATTTATATCTTTGCATAGGATTTATCCGATGCAGAAATAAACAAAAAATAAATAAATTTTGCATTGGATTTATCCGATGCAGAGATATAAAATATCTCTACATTGGATTTATCCGATGCAGAAATAAAAAAAAAAAAAAAATCTTGCATCGAATTTATCCGATGCAAAGATATAAAAAACAAAAGCCCCCCACTGTCCGTCCGTCGTTCTTGTTATTGTAATTTTTATATGTTTGTTATAAAATTTTTATATGCTTGTTATTGTAATTTTTATAAAAAACAAAGATATATGTTTGTTATTGTGATTTTTATTCCAAGTATGTTGTAATTTGAAATTTTGGGACTATTGTTATTTTTCGTGGTGTCCTTATTTTTATTTTTCGTAATTTTTATTTTTATGTTGTTAGTAAATAAAAAAAAAACAAATCATTGTAATCGTGGCGTTTGGTGAATCATTGGGACCGTTTACCATTGGGACCATTTACCACATAACAATTGGGACCGTTTACCACATAGCCATTTTTCCAACTAATCACCTGATTCTTTGGTCCAAGTGCTAGGTTTAGCCGCCGCGGATCATAATCGTGGCGTTTGGTGAATACCATAACCTTGAACCATTGTACAAATTGAGCGTTCCGTCTTTGGTTGATTGCATCATCGGCTAACCCAGCGCACATCTCCTCATCGAAAACACTGATATAACACAATTTAAAAAATAAGTAATGTATTTATTTTAGTACGAGAACTTAATAAACATTTATATATTATTTATCACTAACCGTATCCAAGGTTCAACCTCCGGGCAATTTAAAAAGATATACAACTCGGCGGCCTTGAGCTCCGCGACGCTTAATCGACGTATGCGAGACGCTTGTCCTACTGGCAAACCGACCTTTTGAAAGACGGATAGTCTTTGAGGATCATTAGGATCAACTCTTGTCTCGTTTCTACTCAAGCGGACCAGATGTGTATCAAAATCATGCTCAAAATAATGATCGAAGAAATTGGTAAAAAACAGGGTAACGAATATCGTAAAAAACGGGGTAACGAAAGACGCAAACAAACATTTCGGGTTGAAAATGTAATTATTCAAAAGTTGGAAAACAACTCAAATTTAAGTTTTTCTTCCACCAATATCTTCTAAACCATAAGTAGGAGTATTTTTTCAAATCTCGTCAAAAACGGAGTAACGAAAGACACAAAGAAACTTTTCGGGGTGAAAATGTAATTAGTCAAAAGTTGCAAAACAACTCGAAATCTACTTTTTCTTTCACCGTACTACAACAAAATGGAGCAATAGCATGGAAAGTCTTCCATCCAGACAACATCCCATACACTGGGAAATCACTAATAGTCCACATAACAGCAGCGCGTAGCTGAAAATTCTGTTGTCTAGAGCTATCCCACGTCTGTACGCCGACTTGCCACAAAGAGGCTAGCTCATCAATCAAGAGGCGTAGGAAAACATCTAGGTTCTTGCCAGGGCTATTAGGGCTAGGAATGATAAGGCTTAAAAATATGTACTCTTGTCTCATGCACATATCTGGTGGAAGATTGTACGGTGTTACAAAGACAGGCCAACAAGAATAAGGATCCGAAGATCTGCCAAAAGGGGCGAATCCATCAGTGCACAATCCTAGCCTTACATTTCTATCCTCAACGGCAAAATCAGGATGATGATTATCATTCTGTTTCCAAGCATGGCCGGATGCCGGATGTATCATGTGATCCCAATTCTCACGACAATAGGTATGTCACGTCATGCGTTGAGCAAGTAGAAATCCACTTTTTCTTTCACCAACATTTTCTAAACAACAAGTAGAAGTGTTGTTCCAAATCTCGTCAAAGATTGAGTAACGAAAGACGCACAATAAACAATATAACAATATATGATCTTCAACTCTAAACCCTAAACCCTAAACCCTAAGCACTATAGTATACTCTATTAAACCAAAATTATATTTTCACATGTAGAGAGTGTCAATCAAAGTCCACTCGTCGATTTTGTTTTTACCATACGCTATGTTATTAAAAATAACAGTGTTCTTCAAAATTTCGTCAAAAACGGAGTAAGGAAAGACGTTTAAAAAATATTTGGGGTAGAATATCTAATTATGCAAAAGATGGAAAACAACATCAAACCTCCGTTTTTTTAACCACTATTTTAATAACACTTATGATGCATATGTACATTCAAAATTTGTCAAAAATGCAGAACGAACGATGTTTAAAATACTTTTGGGGTCAAAAATATAAATACAAATTTAATAAGTATAGGTTTTAAATAAATAGTAATAATTTACGCATAGAAATTTTTCGATGCAAATTGTACACTTGCATAGAAAAATTACTATGCAGTAAATGTTGCATTGGAATTTTCCCATGCCGTACATGTTGCATGGGAATTTTCCCATGCAGTACATGTTGCATGGGAATTTTTCCATGCAAAGAAAATCCTGCATTGTAATATTGCAATGCAGTTGCTTTTGCATTTTCTGATGTGAAATCTGCAACTTTCCCCTATAAATACCTCATACCCCATTCACTTCTCAATCATCCATTTCGATCTCCTCTTCCTCTCTACCCTTCCTCTCTCTAAATTTATAATACAAATATATACACGAAAAATATAAATATAAATTTATATACATTTATATACAAAAATATAAATATAAATTTATATACGAACAATATAAATATAAATATAAGTTTTCATCACATTTTTTTTAATATAACTATACGAAAAATTTAAATAACTATGTATAGAAAATAATTATACTTGAAATTTAATATGTATTATCTTGAAAAATAATCAATATGTATTATACGAATATTTATAATTTAGTATAAAATATGTATTTCTTTAACAAAATTAATACTTTAAAATTTAAAAGTATACATTAAAAAATTATTTATATTAATAAAAACAAAAATATTTAAAGAGTGGCACAAAAATCCCGCCATTTGTTTTTAAAAAAATTTGCATTTTGTGCATCGGAAATTTCCGATGCAATAGCAATTGCATCAGAAATTTCCCATGCAAAGAATTAAGCAATTGTTGCATCGGAAATTTCCGATGCAAAGAATTAAGCAATTGTTACATCGGAAATTTCCGATGCAAAGATCATTTACCGAACCTCCCTAACGTTGCCACGTTGCACTTCCACTCTTGGGCTATGCATGGGAAATTTCCGATGCAGGACATTTCTGCATCGGATTTTTTCGATGCAATGTCTTTCTGCATCGGATTTTTTCGATGCAGCTTGTTTTGCATGGAAATATTTCCATGCAACTTTGCATCCGAAAATTTCGATGCAGAGACCTATTGCATCGGAAATTTCGATGCAATTCTCCTGCATGAACACCAAAAGCATGGAATTTTTGCATCGGATATTTTCCGTGCAATTGATCAATTGCATGGAAAATGTACCAGTTGCATGGAATTTTTTCATTGCAATTGATGGGTGTTGTTGTAGTGTTTCCGTCGGCTTTATGCCGTCGGAAAAGGTATATTTTCCGACAGCTTTAAGCCGACGGAAGTGCCTCTCTTTCCCGTCGGACTTATGCCGACATGAAAGCCTTTACCGTCGGCTTAAAGCCGACGGTAAAGGGTTTAAAAATATTAAAAAATAATAATTTTAAATAATTGATTTAAAAGAAAAACGATTTAAAACAATTGATTTAAAAGAAATCGTTTTAAAATAATTGATTTATGATTTTTTGGCGATTTATTTAAAAGAAATCGATTTTAAATAATTATTTTATAATTTTTTGGCAATTGTTTTTAAAGAAAACAATTTTAAATTAATTCTTTATGTTTATTTGGCGATTTTATTTAAAAGAAATCGATTTAAATAATAACATGCACATTTTTGAGCGATTTTTTTTAAATATTTATTCTAATCAATAAAATTTCGTATTTAAAATAAAATATTGATAATATAAGTTTTTTTATATTTATTATTAGTTAGATAATGAATAAACATAAGTACAAATGAAATAATAAAACAAATAATAAACTCGAATTATAATTTAGTGAATATGGAAGATTTTTTTTTAGTTATTAAGGATATTTTGGAGAGAAAGTTGATAGTTTTTGGAGAATGGTAAGAATGAATGAATTTAGTGGGTAAAATAAGGGGTATTTATAGTGATTTTGGAGAAGGGGGGTAAATTAAGGGGTTGCCACGTTACCGATCCGTGTGAAAATTGACCATTATTTTTTTGTTTTAATTAAAAAAAATGGTCATCATGAATTTTTTTTTTGTTTTTTAATTAATTTTTTTGTTTTGTTTTTTTAAAAAAGGGCCAAACCCGACGGTAAAGTCGTTTACCGTCAGAATTTAGGCCGGTGGAAAAAATTGGGCTTTAACGTCGGCCCAAATTTTCGGGCCCGATGGAAAAGGCCCAATTTGTTGTAGTGGACATAACGTATGAATTTTATTTTAATTTTAAAAGATAAAAGAGAAAGAATAGCAGTGAAATAAATAATAATCAGGATTTTTTCAAATTCCCTTGAAAGTGAAAAAAGATAACCGCTCCATCTTGTAAATAGGAAACAAGAGGTTTGTTTTCTAAGTTTGTTCTAAGTTTACAGAGATTCCGTAATTATTGATATGTATTTATAAAGAAGATAAAATGAGATAATTAATGTACAAGGGAATATTAGAGAACATCAAAGTGTTGCTCTAAACTTAGGGATTTTGCTCTATCTATATCATTTGACATTAACAAAAAGTACTAGTAGTTGACAACTGAGTATATGTATTTGTCTAAAATGTGCCTTAACATGATTATTTGTACATTAAAGCGATATGATTCGCCAAAGTATATGAAACTGTGTGCACATACCTTTCCGCGGTTGAAGTACTGGTGCATACACAAGATGCGATTTGTTGGATACTATCAAAAGCCAATAGATGCTCCATCTAACAACATGATCAAGCCACTAACTCAGCCAGATCAAGAACACATGCAAGACAGATCAAGCAGCACATGCGCAGTGAAGGAATAAAGCTTTCTGCAAGCGTTATGCCTACTGACAGCTGGGAGAATATTGTTGTTGATGGAATGATGAGCTGTAATCTTTAGCTTTAGTTGTTCTTGTTATCTATAAATGTAATGGTACAGTGTAAAGTTCAACATACAATAAACATTTTCTCATTATACAAACTGCAGTTTCATAATTCATTCAACATTGTTTATATGTTCATCAACAAGAAATGTAATCAGTATGTTAACTGTCATATTATTTGAAATGGTATCAGAGCAATGTTCTGCATTGTCTCAAATGCTACTTTCATAGCTTCCGCACATTACATTATAAGCCCCTATCTTTTCTTTCTTTCTTTCAATATAATCAATGACAAATCCCACTCATTCAAACTCCACAACACCAGCATCTATAGATGCTCAAACCAATGCACAAAGCATTACCAATCAAAGAACATATGAGGATCCTTCGAATCCATTCTTTCTGCACCATGGAGAAAATCCAGGGCAGTCACTAGTAAGCCAGAAACGAACATCACAGAATTACCATAAATGGAGTAGCGCCATGTATGTAGCCTTTCTAGCTAAAAATAAAATTGGATTCATAGATGGAACTCGTCTGGAGCCTAATATTTCAGAACCAAACTATGGAAAGTGGATGAGATGCAATTACATGGTGTTGGGATGGATCTCAACTGGAATATCTGATGAACTAAGAGACTACACATTGTTCTCTGACAATGCATACAATGTATGGCATGAAATAAAGCGCAGATTCTCTAAATCCAGTAACAATCACATATTTATGTTAGAACATAAAATTATTGGGACAAAACAAGAAGGAAGTGCAATTGTCATTTACTTCTCTAAACTGAAATCATTATGGGATGAAGTCAGTCAATATCAGTAACCAAGAAACTGTTCTAATGTAAACTGTGATGTAATGTCTATGCTGAATAAAAAGAATGAATGCAGAAGAGTTATGCAATTCTTGATGGGACTAATGAATCTTATTCACTGATAAGAAATCAAGTTCTATTAAAAGATCCTTTGCCTACTCTAGATGGCACTCTCAGTCTAGTACTTCAAGAAGAAGCAAATAGAGAAATGTCTATTGCTTTTAACTCTCCTGCAAACACAGCAGCTATGAGTGTCAAAATGCAGGCTGCACCACAAATAGGTGCCATTAATGCAGGTTATCAGGTTAATGGAGGTTATCAAAAACAGCAAAAACAATGGAACAAATCTGGAGCAACAAAGAACAAGCCTCCATGTGCTAAATGTGGAAAGACAAATCACACCATTGATAGTTGCTATGAAGTCTTTGGATACCCTCCTGGCCAAAGATATGCTAAATTCAAATCTGGATTTAATGGAAACAATGGCAACAACAATCTCAATGGAAATAGGCAGATCTCATGAAGTATAAATCAGTTGAGTCAAATGGGATCTGACGCAGGACAACATGTTCCTATCTCAGAGGAACAATTTCAACATTTATGCAAACTCTTTCAGAGCAATGCTAATCTAACTAATCAGGTTAAAAATAATCCCATAAGAACAAACAACTCATGTAACCACTTCAACCTTAGTTGCTGTTATTCTAGCCATACTAAGATGATTGAACAAAATCCAATAGAGAGAATATGGATTCTAGATTCTGGTGCCACATATCACATTGTATGTGATCAAACACTATTTTCATCTTGTGAACCAGTTACTCATTTCTTTGTAAAACTCCCTAATGGATTAACTGCACAAGTTACCATGATTGGCACTGTCAAAGTTAACAAGAACATAACCTTAAATCATGTTCTAGATGTTCCCTCATTCTCATTCAATCTTGTCTCAGCAAGTAAACTCATTTTTCAAATGAAATGCTTACTTATCTTTTGGTCTAATTCGTGTATCTTTCAGGATATCAGCAGTTGGAGAATGATTGGGATGGCTAGAGAGATCAAAAGCTTACACTGCATAGTGAAGGACAGATAATCTTCTAAACCAATTAGTGTTCTTTCTCATATTAATTCTGTTCAGTCATCTTTCATTTTATGGCACAATAGATTGGGACATCCTTCTGTATCAAGATTATCTCTTCTTCATTCAATAAGTGACGAGTTTCCTCACAAATTTGACAATATTGTCTGTGATACCTGTCATCTTTCTAAACACTCTAGAATATCTTTTTCTCTGAATCCTAAAAGAAGTGATAACATCTTTGATCTTATACATGTTGACATATGGGGACCGTATAACACTGCTACTATTGATGGCTCTCACTATTTCTTGACCATAGTTGATGATCACAGTCGATTTACATGGTTGTATCTAATGAAAAACAAAGGACAAGCAAGAAAATTGATTGCAGATTTCTTTCATATGTATTCATGCAATTTAATAAGAACATTAAAGCCCTCAGATCTGACCAAGGACATGAGTTTAACATGCCTGAGTTTTTCAAAGCTAAAGGTGCTATACATCAACAAAGTTTTACTTATACACCTCAACAAAATTCAGTAGCAGAAATAAAACATAGGCATCTTCTTAATGTTGCAAGATCTTTCAGAATACAAGCCAATCTTCCTCTACATTTTTGGGGTTACTGTGTTTTAACAGCAACATATCTTATTAACAGAACTCCTACACCTTTGCTTCATAATCACACTCCATACTATCTTCTATACTCCAAGCAACCACAATACTCTCACCTTAGAACTTATGGCTGTCTTTGCTTTGCAACCTCTCTGCCAAAGCCACATAATAAGCTCCTTCCGAGAGCTTCTAAATGTATTCTCATAGGATATCCTGCTGGCGTTAAGGGATACAAACTATTTGACCTTCATAATAAACATGTATTTGTCTCCAGAGATGTTATCTTTCATGAACAAATCTTCCCATTTCAATATTCATCAACCACAGTGCCCAATTACCTTGCCTCAATATCTCCAATTTTGGATCATGTGGAACTATCATATTCTCCATCTTCATACAATGAATTTGATAATCTTCCTGACACCACTCATATACAGGAAACAGATTCTACTCCAACACCTCCTTCGCCAAATGACTCACACAGTTCTTACACTTATCCTTCTTCTTCTTCTTCCACTGAACATCAATCCTCATCTAATATTGATAGATCACCTGATCACACTGACCATGTTAATGATATTGAAATAAGAAGGTCCACTAGGCTTAGAAAGATTCCTTGTCATCGTCAAGACTATCAGTGTAAACTTATTCAATCTAAGTCATGTTTCATGGATTCTACAACTGATGATGTACATCAAGGTACACACCATCCTCTCAAGGTTTGCTTTCATCATTTATCTGACTCTCGCAAAAAGTTCATATTGTCTGTTGCTTCAACAACTGAACCTACATGCTATGATTAAGCTAAACTTGATCCCCTATGGATGGATGCTATGAATACTGAATTATAGGCCTTGCATGAAAACAACACATGGACTCTCACTCCTTTACCTCCTGGTAAAAATGCTGTTGGTTGCAAATGGGTATACAAGATCAAGTATACAGCTACAGGCCAAGTAGAGAGATATAACGCTAGATTGGTAGCAAAGGGATATAATGAACAAGAAGGATGGGACTTTTTTGAAACATTCTCTCCAGTAGCAAAAATCTCAACAGTCAGATGTCTATTTGCTTTAGCAGCTGCTCAGAACTGGATACTATATCAATTGAATGTCAATAATGCTCTTCTATATGGAGATTTGGAAGAGGAAGTTTATATGTCACCACCTCCTGGTTTTGCTACTGAGGGAGAGAATACTCATTGTCCTCTTCACAAATCCTTATATGGACTTAAGAAGGCTTCAAGGCAATGGAATAATAAGCTAACATCTATCATAATTGATGAGGGATTCAAGCAATCATCTGCAGACCACTCATTGTTTATCAAAAATCTCAATGGTAACATCAATGTCCTTCTGGTATATGTAGATGACATCATTATTGGAGGAAATTGCAAACAAGACATTGATTCTCTAAAGGATTATCTGAAGCATCATTTCAAACTGAAAGACTTAGGCAATCTAAAATATTTCATAGGAATTGAAGTTGCCAGGAATAAAAAATGAATATCACTGAACCAGAGAAAATATGCTGATATCAGACCTGATAGGAAGACTGATATATTTATCAGTCACCAGACCTGATATCTCCTATGCAGTCCAAGCACTAAGTCAGTACATGAGTAATCCAAAGCATCACCATATGGAAAGTGCATTAAGAGTGGTTAGATATCTGAAAGGGAATCCAGGACAAGGACTCTTCTTTCCTAGTGACAATGCAATTCATCTTAAGGCATACTGTGATGCAGATTGGGGTGCATGTATAGATACTAAAAGGTCTGTGACATGCTATTGTGTCTTCTTAGGAGATGCTTTGATATCTTGGAAGTCTAAGAAGCAGGTAACAGTGTCAAGATCTTCTGCTGAGGCAGAATATAGAGCACTAGCCACAGTTGTTTTTGAAGTAGTCTGGATGAGACAACTGCTGCAAGATCTTGGATGTAACCATGACAAGTCAGGTCTGATATATTGTGATAATCAAGCAACAGTTCACATAGCAAACAATCTAGTGTTTCATGAGAGACCAAAACACATTAAAATAGATTGTCATGTGACTAGAGAGAAGCCGATGCAAGGAATAATTAAGTTATTTTATATATCCACACATGCGTAGTTAGCTGATATATTCACAAAGGCACTATACAAAACAAATTTCAATCTTATGGTGAAAAGGTTAGGTGTTCATGATGTGCACTGTCATGTTGAGGGGGAGTATCAAAAGCCAACAGATTCTCCATCTAACAACATGATCAAGCCACTAACTCAGCCAGATCAAGAACACATGCAAGACAGATCAAGCAGCACATGCGTAGTGAATGAATAAAGCTTTCTGCAAGCTTTATTCCTACTGACAGCTGAGAAAATATTGTTGTTGATGGAATGATGAGCTGTAATCTTTAGCTTTAGTTGTTCTTGTTATCTATAAATGTAATGGTACAATGTAAAGTTCAACATACAAGAAACATTTCCTCATTATACAAACTGCAGTTTCATAATTCATTCAACATTGTTTATATGTTCATCAACAAGAACTGTAATCAATATGTTAACTGTCATATTATTTGAAAGATACGTGAACGCATTCGTACAAAAGTAATTAGAGTGCATCGCTCAATTTAATCCGAAGTAAGAATTTGTAGTTGTTCGTGCAACCTTTTGCAAAAGATGACATGGGAAGATAAGAAAGAGATTTTGGAAAGTGGAAACTTTGAAAAGTATCAGAAATAGAAAAGAGAAATGGATACTTTGAAGGCTGAAAAGGTGGTAGTTGACCTTCTTGAAAAGGTAAAAGGAAGATATGAAAAGTGGGTCTTAAGTCTCAACATTGATTATATGGATAGTAAACCTCAAATAAAGAGATAACTGCAACATTACTTTCCTGAAGTTTAATGTAATTACAAATACTTTCCCTCAAATGTGAAAAGATACAGCCATCTCCGTTTCATCTAAAAGTCATAATTGAACTTTCAATTTATTATAAAAATACTTGGTCAAGTAATGTTTTCAAATATTATTATAAAGTTAAATAAGAGGCTAGTACTTGATAATGGTTGCACAGTTTTAATTTATAAGCTATCAACATAACATTTAAATAAATATTGAAAAACTAATAGTAAAAGATTTTATTCAAATATATTTGAAATATTATCATTATGTGTTCTATAAATTTTAACAATATATTTACCTATCCCTACTTCTAATGATAGTACAATCATAATATAATAATTTTAATATTCAAGGTTCTACATGGTAATTTAAAATTTAAGTTGTTTCTTGTACTAAATCTGAAAATATTATTTACTAAATAATTTATTTCCAAAGTATAAACGCATAAATTATTTTTTCACCAATAAGGCATGCAAATTTATTTTTCTTCCCGCACTAATAATTCTTTTGGACCAATATAAATTTAAGATAATGTAATATCATATAATTTTTGTTAATTCATGACCAAATTTCTTTTAAAAACTTAAGGAACAAGTAAGAACATCAATTATATAGTTGAATGCGATTATTTTAGTGCTAGTTTTAATACGTTCTTAATTTTATCAAGTAAATTTCAAAACAAAATTGTGCAATCTTTATTGAACAGTATACGTAAATCTTGACCCTTAATAAAAACAATTTATTTCTTCATTCTTATTCAACATTAATTATACTTAATTACCTTAGAAAATTATTTTACCAAGGACAAAATTGAAAGTTCATCATTATCATTATCACTACTTGTATTGTCTTTAAGAAGAATGGCTTAAAGCCTTAAAAAGGCCATGATGGATGAAAATGTAGAAGTAATATTTCGGGTGTGATAATGCATAACTAAACCGCTAGCTGGGCTGCTTCATCTCGATGGAACGGAGTTGTTTTTCCTCATCTTTTCAATTTGTTTAACTTTCCCGGGGAGGACTTTCACTCGCCCGTTTTTTGTAATGACTGTTTGAACCTTTAAGTATCTATCATATTTCTCTTTTTCTCAAAAAAAAAAAACTGGATAAAAACGACTTAGCCTCGAAAAAGCATACTCTCGTGATAAAAGAATATACCATCTCGAAGCAAGATATGTCTTGTGTCATTGCAGCCTCGTACGAGAGCTACTAAAAAATGAAAAATTTGGTGTCATCAACACAAGGACTAGCCCTCATTAATAGGTAATCCCTCATAAACATGGGGCCACCTGTCATTAAATGCACACTCATAAACAATATTCTTCTCTCATTAATACTTTACATTCCTACGACATAAATGTCGACCAACCCTATTAAATACTCTTATCTTATAAATAGTAGCATAAAACTTCACAAATACATAACCTCTTTGTTCCCCTACAGAATTACGATTCAACTTGATTCTCACTTTGTGATACGCATTACAAGAAAATTGGCCTTTTCCGTCGGGCCCGGCATTTTGGCCCGATGGAAAAGGCCCAATTATTATCGTCGGGCCCAATTCCGACGGTAATGGCTTATACCGTCGACTTTGGGCCGACGGTACAAATGGGCTGGCTTTACCGTCGGCCCAAATCCGACGGTAAAGCCCATTCCCGTCGGGTTTGGGCCGACGGTACAAATGGGCTGGCTTTACCGTCGGCCCAAATCCGACGGTAAAGCCCATTCCCGTCGGGTTTGGGCCGACGGGAATGGCCCATTTAATAAAAAAAAATTAAAAAAAATGGGTTGGCTTTACCGTCGGCCGAAATCCGACGGAAAAGCCCATTCCCGTCGGGTTTGGGCCGACGGGAATGGCCCATTTAGTAAAAAAAAAATTGATGTCAGCCTTTTCTCATAAAAAACATAGTAATAAAATTAAAAAAGGATGTCGACCATAATTTTTTAATAAAAAAAAATAAAAAAATGATGTCGGCAGATTTTTTAATTAAAAAAAATAAAAAAAAATTATTTAGTAATACCATTAATTTAAAATAACATTGTTTTAAACTCGAAAACTAACATTAATTTAAAATAACATTGATTTAAACATAAATAAAACTAATCGTCAACTTCCTCAACAAGCTCGTACTCATCATCTGCCAACTGTCCTTCAATGTCAAAATCGATCAAATCGGCGCCCAAATTAAGTCCAGGCGATATATCATCTTGAAATAAGTCTTCTGGCTGATTAAACTCGACGTCGATTACAGGCTCATGTAGCCCGGATACGTCGATGACGTTTCTTGCACGAATAGGGCAAACTGCCCACCATCCTTTCCTTCGCGACACATGTTGCGCTGGATATGGCGTGTAGAACACTTGTAGAGCCTGGTTAGCAAAAATGAACGATTCATTTGTCGCGAGAAGCCTCGTAGGTTCGATATCAACCATTCCATACTTCGGGTGTACAGTTGTACCGCGGCTGCTAATATCATACCAATCACATTTAAAAAATACAATTGAATGGGCCCTATCTCCGCCACCGCACCATAAAACCTCAACGATTTCCTTGATCGTCCCGTAAAAATTTGTTCCTTCAATCCCATCACCACTGCCCTTCACGTACACAATACTACAGTTTCCGACCTTTCCTTGGTTAAACGAATCAGTACGAAATCTAAATCTGTTCACTATGTAGCCCCCGTATGATGTTATAAGTGCACTTGCTCCAGAGGCAATGGGGTAGATACGTTCATCGACCAAGTACTCTCCTGATTTAACAGTTTCTTTAAACCACGACACGAACATTGTAGTTTTCTTTCTTCGTGTCTGTCGTGGAGTAAGATCTCCACAATGTAGGTCCTCGAACAACCTGTAAATCATTTGGAACCGTGTTTCAATCCATGAGTCAAAATGTTAAATATAATTAAGCCATATTTAACAATAATATAGTTTGAAACTTACGTGACCCATCCGTCGACTTCCGAACAATTCATCAACGTGTAAAGCTCAATTTGGTTCAACTCCTCTGGAGAAATATACCGCTGGTTCTTATCTGGATTGACTCCTCTGCCTCTTCTATGGAAAATCGGCAGAGCACCAGAGAAATCACCACGTAATTCAGCTTCATTTCTGCTAAGCCTGTTGTACCTTGTTTCAACACTATTGTCGAAATAGCGCGAGGTAAAATATGTGACTTTTGCCATTAGATAAGCATTAGCAATTGAACCTTCAACACGAGGTTTGTTCAAAACTGATTTCTTCAACCCGTTCATTTGCCTACAAGGAAATCCATATATGTAACTTCAGAATCGATACAAATAATGCCAATACGTATTGAAATATATACGGAATGAAATAAATAATGCCAATACCTCTCGAAAGGGTAAATCCAACGATACTGACAGGTCCACCAAGTTTGGCCTCGTATGGAAGATGTATCGTCAAGTGCTCCATAGAATCGAAAAAGCCTGGTGGAAATATCTTCTCTAATTTGCATATTGTGACCACGATAGATTCCTCTAACAATGCCATGTCCGATATCCTAATCTCTGTGGCGCACAATGCTCTGAAGAAGATACTTATCTCTACTAGGGTACCCCATATCGGACCAGGGATAAAATCACGGAAGGCAATAGGTATTAACCTTTGCATAAACACATGACAATCGTGACTCTTCATCCCAATCAACTTCAATTGTTGTTGTTGCACACAACGCTGAATATTTGAAGCATAGCCATCCGGAAATCGCAAACATGACAACCACTGACATAGTAGTTTCTTTTGAGGCTGTTCAAGGCAATACTTGGATTTCGGCTTGTAGGTTTTATTATCATCGGTATCGACAACAAAAAGCTCGACCCGAGTGGTCAACAATTCTAAGTCTCTCCTAGCTTTTAAGTTGTCTTTACTCTTAACTGGGTCGTCCATCACCGTGTTCTTTATGTTGTCGAAAAAGTTCTTCTCGCAATGAATCACATCAAGATTGTGACGTATCAGGTTCGTACTCCAATAGGGTAATTCCCAAAAGATACTTTTGTGGGTCCAATTGTGCTCTGTTCCTTTTCCTGGGATAATCGGTGCATCTGGCGCTGTAGACCTTTCTGGTAGTTGTGCAACAATTGCTGCCATTTCTGCGCCTGTCCTACACGGTGCAGGCCCATCAAATTCTGTATGTCCATTGAATCCCATCATGTCGTGCCGAAATTCATGTCCCACTGGTAAGAAACAACGATGACATCCCCACCACGTTGCTTTCCTACCATACTGCAAAGGGAACGCCTTCGTTTCCTACCATACTTTCCATGTGTGCTCCACTGAGACAACATCCCGTAGGCGGGGAAATCACTAATAGTCCACATCAATGCAGCCCTCAACTGAAAATTTTGCTCCCTGAATCTATCGTAAGTACGAACGCCGTCATGCCACAAAACCTTCAACTCGTCAATCAGAGGGCGTAGCAAAACGTTAATGTTTTGTCCTGGACTACTCGGCCCTGATATGATAAGACACGAGAAAATAAACTCCTCTCGCATGCAAAGATCTGGAGGAAGGTTATAGGGAGTCATGAACACAGGCTAACAAGAATATTGTTTCCCGAAGTTTCCAAACGGAGTGAAACCGTCTGTGCATAGGCCAAGGCGGATGTTCTGTGGCTCTGCTGCGAATTGCGGATGTTTCTTGTCGAAATCTTGCCACGCTTCGCCTGCTGCAGGGTGGATCATTACATCGTCCGACGACTTACAATTTAAGTGCCACGTCATATGTTCAGCAGTTGATTTAGTCATGAAGAGTCGTTTAAGACGTGGAGCCAAAGGGAATTACCATAACTTTTTCCTTGGCACTGGATTCTTTCTACCTATAGTTTCATACCTATACTCCCCGCATTCAGGACAAACAGAGTAATCGGAACATGCGAATTCTCTGTAGAACAATAAACAATTATTAAAACACACGTCGATTGTTTCGTATCCCAACCCCAAACACCTCATCATATTCTCGGCAGCGTGCATATCCTCTGGCAATAAGAGTTGATCCTCTGGGTATAAAAGTTCGCGGTGCAAGTTGTACATCTGATTGCACCCGGATTGATTGTAGTTATTCTCAATCTTGGCTATAAAAAACTCGGACACCCACTGCAAAACAGATTTCTTGCTTGGTCCCTTAAGCTTGAGTTCCGACATTTGTAGCAAATTTAAAAAATCTTTTGCATCGGCGTTAGGCTCCTCACCGTTAACGTCGAATTGTGCCCGAAAAGTGTCGTCAACTAGATTTTCAAACAAAATCTCGTCCTGAACAACTTCGGGGTCGTTTCTAACTTCGTGCCTCGACGATGACGCCCCTTGGCTATTATGCGTGACAAAATTTTCCCCATGGAATATCCATACACGGTACCCTTCTACAAAACTCCATCGATAAAGGTGAGCTGCCACTTTGCCAGGGTCCAAGTATTTCCTATTGCTGCATTTTCTACATGGACATCTAGGATTTCGATCACCGTCTAGATAACGCTCTTGATCTAACGCAAATGCCAAAAACTGGTATACACCTTCCCCGAACGTTTCATTCACTCGACCCGTCTCACTCAAACGATCATACATCCAATCTCTATCCCCGTTTGGATTCGTTATATATTGTCTACAAATTTTTTAAAATATAACGATTAGCACAACGACGTCTCTACATTTAGGGGTTACGAACAATATTTATAATGGTACGACTAGAACAAAAAATAAGAGCTCGAAACTATACACATACCTCTTGTAGCACGTAAAAAATTTCTGAAATTGCTCCTTCGATCTATGGCACTGGTCTCCAAGATGACTCGTACATTTTCCCTAAGTCGCAAATAAAAAGAAAGATAAATTAGATAAATATAATTAACGTACGCTTATAAAAAAAATAATTATTACGTAAAAATTAAAATGAGTAACTCGTTCGAATGAATTGTGAGACTAACTCGTTCGAATTATATATAGGCCTTAGGAAAGGGGGGCGGGTGTTGCCACGTCAGCGATCCGTGTGAATTATCACACGGATCGCTGACGTGGCGAGATCTGATCCGTGTGATCAAATCACACAGATCAGATTTATATCGTCGGCTCGGATCGCTAACGTGGCACCCCCCTCTTTTTTTTGGTTTTTTTTTAATTTAACTCCTACTCCTCCTAAATATCTATAAATACCCCTTATTCTACCCACTTAATTCATTCATTCTTCCCATTCTCCAAAAACTATCTACTTTCTCTCCCAAAAATTCTTAATAACTAAAAAAATTTTATTCATTCACTAACTTATAATTAGAGTTTATTATTTTATTTCTACTTATGTTTTAGGTATTATCTAACTAATAATAACTATAAAAAACTTATATTATCAAGAATTTAATTTAAATACAAAACTTTATTTATTTTAATAAAACTAATAATAACGCTTGAAAATTTGCATGTTATTATTTAAATCTAATTCTTTTAAATTAAATCGACAAATAAACATAAAATTAATTATTTTAAATCGTTTTCTTTACAAAAAATCGCCAAAAAATTATAAAATAAGTATTTAAAATCGATTTCTTTTAAATAAATCGCCAAAAAATCATAAATCAGATGTTTTAAATCGTTTTTTGGTTTAAAACAATTTTTCAAATCGTTTTTTTTTTATATTTCTAAACCCCTATACCGTCGGCTTAAAGCCGACGGTATAGGGTTTTTCCGTCGGCTTAGAGCCGATGGAAATAGCCTTTTCCGACGGCTTGTAGCCGACAGAAAAGCCTCTCTTTTCCGTCGGCTTAAAGCCGTCGGAAAAGGCTATTTCCGTCGGCTCTAAGCCAACGGAATAAATAAAACGCTTTTCCGTCAGCTTATTGCCGACGAAAAAGCTCTTTTCCGTCGGTAAAAATCGGACGGAAAAAAGCTTTAGTGACGAGCTTTTTTCCGTCGGGTTTTTCCGACGGCTTTTGCCGACGGAAAAGGGTATTTCCGTCGAAAAAAGGCCCTTTACCGACGGAAAAGGGTATTTCCGTCGAAAAAAGGCCCTTTACCGACGGTTTTTGAGCCGTCGGTAAAGCCCTTTTCTCTTGTAGTGACATACGTAGACAACTTTGTAATCCTTCTATCTCCAAGTTCAGTCATAAACCCAAAATACCCAAATCCAGCTTTGTAATCCTTCTATCTCTAAGTTTAGTCATAAACCCAAAATACCCAAATCCCAAGAATATCGTTATTTTTCCTTGTTTATATCTTAACATATTTTGAGTTTATGATTGATGGCGAAGAAAAGGCGAAAAAGCGCCGCCGAAGCATTTGTTAGAGCAGGTTCAGTAACCTCGAGTTATTTGATGTTAAAATCTCTATTTTTGATAGCTTGTATGCAATGAAATCCACATAGATCTTATAAGGGAGAGCTTGTTTGTTAACTTCTGGGAGAGCTTTACGATTCCCCTAAATTACCGATAATACAAGAATTATCCTCTCGTACAAATTTTGTGTTACATTTTGACAACGCTTGTGAAAGCGCTTCAAATTCTCTGAGCACGATTAATATATGTGGAAGCAAGAGGAGAAGCACGCTTCCCCCCGACCTCGTTGAAACTCGCACTCCACAGAAGTACGAAGGCTCCACCATTAGCTCCATTCCCGAGGATATGAAAAGTTTCGTGTACCCACATGAAGACCCCATCGTTAAGTAAGCCCTCGTTTACAAAACAAATATGCCAAGAATCTCCTGCACCAGCGCCAATGGATCCAATTTAAGTGCCCACATTCTGATCCATGTGCCTCAATTTGTCCAAAGCTAAAACATATGCGAACCCCCTCGTTCAATTTGTGGGGCAACAACTCTTCACCGAGGGTAAGATTCCCTATTATTTTATTTATAAGAAGTAAACTATAAAAGAATGTATACGTTCGGTGGTTTGGTATTTTCACCCTACTTCAGACTGTCCTATTCAATATGTATAAGGTAGAAATGAAGAAGGATTTCCTATCAACTCGAAGATCAATATTGTTAGGACCGACTTTTGGCCTAATTAATCATGTGCCAATTAGTTAAATTAAAATTGATTGTGTTTTGATAGTATTTCCTTATCTTTCCTTACCTACTGATTTTTTCGAATAAGGTTATATATAGAAATAAGTATTTATGAGATTCTATGAGATTTACCCTACCTTTCCATACATAATAGGATCATTGCAAAACAAATTATTCTAGGAAAGAAGTATGTTTGATATTTGAGTCTCAATCTTTGGCTTTGTTTGAATATGATTCTATTCCAATGGACTATAACATGATTTATCAACATATACATGGAATATACTGCATCATTCAATTTATAGGAAAATCGGATACTTATGGAAGGTGCGAATTCGATGATGGTAAAGAGGTGCGACATCTGTCTTCCACGTGGTGTTGCATGCTATAAATGAAGCAGGCTCAAATGCAAAGAAGAACAAACTTAGAGAGATTCAGTCTAATAGTGTTTCTTGAGTCAAAATCCTTTTTGTATTCATTATTTAAGAAATCATTAAGTCGAAGGTCTTCGTGTAACTTTTGATATCCAGATTCAAGTAAAGTAAGTTAGTGATGTATCACCTCAGGTAGTTGAAAGGTAGTTAGAGTGAGTCAAGATTACTAGTACTTATAAATATTGAGTGAGTTAGTCATGTACTAATTAAAAGGAGACTATAGTTGACGTTGAGGCAAAACCCAAATGGATTAGGTATGTTTAGATGCTAACCACTATAAAATCCCTGTATTTCTTTACTTACCGTTTCGACAATTACCTTTATCAACAAGAACATTTGCTAAATGACTTGAACCTAAGATCTTACAATTGGAATTAAGAGCAGAACACTAACGTATAACTTTTTGAGATTCTGGTTTCAAAGATATGTCTTGCAGGAATGGAAGGAATGAAAGATTTAGATTTGAAATTAAAAACAATCAAAAGTGATTACGACGGGGAATTTGAAAACTCATTATTTACTTCTTCTGCAATGAGAAGGGTATATTTCATGAACTTTCAGCTCCAAATTACATCCTTGCAGAATGGAATTACAGAGAGGAAGAATCGAACTATCTTAGACATGGCCAGAGTCATGCTCAACTCAAAAAGACTGGTAGTTAGGTTTTAGTAGGGGTGGGTTCGGTTCGAGTAAAATCGGGTACCGGGTATTTTGATTCAATAACCTAGACGCCCAGTTTCTGAAACTTGCTACCAGATAACTGATTGTTTGGTAGGGTAGCCAAAAGTTTTGGGTACCAACCGGATTTGGATACACCCAAAACCGGGTTTGGGGTACCCCGAGTGTTGTCCTAAGCTGTTTTCCAATGCTTTTTTCCCCTTTCTATACCATCATATCACCATATGATCTTGTATAAGCAACGCAACATGAACTTACAACATATAATCATCTAAAAGCTGTATAATCACCGCAACACAATTCTTAAACAAAAGAAACCAAGGCAAATAAGCTAAAGCAATACCAAATCACAATAAAAGATTCATTCGCGCCGTAAATAAAACCCACATGTCCCAACTCCCTAACAATAAAGCACTACCAAAGTCCAACATAACAAGCAACAATTTGCAAATGAAATCCAAAAATAAACATTGAAGTCAACATCAACACATTGTTCATATCCCCTTGAAAATCTTCATTCTTCAAGCACGTAAGCATTTTGACCCATAACGCTCAATTCTACGGACAATGCAAGAAAACATTGATTAGCATTAACAAAGAAGACAAATGAAGACTATTTTCGTATCAGTTGGACGCTCCTTTGTGCCATTATAATGCACATCATTGTACCATTTCTTTTGGCCAACTGTCGAAGAAGAACCCTCACCAAGTACGCGATGTGTGCCTTCATCTGGAGTAGAAACACCCTAAACTCTCTTGTACTTATTGAACAAACCTTTGAAGCCATCACGAATTCCACCAAGAAAATTAGTGACCTTTAATCGAGGAGGCATTGTAAGATCATCATAATACATCTTCGTCAATGAGTAATCCAAGTACACCAATTTAAACTGTCGATCTTGAAGCAGGGCATAATACAAAGTCTTATTCATCTTCATAGTATCTTCCCAATATTTAGAAAACTTCTCTTTCGTTGAGATACCCATGATAGTCAATTGATGTGCCAGATTATCTTTGGAGTACTTTTCAACAAGTGTATGGATTGCACATATCTATTTGGAAACGGTGTTTGATGTAATGACAAGTAGCCTAAGACAAGGTTAGTCAAGTTAAAAAAGGGCTCAAGAAATTTCATGAAGAACTTTGACCTTTCCACGGAACTCCTGCTTCAATCATCAAATAGTCGGGGTCTACATATTCATTTGCCTCAAAAGCCTCATTAAGAGATATACCCGCCTCCAACATCAAGTAAGTTGAGTTCCACATTGTAGGAATGTCTAAGCATACCCACCTCGTACTTTGAAGCCCTTGATGTTCCACAAAGGTTCTAAATTCTTTAACCTCTTATTTTACCCCCTAACATATTTTACGACACCTATTATAAGATTAATACATGAAACCTCTTCATTACGCTCCAAACTATCTTGCACGATAAGGTTGATGATATGTGCGATACACCTAACGTGCTCGCAATCCCCCTCAAGCATGATGTCGTTTCTCCTTGTTGTATACCTCTCCTTCAAGTACTTCACAACCCACCCCATCAATCGATGATGCATTGTTGATTGTAACCGTACTCAACTTTTTCATGCCCCAATCTATCAAGCACTTCTCAACGCCAATGCCTATATATGTACCTTTATGACTAGTCATAGTACAAAAGTTAATGATTCTTTTATTCCAATTCCAATCATTGTCAATAAAGTGCACTATAATAACCATATTGTTCACTCTCTGAATATAAGTCATGTGTCTATAGTAATGCAAACCATTATGAGCATGTGCCTTTTTGAAATACATCAACCTCATCCTCACATTCAAATACAACGGTAGAATGTTCTTTGTCAACGACTTTCGTGTAGGAATAGCTAACATAGGACATGAGGCCTCCACAAAAAGGCTAAACCCACATTTTGCTATAGCCCTACACGACATCACATCAAGTATAATAATCTTGCAAAAGGCTTCCATAATTGCTTCTTGCTTACACTGCCAGTTTAATAATCTACCTCGTTTATTCGGGGAGGTATCTGAAACATAAGACGTTGTTGTTTAGTTTAAACGTCGTTTGGCTTTGATTTGTAGTTCTTTTATTGAGCTTTCAAACTGAAAATGCCGTGAACAAAAGAATCTTCCTGCAACTCGCTTTTACGATGTATACATCTACCATTATCGACGTCTTCTTTCTTGTGGTGAAACGGTATAAAATTGTCCCAATTATAAGGAAACTTCCCAATCTCTTTCCTCCTCATAAGCTTCGCTTTTGCATCAGATTTTCACAAATCAAATTTACTATCACTCACATTATCACCACTTCCATCACTTTCATCTGACTCGCTATTTGAAAGGCTAACATCTTGAGGTCTGGTAGGTTGAGAAGATCTCACCTCTTCATCGTTGATAGTTATTCTAGCGTTTGGATTCATTCTTGATGTTTGCCTTCTCTTCAAACTCTCTCTCATTGGAACTCAAACGTGTATCTTCTTTTCCCTTTGATTTTGACCCCACCACTTGCTTTCTCTTTGATTTTGAGCCCATAACTCCCTTTCCCTTTGAATTTGAAGCCATGACCTATTAATAGATAGAAGTACAATCTCATTAGCAAATTAGCTTATCAAATTCATTAAATGTATAACAAATCCATCAAATGAGTGAACTCCATCAATTTCATATTATATCACATAATACCAAATTGACCAAACCAAACTGAACCACATCAAGATGCAATACTATAAGCAATTCATGAATTTATAATATTCGAACAACAAAAATAGGCATTATCGACAAGATAACACCAATTCATGTATTCATCATTTGCGAACAACAACACAATCGGAAAACTACAACACAATAAAGTAATTATCAATTGAGCCCAACATTACAGATTGACCAATTCATAAGGCCTAACTAACATTCAACATTAAAACTCCAATTAACTACGAAAATTACCAACACATAAACACCACAACACCATTTAAAGTCTATAACACCAAAGATACTTGAAAAATAAAATTTAACAAACCCTACCTCAAAATATTAACAAAGTCGATGATGGTAGAAGAGAGAGAGAGAGGAGGTGCCGGTTAGTCCAGTGTATAGAGGTCAACTAGCGGTAGAGGTGGGACGTTCGAAGAATTGAATTACGGGTGGTGAGGCAATGTGTGTGTGCGTGTGCGCACTTCTGGTTTGTGAGAGATAGCGAGCTAAGAGAGATCGTGAAAAGATAGAGATGAAGATGAGAGTTTTGATTTAGGAGGAGGAAAGGAAAGAAGCACTTCTGAATGTGCAATCAGGTTTTTGGGTACCTGGTTACACAATTTACCCCAATTGGGAAACCAAATTCAAGAGCCGAGAATCCACCCCTAGGTTTTGGGTAGAAGCTGTCAACACAGGCTGTTATATCATAAACATGTCATACCTTCGTCAGTACCTTTGTCCGTGTACTTATAAGACAATGTATGAAGTCTATAAGGTAAGAAATCAACTGTTCATCACTTTCCTGCTTTTTGGTTGTACCTGTTATGTTCTAAATGACATGTAACAAAGGGAAAAAGTTTCAATCCAAGCGTGACATTAAATATTTGTTGGATACTCTTGAAACAGGCAAGCGTATCATGTGTATAATATGATAACTCAATTAGTCGTTGAATCTTCTAACATTGAGTTTGATGATTCCAGGGACTTTGCTGTTGCATCCACAAAAGTTGAGATCTCCAACCTTGTTGATGGAGAAGATGATGATGAGGTCCAATCCAAAAGGACACTTGACACAAAAAAAGTTTTTACACTTGCTACTATTGAGAATCGTATCTCTGAAACTCATGAAACTCATGAGCGGGTAGAAGAAAGCGTACATGATCAAACTCAAAGGGAAACATCTTCAAGAGTGACAAAGAATTACCGTATTGTTGCAATTATTGGTGGTATCAAAGAAATTATATGAACTAGAGACATACCCCGTAAAAGGTTAGATGAAATGGTTAATTGTGTTAATTATACTTCTAAGATTGAACCGAAAAAATATTAAGGAAGATATGCTCGAGGATGCTTGAATTAGTGCAATACATGAAGAGTTGATTCAGTTTGAACGCAACGAAGTTTGGCAACTGGTGGCCGGTGCCTAAGCCAACCAATACCAATATTATTGGAACCAAGTAGATTTACCAAAGAATTGATGAACTTGGTAACATTGTTAGAAACAATGTTACGTTAGTTGCACATGACTACACTCTAATTGAAAGTGTAGATTTTGATGAAATATTTACTCATTTTGTGACTTGAATCAATTACATTACTTAAGTCCATTTCTTGCCTTTTGCGGTTCATATTATTTCATATGGATGTGAAAAGTGCAACTCTGAACGGATCCCTCTATGAGAAAGTCTATTTCAAGTAGCCAAAAGGATTTTTGGATCCTCACCTGCTTCAACACGTATTTAGGCTTAAAAAGGCCCTTTATGATCTTAAGCAAACCCCAAGAGCATAGTATGAACACCTGACTCAACACATGTTAAACAAAGGTTACTCAAGAGGTAGTGTCCACAAAACTTTATTCATAAAAAGATTAAACAATAGCCTCGTCATTGATGATATCTATGTCAATGACATTGTGTTTGGTTCAACATCTAATATAGTTCATCACTGTGATGGAAAATGAGTATGGTTTGAGAACTAACTTATTTCCTTGTGGTGCAGGTTAAATAGGGGAATGATATTTATCTTCCAAACCATGTATGTCAAGAATCGTGTAAAGCAATTTGGATTCAAAATGTGCAAAACCCACGAGAACTTTCAGGGTATGACTGTGCATCTCTCGACAGATGATGATTGCAACAATGTGGATCCTAGTGTTTACATTAACATCATGTACTTGACAACATGTGGACATGACATTTGTTTCAGCGTAGGAGTGTGTGCCCGATATCAGGCATGGTGATGAGTATTTATATAAAGACATTTACGTACTTGCTTTCTTATGCTTTTGTATAATTCTTAGGGCATATTTATTTGTTTTAGTATTGTTTCGTGTTTTTCTGGGATTTTATGGTGTCAAGACAAAACGAACCTAAAATAGGACAAAATGGATGTTTTGTAAGTGAAAACTTGTGGACTTAGCTTAATATGGTTACATATTTGTACATGTAATATATGATCATTATATTATTGCATAATTACACAAAATATCCTTAAGTTACAGGATATTTACGCAAATCACTCCTCGTGTTTGAAAATTTACACAAACACTACAAAAAATTGAGTCTTTTTCGACTGCCCGAGCGATTGTAAAAGACCCATTTGCGATTGCAAATGACCTTCGTGCAACCTTTAGGTGGTCGTAAACTGACGGCCGCAGATGCTTCCGTTGGTAAAAATTTACGACAGCTCTACAGTCGCAAAAAGCACATATTGCAACCGCCTAGCGTCACATTAGTTGTGCCGCTCGATCATCACAAAATTTGTGATGATATCGTTATTGGGGTTGATGTCATTAGCAAACGTCTGACGGTCACAAACTACTTTATGTTATTAGCAACCACCAGGCGGTGACAAATAACTTTTACGTCATTAGCAACCGCCCGACGGTCGTAAATGACATCCACATCAATTGCAATTGAGGGACGATCGATAGTTACATTCAAGACTACGGTTACAAATGTTATCCAAGTCATTTGCAACCGTCGGGCGGTTGCAAATAATATTTATCAGAATAAAAATAATAATATTTAGGTAATTCGTGAATTACCAGAATATTATTGTTTGTAGATCTTGACTAACCGTTAAGATCTGTTTCTGCAACCTACTGGTAGAAGAAATGAGGTTAAAAATCCTAAGGCAACTTACTGTCTGACGAAGGAGAAAAAGAGTAAGGTGTTTGATTGGTTGGCCGGTCTCAAGTTACCTAACGGGATGCCCTGAACTTGGGAATATGTGTACAAAAGAAGCAAGGAAGGTTGTACAGTATGAAGAGTCATGATTTTCACATCTTCATGCACATATTGTTCTGATTGCCTTTCGCGACTACCTGGATTCTGACATTTATGGCACGTTAGTGGAGATTAATTTGTTTTTCAAGGCCATTTGTGATTTAGAGGTTTCGACAACTTATATGAACCGACTTGAGGAATCAATTGTTATTACGATGGGCAAGTTGGAGAGGATATTTCCTCCTTTTTTTAATTCTATGGAGCAATTGGCCATACGCCTACCTTATAAGGCTAGAGTTGGAGGTCCGATCTACTATAGATGGATGTATCCATTTAACGGGTACAATTGTTAAATTTTAAAGACCGTATTATTTTTAGTTTATTGATTATTTCTCTAACTTGCATTTTTTGTTGAATCAGGCGTATTAAAAAATTAGTGTTGAATAAAGCGAATGTCCAATAATACATTTGTACCTACTTTTGGAGTTGACCAATTTGTGTTCTCAATATCTTTGTATCTTTGTGTAGACGAGATACAACCGTCTCAACATGAACAAGCCGTTAGATAACCTGAACCGGGATGATGAGATTTAGTATTTCGCAAGAGAGGGGCACCCGCAGGAGCATCGAACAAAAAGAGATAGTTGACGCCCGATGAATGGGAGTATATTGAACTTTACACGCTTCTTAACTGTCTAGAGCTCGACGAATGGGTCGAGTGTGTAGACACGTAAAATTTGTGTCTAATTAAATCCCGACACGTAGAGAATAATATATTAATTTTTAATTTATTTTCCTATTTTATTTTGGATTTATGATAAATTTATTTCCAAAGTAAAGTAGTTAAATTTATTAATTTTAATATATATGATGGATAAAATTGAATAATGTCTTATTTTTTAATTGGAGTTAAATTATCCAATTAAATTAAATAATGGCAAGTCTTGTAGAGCAAGAAAAGGAAAATAAATATATATTATTTAATCCTAATATTTTAAAGGGTTAAATAAATATATTTATCAAATATCAAGACAAGGAAAGTCGTCTCCTCCAAGAATGAATGTTCAAGGGATATCTAGAAGATTCATTTAGATCAAATCTTCCAAATTAAGAAATTGTAGACGCGATCACAACCGTTCATCTCATCAGGAGATTCTGATTGAGATTCACTCTACAACTATAAATAGCAGTGCTCTTGAAAAACAAAAAAAGAACAAGGGAAGCTTGAAGAATTCAGAGCAAGGAAGTCCAAATCCTCTCCAACAAGCTCACCAATCCTCAAAGGTATCCTTCAACCATCTTCAAGATGTTCTTCGTTAAGAACATCTTTCAATCCGTCATCAAGCCTCAAGTTCATCCAAAAACCGTTTTTGAAGATGGTGTCTCTGCCAAGTAGATCAAAACTTCAATAAATTCAAGAAATCAAAATCAAGTTCATACCGTTCTTCAACAACATTCAAACCAAAAATCCATTTTGATCCGGGATCAAGTCACAAGACCCTCGGAAAACTGTTTTTGAAGATCAAAATCCATGCTACGAAGATCAAAACCCAAAAATCCAAAGAACTGAAGACGAAGATCATACCAATCTTCATCAACCTTCAAATCAAATTCCAAATCAAGAACATCTTTCGATCCGAGATCAAGCCGTAAAGCCCTCGAATCGACGTTCATCAAATCCTAAGTCAAATGGGTGTTCATCAAATCCTAAGTCAAATTGGTGTTCATCAAATCCTAAGTCAAATTGGTGTTCATCAAATCTTAAGTGAAATCGGTGTTCATCAAATCCCCAAGTCAAATTGGTGTTCATCAAATCAACAAGTCAAATTGGTGTCCATCAAATCCTCAAATCAAATCACCGTTTAATCTGAGATTAAGTCCAAGGACCATCGAATTAACGTTTCTCCAAGTTCAAATCACTTTAGCAAAGATCAAATTGAAGATCTTCATTATAAATTTAAATATTGTTCTTGTATAATTGAATCAGAGGATTAGATAGAGATTGTATCCCAAATTATACTTTAAATTTAATCAAAAATTACTTTGTAATCTTTTTCTTGTTTTTGTTTTTTTCAGAATTCAAGAATTTGTGACTACAAATTTGGCACGCCCGGTGGGACCTCTCTACCTCTCATCTTCTTTCATCAAGAATAACATGTCAACCATATGGCACCAGTCAAGACAAGAAGGATGTCCGACTTATTGGCTGATCCATCCACGAAGATGACAAGTGAAGTCGCCCATGACATTGTTCAAAAGGACTCATCTGTCTCCAACAACGTCAACAATGATGAGGATGTTGAGAGCGATGACTCCTCCCCACCAACTCCTCACTCTGCATCGTGTTTTTCATCTCCGCCGGAGACAGTGCATGCATTGATAACAAGCACTACAACTTTGGAGGAACAAATTGGGATGTTGACCAAAGCCATCAAGATGCTGAACAAACATGTGCAAGACCAAGACTCCAAGATAGAAAAATTGCTCAGTAGGGAAGACAAGGTGGAAGAAAGTCATGTAAAGGAACTAAAGTTTAGAGGCTTTGAAGAGGGTGAAACATCCATGAAGCAACTATCCAATGAGAAGGAAAAGTCTGTTGCCAAGGAGTTCCATGTCTCTTCAAATGGCATGATCCCGGCTGATCAATTGAAGGAGTTTATCATGGGGACTATCAAGGACAAACTAGACGGAGGCTTCAAATCATCATTTTCCTATTCCAAACCGTACACTCAAAGGATAGATAGCTTGAAGATGCCAAATGGTTACTAACCACCCGATTTCCAGCAGTTTGATGGCAAAGGCAACCCAAAACAACATGTAGCTCATTTTGTTGAGACCTGCAATAATGCCAGAACTTACAGTGATCATCTTGTCAAGCAATTTGTTCGCTCATTGAAGGGAAATGCATTTGATTGGTACACTGACTTGGAAGCAAACTCGATTGATAGTTGGGACGAGTTGGAGCAAGAATTCCTCAATCGCTTCTACAGCACAAGAAGGACCGTCAGCATAATCGAACTCACAAATGCTCGCCAATGGGATGAAGAGCCAGTGATTGATTACATAAACCGTTGGAGAAACTTGAGTCTCAATTGCAAGGATCGGTTGTCCGAGACCTCGGCTGTAGAGATGTGCATCCAAGGCATGCAATGGGGGCTTCGTTACATTCTTCAAGGAATACAACCAAGGACGCTTGAAGAGTTAGCAACTCGTGCTCATGACATGGAATTGAGTATGGTGGCAAGCGGAGTCAATGGACCACCTATGCAAGATCCGAGAAGATTCAAAGACAAATAAGATGTAAGGAAAGGAGGCAAACCTTTCAACAAAGCACTTACCAAAGAGTCTATGGCGGTGAATGTTGCTCCGTTGAGAATCCAAGCCAAGGCAAATGATAACAGTGACCAACGAAAAAGCGTTGTGGCATCTGAAAAGGCCGGTAATTCACAAGCTAATGAGCAAAGGAGGACGACACTCAAGGAGATGTGGTCAAAACGATATCCATTTCTTGATTCTGACGTTTTAGCCATATTTGACGATTTGCTCAAAGCTAATCTGATTGAACTGCCCAAAATGAAGAGACCAGAAGAGGTCGGTCGCTCTGATGATCCTAAGTATTGCAAGTATCACCGTGTCGTAGGACACCCAATCCATGATTGCTTTATATTCAAAGATAAGGTGATGCGGTTGGCTCGTGATGGGAAGATCACTCTAGAAGAGGATGTCGCGTCATCAAACCTTGTTGCAGTCTCAAGCCAATTTGACAGTCTAGACGACTCCTACATCGTCGTTTCATGCAATGCCATTCACGAAGAAGAGAAAATTGCAGACTTTACTTCAAAGACTGCTCATGCCACGAACCAATGTATGTCCACTATATGCTTCACTGATGAAGACCTTCTACTAGGTTCCAAACTCCACAACTGACCACTGTTTGTCGCCGGCTACGTTCGCAAGTAAAGAGTCAATCGAATGCTGATCGACGGAGGCTCTGCAGTCAATATCTTGCCTCTACGCACTTTGAATGAATTAGGAATCTCGGTGGACGAGCTATCAAGTAGTCGTCTGATGATCCAAGGTTTCAACCAAGGGGGGCAAAGAGCCATCGGCATCATAAGATTAGATCTTCTTATTGAAGATATGTCATCTAGTACGTTGTTCTATGTCATCGAATCCAACACATCCTACAACATGTTATTGGGTGGACCTTGGATACATGAAAATGGCGTTGTTCCTTCAACATGACATCAGTGCTTTGGATATTATCAAGATGGAGTCGAAATAAAGGTACATGGTGATGTAAAGCCTTTTTCTGATGCTGAATCACACTTCGCGGATTCAAAATACTACATTGAAGGAAAGAGCACCACGAGACTCAATGGAACCGAGCAACTCCAGCAGCATGGGGTAAAGGGCTCCGATAACACAAGTGACACGGAGAAGAGTAAGATTAATGGATCTCCCCTTGGGATAAAGCCTTTGAAAGAACTTACATTTCCTCTTACAACACTTGAAAGAAAAGGGCCATCTCCTCCACTTGAAGGATTTGTTCGTCCATCCAAAGGACCCGAAACAGAGCATGGAACATTGCCCACAAAGAAGATTGAGGAATGCTTTGACCCAAAAGCTTTCAAGTTGCTAGTCAAAGCTGGATATGACCCTAATGAAGGACCACGACTGGAGGGCCTCGGTCTTGATGCTACTGCAGAGAAGCCATACGGACTCAATACCACACAAGTCATGTTAAAGGAAAAAGGCCATACCGTTCCAAACATTCGGATAGGCCTTGGCTACAAGCCACCAAACCCAGTTCGTATTGCTATAAAAAGAGCTAACGCCAACTACGTAGGCGAAGTAGAGGGCTCAACCATAGGATGTGAAGAGAAGATGCCACACATGTCGGTCTTTGATAGACTTGGTCCGAACAAAACGGTCTTTGATAGACTTGGTCCGAACAAAACGGTCTTTGATAGACTTGGTCCGAACAAAACGGTCTTTGATAGACTTGGTCCGAATAAAGCGGTCTTTGATAGACTTGGTCAGAATAGAACGGTCTTTGATAGGCTTGGTCCGAATAAAAGGTTCGATTGGAAAAGGTTGAGCGTTCCGCATATGTCGACACACACTAAGAGAAACCTCAAGTTATCAAACTCTAAGAAAGTTCAAAGTCTGATCCCATCTCGGATGACTCGCCGCGAAGGCTTGATAGTGTCTTGTGGTGAAACGCTCAAAATCAAGTTGCAAACCGTGGTGCTCACGAAGACCAAAGACGAATATGAGGAGAGTGTAGGGTCTTCATGCCATATCACTTCTCATGAAGAAGATGTTGAAGAAGACGCCGAAGATGCGCCTGTTGAGTTGGAGAAGGGTGTCAAGGCCACTATTGATGAGTTAAAAGAGGGAAATTGGGTAGCGTCGATGACCCGAAGCCAATTTACATAAGTGCATTGCTCGAAGCTGATGAAGAACAAAGTTACGTTGAGTTGTTGCACGAGTTCAAGGATGTGTTTGCTTGGTCATACAAAGAAATGCCAGGCTTGGACCCGAAGGTGGCGGTACACAACTTATCTGTAAAGAAAGATTAGTGCCATTGCAGCCAAAGAAGGTTTAGACCTGACTTAGTGCCATTGCTCGAAGCTGAAGTTAACAAGCTCATTGAAGCCAAGTTCATTAGAGAAGTCAAATACCCAAGAAAGATCAGTGGGGGCATTGCTCGCCCAATAAAATGACAAAGGGAAAGAAAATGCACTTTATTACCTAAGCCGAACAATGACGCCAAATGAGTTGAAGTACGCTCCTATTGAGAAGCTTTGCTTAGCCCTTGTGTTCTCAATTCAAAAATTGAAGCATTACTTTCAAGCTCATACTATTCGTCTTGTATCCAGAGCAAACCCTTTGAAGTATGTCATGACGAGGCCGGTGTTGTCTGACCGACTTGCAAGATGGTAGCTTCAGCTGCAACAGTTTGAGATTGCTGATATCCCTCAAAAGGCTGTGAAAGGACAAGTATTGGCGGATTTTCTAGCTGACCACCATGTTCCTGCCGAGTGGGAGTTAATGGATGACTTACCCGATGAAGATGCGCTCGTGATTGAAGTCACTCCTCCATGGGAAATGTACTTTGATGGTGCCGCACATAGAAATGGAGCCGGCGCCGGTGTTATCTTTTTCACGCCTAATGGAGAGGTCTTGCCGTATTCCTTCACATTAACTCAAAATTGCTCAAACAATGTTGCGGAATATCAAGCTTTGATACTCGGGTTAGAAATGCAATCGAGCTGAGGCAACCTCACCTAAAAGTGTATGGCGATTCCAAGTTGGTCGTCAATCAATTGTATGGCGAATTCGAGGTTAAGAAGCCAGAGCTTCTACCATATGTTGAGTATGCGAGAAGATTGATCAAAACTCTTGGTGACATTACAGTAGAGCATGTGCCGAGGAAACATAATGGGCAAGTAGATGCGTTAGCTAAACATGCTTCTATGTTGGTTACATCGAAAGAGAAGACGTCCATTCCCGTGTGCCACAAATGGGTACTCCCGAGCAAGGTGATAATAATGAAAGTCATGTTGTGGATGTTTACGAAATTGAAGTGGAAGATTGGCGACAATCATTCGTGGACTACTTAAAGCACGGAAAATTGCCCGATGATGTACGTTAAAAGATCGACATTAGGCGTCGTGCAGCCCGCTTCATCTTCTACAAAGACACACTCTATAGGCGCTCATTTGATGAGGTTTTCTTGCGCTGCCTAGGAAAAGAAGAAGCTATGCAAGCTATGAAAGAGGTACATTCCGGAATTTGTGGAGCCCATCAGTCTGGTCCAAAGTTACATTTTCGCATCAAAAGAATGGGCTACTACTGGCCTACCATGGTTTTAGATTGCATGAAGTACGCACAAAGATGTCAAGCTTGCCAATTCTACTCAAACTTCATCCGTCAGCCGCCTGAACCTTTGCATCCAATTGCAGCTTCTTGGCCTTTTGATTCGTGGGGTTTGGACGTTATCGGTCCTATAACAAAGTCTTCGGGTGGGCACTTGTACATCTTGGCTGCAACCGACTACTTGTCAAAATGGGCCGAAGTCGTGCCTCTCAAATAAGTCAAAAAGGAGACTGTTGTCAACTTCATTCGTACCAATATCATTTACCGCTACAGAGTTCCCCGATGCATCGTCACTGATAATGGAAAGTTGTTTTGCAATAGTTTGGTAGACAAGTTGTGTGAGAAGTTTGGATCCAAGCAAAGAAACTCTTCCATGTATTATGCTTCTTCTAATGGCCTTGCCGAAGCATTTAACAAAACTCTTTACAACTTGCTAAAGAAAGTGGTGGCGAAGTCAAAGAAAGATTGGCATGAAAGAATTGGAGAAGCTCTATGGGCATATAGAACCACACACAGAACACCAACTCAAGCAACCTCGTATGCGCTGGTCTATGGAGTAGAAGCAGTTCTCCCTCTTGAGAAACAAATCCCGTCTTTAAGGATAGCTCTGCAAGAAGGACTCACCGAAGAAGAGAATGCTCGTTTGCGCTTGCAAGAGCTAGATGCCCTTGATGAGAAAAGACTAGAAGCGCAAAAAAACTTGAGTGCTATCAAGCTCGTATCTCCAAGTCTTTTAATAAAAAGATCCGCCGACGCTCCTTTCAAGTTGGCGATTTGGTTCTCGCAGTGAGAAGGTCCATCATTATCACTCATCGAACCGGAAGTAAGTTCACGTCAAAGTGGGATGGTCCTTATGTCATCACAGAGGTATACACGAATGGCGCATATAAGTTGGTTGCCGAAGATGGATTAACAATTGGTCGTATCAATGGAAAATTCTTGAAACAATATTACCCTTGATGACTGAAGCATGCTCCATGACGCACGAGACTAAACTGTATGTTACTCCTGGCCCGCATGAGTATAAACTGTGGATGGCAACCACCAATAGTAAATTATGTGGTTAAAATGATAAATTACCCCACTAAAGGTGTTTCATGTGGTTAAATTTTAAATACCCCACTTTGTTCAAAGTGGTTAAAGAATGAATACTCCTGGCCCGCATGAGTATAAACTGTGTACGGCACCCCCTTTAATCAATCTTGATTTCTTTGAACTACGTTATGACTTGATCCTTTTATTGAGGTACGTAGGCAGCTTGGAAGTTTTCTAAGTTCAGTCATGAAATTTGTTTAAGTTGTTTTTGTTGCGTTGTGTTACAGTATTCATGGGAAAGAAACACAATGTCAAATGCAACGAATAACTCAAAATGAGATAAATAAAGGTAAATCTTTTATTAATCTCTAAGTTTTGATGATGCTACAAATCCAAAGCAAAACAGAATAAAGTATACCACTAAAGCAAAGATGAAGAAATACAAAACAAGGGAAATCTCTCTCAAAGAAAGGGCCTCACATCCCCCAACTCCAGTTGTGCAGTCTCCAAGTCTATCCTCATAACGTCCAATTCTTCCATCTCCGCATCAGTAACTGAAGGAGTGCTTCTAGGGACGGACATCTTCTCTTCCAAATTAGAGATTTTATCTTCGGCACCTCGAACAAACTCTTTTTGGCTCTTTAAGGATGGCGTCAAGCTTTCTTTCTTCGACTTTAAGTCCTTCAATCTTCTTTTAACACTTTGAAGTTCGTCTTCTGTGGACTTAATTTGTAAGGATCCCTTTTCCTTGTCAGCTTTGACATCGGATATTTGGCCCCCTATTTCTGAAATTTCTTGAAGAATTGATTAGCTTTCCAATACTACGGAGTTTCGCATGTCATAAGCAGCAGCTTGATCAAGAAAGTTGTTCACTAAGGCCTCTAAGGGTGCAACTTTTTCCTTCTCAACCAACTTCATTCTTTCAAAAACAATGCGGAATTCATCTTTAAAAGAAGAAATTTGGTCAATTAGTGCACGAACAATCCTCCCGCTAACATCGGCCCATAGAGAGTTGAGATACCTATTGTCATGAATTTCCAATAGACTTTCACCCTTGAAAACAGACACGGCAACAGGAGGAGAGTTCTCCTTACCATTCTTTGAGTCTCTTGGTTTCAAATGCACTTTGTCATCTCTTGAAGGTTTGGTGCCAGCACATGAAGTAGACCCTTCGCTTGTTTGAGGATGTTGCTCATCACCCTTCAAAGCAGAAATCCTCTCTTTACCCGCCTACAAGGAATATGTCAAAAGTTAGAGACATATACATGTATATATATATGTATGTATATATGTATGGAAATAAAGAGCAAAGTTGGCCAATACCTGTACAGCTAAGTCCAATGTCGCGGATAGGGTGCTCGAAAGGCAGCGAGCGGGATTAACCTCTCTAGGATGCGAGACACTTGAGTCTTTCTTAACCCTCTTCCAGTTGCGGTCATCATTTTCGTTGTTGCCGCTCTCTTTGACAATGCTTTTTCTTTTCGCTGATTCCTCTACCGCAATGTGTGGCGAGTCTCGCGAGCTCTTCCCAAGAGAAGCAATTTGGTTGTCACGACTTTGTGCGACCTTGTCATCCCCGCCAAGTATCAAGCGTTTTTGAGGAAAAAGTAAAGAGTCGATATTGTCTTCAAGGTAGCTCATGTGGGTTTTGGTTATCCATGACTTATAACTATCCGAAAAGTGCCTTCTCGCGTTAAGAGGAGCATTGGGAATCCAAACCTTTGAATATGTCCTTTGTGCAAGACTTAACCTCTAAAAACGAAGTCCTTAATTCAAAGAAGCTTCACGGTAGTCATTGATGAGTACGCCAGGGATATCTTGATAATATCAAAATTGTCGGCCGATTCGATGTGGACTATAGGGCTCAACATCAAAGGTCTCGCCTTGCCTCAGAGTAAGATAACACGATCGAAGGTTGTTAAAATAGTCATGCTCTGCTTCGCCAAGGGTACTGCAATCCACGAGTGCGACATTATTAACGTTTGGAAGAAGGTTGCATGCCCAAGTGGTATAGTCTCCTCTGTGAATCCGCTTGCGAGCTTCTTTTGGATCAAAAGGCCTTGCTCCATTTTCTCCAGAAAATACCGTCATTCTAGATTTCTGCAACTCTGAGTTGATGGAAAACTAAGTCTTGAAATATTGCGCCACCCACCCGTAGACAAAATGGATCGGAAAAGGAAGGCACCCTCGGGACGGTTGAGTAGACCTTGATATTGCATTCAACCCTTTGTAAATCGACGCTAGTACCGGGATGGCAAGGCAAACCCTTTGACCGCTGGCTATAAGACTCGCCATCTTGAATGTACTGGGACAGATAAAACCAACATCCTTCACAGGGAGAACAAAGATGCACAACCAACAAGCCAAGTGCGCGGCCAAAAATGTCTCTTCCTTCCAATTACCTTTGACACCGAGTTGTGAAAATAGAATCTCTTCTTGCAAAGACCACCGATTGTATGGCTCGAGCTTCCCAGAAGGGTTGTGTGTAGATCGAGGTCGGCGCACGCTCTTTCTGTCCTTGCGTGATGGGGGATATTTGTATTTGACCTCCTTCTTCGACCAAAAGTTGATCCACTCTTTGATTGACACTCGAGGATCGTCATCACCAACATGTTCTCGGATTAGGTGAAACGCATGGAATAAAGCTCTGCATGACCGCGACAGCTCATATTTGTCTTTTTCTTTGCCAAAAAGTTCTTTCTCGCTCGGTATGACTTCGTCATATAGGGATCCAAATATAGGCAGACCGGCAAGACGTTCCAAGTCCCATACGGAAATCGAGAGCTCTCCAAGGGAAGTGACAAGGGTGTTTGTAGACGGTGACCATGCTTCGCACAAAGCTTTTAGGATTTCCAAATTGCACTCATATGTAAATAAGGACGCATAGACCGGATCGTAAGTGTAGGGTTGCACCGAACAAGGACATCTTCTGTCCACTCCCAATATCCGGGGAAGTAATGGATTTCGCCGGAAAAGTGAAGAAAGGCATTGTCCCACATGGCATCTCCTTTGGCAATGCGTCGCCCCAAGGTATCAAAAGGAAGATCATCGTTTGATACTCGGTGGTGAGGAGACTGGAGCACGAACGACGGCAAAGATCGATTGGAGGACTTGGGAAGCTCTTCGGTTCAGTCTTTAGGCTTAGTGGTGTTAATCAAAGCGGGCCATTGGCTTGTGAAAATTCCGGCAAGAGGGGTACCAACTTCCAATATCGTGTCCCGTTGATTTTCATCGCCGGTGATGGTTAGAGTCTCAATTCCCTTTGAATTATAGGCGTGACCGAGTTTCACCATTGTGCGTGAACTGTCAACACAAAGAAAGAAACAAAAGGGTTAGAAAGACAAGTTAGCAATTGACGGAGAAAAATAGAGCAAAAAATTAAAAAGAAAGAAAAAAAAAAGCAAAAAAAAAACCTTGATGTTGCAGCGAAAAAAGAAAAAAAAAAAGAGAGAGAAACTTTGTTGCTGCTGCGGAACCAAAAAAAAATTGTTTCTCGGTGCCTGTAACACGATTTTCTCCGGATACTGCAAAAATGGGGCACAAATTAGCTCAATGGCATTGAAAAAAAAAAAGAAAAAAAGGGGAAATGGGGACTGATTCTTTTACTCTTTTCTTGGCGTACTGTAAGCTGGAAAAAATCGCTGCAAATACGAAGGTGCAAAACTAAGTTATTCCAGAAATAATTTAACGATAGTGAAATATTCTTTGTGTTCGTGAAGAAAAGGGCACGACCCAAGCCATCTTTATATAGGTTGGATGTCGAATTCGGATTTTACGAGTCGGGAAACTACGAAACTTACAGTAGGAATGTTTCCACTTCACAGATCCAGAGAGTGAAATGAGATTCGATGAAATCTTCATAAAGAACTAATTTCCTTGTGATATTGTTGACTGAAAGGAAATAAAAAGAAGTGACAAGCAAGAAGTTCCTTTAGCAGAAAAAGTTGGTGCGTGCTGAAAAAGTAAAACAAAAGAAAAAAAGATAAAATAAGAGAAGAAGAAGAAAATGGTCTGTGTTTCCTTTGAATTCAAATAAGGAAGGTGAAGAAGTTGTTAGATGCAATTGGTCTACATAGACCACATGTGATGGACCCTACTGATGTGAAGATTTTTTTTTAAAAAAAAAAAAAGAAAAAAGAAAAGGAAAAAGTTGCTATCCGTCACTTTCAAAAGGAATGGAAATAATTATCATGTACACGTGGTTCACGTAGACCCTCAATGTACATGCCGAAAACAAATGGTGGAGATTGGGCTTATATTATTCAACAATAAAATTATTATTGCATTCACTAAAAAATGTTACTCGTCCACGACATGTTTCACCCGCGAACAAGTCACAAGGGGGCAATTTGTAGACACGACAAAATTTGTGTCTAATTAAATCTCGACACGTGGAGAATAATATATTAATTTTTAATTTATTTTCTTATTTTATTTTGGATTTATGATAAATTATTTCCAAAGTAAAGTAGTTCAATTTATTAATTTTAATATATATGATGGATAAAATTGAATAATATCTTATTTATTAATTGGAGTTAAATTATCCAATTAAATTAAATAATGGCAAGTCTTTTAGAGCAAGAAAAGGAAAATAAATATATATTATTTAATCATAATATTTTAAAGGGTTAAATAAATATATTTATCAAATATCAAGACAAGGAAAGTATTCTCCTCCAAGAATGAATGTACAAGAGATATCGAGAAGATTCATTTAGATCAAGTCTTCCAAATCAAGAAATTATAGACGCGATCATAACCGTTCATCTCATCAGGAGATTCTGATTGAGATTCACTCTACAACTATAAATAGCGGTGCTCTTGAAGAATAAAAATAGAACAAGGGAAGCTTGAAGAATTCAGATCAATAAAGTCCAAATCCTCTCCAACAAGCTCAGCAGTCCTCAAAGGTATCCTTCAACCATCTTCAAGATGTTCTTCGTTAAGAACATCTTTCAATCCGCCATCAAGCCTCAAGTTCATCCAAAAACCGTTTTTTGAAGATGGTGTCTCTGCCAAGAAGATCAAATCTTCAATAAATTCAAGAAATCCAAATCAAGTTCACACCGTTCTTCAACAACATTCAAACCAAAAATCCATTTTGATCCGGGATCAAGTCACAAGACCCTCAGAAAACTGTTTTTGAAGATCAAAATCCATGCTAGGAAGATCAAAACCCAAAAATCCAAAGAACTGAAGACGAAGGTCATACCAATCTTCATCAACCTTCAAATCAAATTCCAAATCAAAAACATCTTTTGATCCGAGATCAAGCCGTAAAGCCCTCGAATCGACGTTCTTCAAATCCTAAGTCAAATGGGTGTTCATCAAATCCTAAGTCAAATTGGTGTTCATCAAATCCTAAATCAAATTGGTGTTCATCAAATCCTAAGTCAAATCGGTGTTCATCAAATCCCTAAGTCAAATTGGTGTTCATCAAATCCCCAAGTCAAATTGGTTTCCATCAAATCCTCAAATCAAATCACCGTTTAATCCGAGATCAAGTCCAGGGACCATCGAATTGACGTTTCTCCAAGTTCAAATCACTTCAGCGAAGATCAAATTGAAGATCTTCATTATAAATTTAAATATTGTTCTTGTAGAATTTAATCATTAGACAGAGATTGTATCCCAAATTATACTTTAAATTTAATCAAAAATTACTTTGTAATCTTTTTCTTGTTTTTATTTTTTCAGAATTCAAGAATTTGTGACTACAGAGTGAGCCAACCTTATACGTAACAACTAGTTTAGTTAAGCACAAAAGCTTGGATGTATTGTTTTGTACTAACTTGTTCATTTATATGTCACATGTTGTTTCCAGAGGAGGAGTGTGGTGCCCTTAGTCCCATGGAGGTGCAAACTAAGAAAAACAAAGAGTACATGGCATGGCTCAAGCATACATATTCCAGTGAGCACTACGAGAGAGAAGCGCGAGTAGGACCGATGATCGTTTGTCTCACCAATATAGTGATGAAGTACGATGGATAAAAAATGAAACTTGTCCATTATTATCTAATGACATCTATACTAGTCTCGAGTTTTTTTTTACTGCAATCATGTCTGGATAAAAGTTGTTGTCTTGTTATGAAACATCGTATTTTTTTAGGTTATATAATTGGTCTCTATAGACTGATTAAGCAAAATAAAGATGATAATATGTGGTAATATCATTAGCAATCTAGTAATAGTTGAAGTATAAATAAACAACCATTTATCTTTAAACATGCTGGAATAAATATATGTGTAAAACCATAATAATAATAATAATAATAATAATAATAATAATAATAATAATAATGCACACTATGAAAAGGGAATAAAAAGAGTGATAAATTACAAATTATTAGTGATTTTGAAAGTTTGTGCTTTTTAAAAAAATTATAATATTAAATCGTGTTGTTACCGTTACTTTAACTAACAGAAATTGATGTTTACCAAATGTCAAAGTACCAAGCCTCTATAGAGGTGGATGGGAATTACCCCTTATTAAGAGTATAGAAGAACAAGTTAACTCTATATTTTGTTTTCTCGAGAAAGGATAAGAACCAACTTGCAATTTTTTATGGGCCAATATGATAACACATAATTATTTGGGTTGAGTAATTCTTAGATTATCGTGAGGATGTGCTTCGAATTACAATTCTCGTGATTTGTATAGAGTAGTAGTGTTTGAGTGCTTGAGTGCTTATACGAGGGGCCTTCAAGTTACGAAGTCCCTTTAAGTGTATTACGAGAGAGCTATGATGCACGTATACTTCAAAGTTTAAAAAAATACTGTGTCGGATACACGGAGAACACCGATACGCCTCGGACACGCCTCGGATACGTGTCCGATACGCCACGTGGCGTGTCTTTAATTTTTATTTAAAAAAAATATTAGGACACGTGTGTCGGACACATTTCTTATGCGTGTCCGACACTTCTATGACACGTTTGGGTTTCTATTACATGCTATCAAAACTATTGTGGGTTAAAATCAACTCCTAAAAATGTATTTTACTACATTATTAAACACAAAGAAATTAAAATAAGGCCGAAAAATAATTAAATAAATCAACTTTTCTTCTATTTTGTTGAACGAGACGCACCTCTGCACTTTTAGGGAGTTCCCAAACTTCCAATCAAGGTGGTTCTTCTTTTCCTTTCCTTTTCTTCTTCTTTTCTTTATTTTAATTGTTTTACAAAACCTTTATTTTCTTTATATTCATCAATTTATACTTATAGTAAAATTTACACATGTATTCTTTACATGTTATTAGATTTATATTGATAAAAATAAATAAATAAATATTAAAAAATTTGACGTGTCTATGCCGTGTCGGATTATGTAATTTTTTAAAATCCGTGTCGCCGTGTCCGTATCGTGTCGGATACGTATCCCCGTATCCGTGTCCGTGCAACATAGCGAGAGAGAAACGTAAGAATAATAAGAGAAATGTGTTTTCTTTACTAAATAAAAATACAATTGTAGTGAGTGAATTTTTGTTGGTAATAAATCAAAAGTTTGTTTTCTATTTATAGGAATTTGGACACACTATGGCGTGACAACTTAGTTGTCTTCCAGGATAAGTTTGCGAAGGACCTCTTCCAAACTCTTTCTTGTGCATTATGTTCTTTCTTTTGTCTGGTATATTTTTGTATTATCACTATCTTTTTCGCAGTTATCTCCTGTCTATGTATAGATTACAAAAAATTAAAAGCGGTAAGAAACAAGTATTGTGATTGTGATGCTACATTAATTGGATATTTATTTGCACAGTTGGCCTCCACGGCTCCACACACCAAAAACAAATATAAATTTTTTGGAAATAGAAAACAAATATAAATTTATTAGTGAGTTCCATTGAAATTCTGTTTCAGTCTGGCTTACACTATCAGATGGAGCCATTAATCACAATAACACAAAAAAATACCAATTGAAATATTACACAAGGTACAGGTGTGAAAGTCAATAATTGTGTGCTTCTAGACGCCCAAAATTAAAGGGTCAATGCTTCTCGAAGAGTCTCAAACGTGCTTCTCGAAGAGTCTCAAATGTTGGTAAATGGGGCAAATAATCTTACAGGTCAAAATAGATCGGATCACTTTCCTGATATTGTATATTCAAACATGCACATGGTTTGTGCCTAGTTCAATATCTTATAAATGGAGTTGAAATTTAGTTTTTTTTTTTTTTTAAAAACCAGGAAGCTAGCCAGTTGCATAGATAACCAAATTATATTTGCCTAACCAAAAAAAGAAAACTTTGAACGTCCTAATTATTAAAGTCTAATCCGTCAAATTGCACTTGAAGTGTTAGCTTTCCGAAATTGTTCAAAAAACAAATTGTTAGCTTATTAATGCAGTATCTCTTCCAATTAATTTATAATCATTTGCAATGTTCAACTTATAAAATTCAAAGTATCTATTATGAAGAAAACATATTGTGTCCATATCCATGGTTCACAAGTATGAGCTTGTATTTTATTAATTTTATTTATAGACAAGAGAGTTTTCTTGGAAAGAAGATAAAATTGAGTATAAGGCGTATAACATCCAAACTAGATTGACAAATCAACTTAAACAAACCAGGAATTTAATTAAAATCACCAGTCTAATCAAAGAAGTCCAAACAAGAGAAGTGAGGTACACGTACCGGGCAGACACCAGCACACGGTTCGATCATTCACTTTTCATCTTGAATATGGAAATTCAAAATCACTCATCTCAATTGAGTAACTTTGTGTCTTGAGCTTTTTCATTCTCGATGGTACCAAATAGACATTAAAACTCTAATATAATGAGGCGCCACATTTCCTGATAAAAACTGTCATTAATATCATTTTCTGATATTATAGTCCTAGTAGCCCGACAGGAAGATTACGGTAAAACCATCACCTCCTATAAAAAAAACCAACAAAGAACGAGTTCTCTCCGCAGATGGCAGCTAACACTTCATCGTTACCGACTATGTCATTTGACACCCATTCAAATTGTTGATTAGCTAAAAAATGTGTCTTGCATAAAGATCTTCCTCTTAGGTTTCTTGAAACCTTATTATATATAGCCTAATTTATTTGCTCAAGACAAACTTCACTTCTTTCACCTTCCTTCCACATTCTCCGATATTGAAGATCAAATTATTAGGGATAAAACAAACCCCCAACTTATTGGTCCTTTTCCGACTTGCCCCCTAACTAATTTTTTTTATCAGTATACCCTAAACCTTTGTTAGCTTGCACTACAAGATTTGGGGGTCAATAGTGACCCCCCAGTTGTGACTCAAGTTGAGTCACTTGTCTTCAGTGACCTGCGAAGACAACTGCGACTCAACCTGAGTCGCAGATTTGTACGAGGACAACAGCGACTCAAATTGAGTCGCTGTTGACCTCAAGAAAATTCAGCGACTCACATTGAGTCACTGAATTCCATTATATGACTTGGGCCACACATTTTGGCCCAATTTGGGCCAAAATGTGGGCCAAAGATATTGGACTCAAATGGGAGTCCAATATCCGAAAGCAATCAGCGACTCAACTTGAGCCGCCATTGGTAATGGCCGCTGTCAATAGTGACCGCAAATGTCAATAATGACCGCTTTGCAGTCACTACAAAACATTAGTGACCGCAAAGCGGTCACTAGTGACATTTGCGGTCACTGTTGACAACGGCTATTGTCAATAGTGACCGCAAAAGTCAATAGTGACCGCTTTGCAGTCACTACAAAAGATTAGTGACCGCAAAGCGGTCACTACTGACATTTCCGGTCACTATTGACAACGGCTATTGTCAATAGTGACCGCAAAAGTCAATAGTGACCGCTTTGCAGTCACTACAAAAGATTAGTGACCGCAAAGCGGTCACTACTGACATTTCCGGTCACTATTGACAACGGCTATTGTCAATAGTGACCGCAAATGTCAATAGTGACCGCTTTGCGGTCACTAATATTTTGTAGTGACTGCAAAGCTGTCACTATTGACATTTGCGGTCACTATTGATAACGGCTATTACCAATAGCGACTCAACATGAGTCGCTATTGAAGTTGGCCGTTATCAATAGTGGCCGCTTTACAGTCACTATTGACATTGGGCGTTATCAATAGTGACCGCTTTTCGGTCACTACTGACATTGGGGAGTCAATAGTGACCGCTAAGCGGTCCCTAATGACACAACAGTGACTGCATTGCGGTCCCTATTGAATCAACAGGGACCGAATTGCAGTCCCTACTAATATTCATACTTTAAAATCGATATTTTAAGATGTTTCGAGGTGCCGCGTTGTTTTTTTAGTTCATAATAACCATTATAAGAGTTAAAACAACAATAATTTCAATGACGCATTGTAAATCCAAATATTATGTAAAGAGAACGGACCACTTTGACGATGTTCTTATTATTTTGTATGACGAATGTCATAATGACAAATTAATTGTATATACATATAAGTATAATGATTACTTGATGTGATGATTTATATCTCATAATCATATATATGCTAACATTAGTGAAGTAAAGCATAAAAACGAATAACAACTACAACTAACTAGTGATGATTAGTTGTAGAACATAAAATAGATCTCCAACGTTAATAACTCGTTCAAGCTCAATCAATCTATTAATCCACAACTAAACTACTATGAGGTTGGTTTTGCAATCATTTATTACTTCAATTTACATGTTACAATGAGTTTGGTTACTAAGAATCACAAACACACCAAAATCAATTAAAAAAAATCGATTTTAAAGTATGGGAGACAATAGTGACTGCGACGCAGTCACTATTGAGTCAATTGGGACCGCAAAGCAGTCACTGTTGACTCAACAGGGACTGCATTGCGGTCCCTCTTGCCTCAACAGTGACCAAATTGCGGTCCCTACTAATATTCATACTTTAAAATGGATGAATATTATTAGAGACCTAATTGCGGTCACTGATATAGCAACAGTGACCGCATTGCAGTCACTAAAAAATATTAATGACCTAATAGCAGTCCAAAATATGTATTAGTGACCTAAATGCGGTCCCTATTGACTAAACAGTGACCAAATTGCGGTATTCATACTTTAAAATAGATAAATATTAGTAGGGACCTAATTGCGGTCACTGATATGGCAACAGTGACCGCATTGCAGTCACTACAAAATATTAGTGACCTAATAGCGGTCCCTAATATTTATTCGTGACCTAACTGCGGTCATTGAAATCCAAAAATTTGAAATTGGGCGAAAATTTTAGGCGGGATTGAGAGGGAAATTTGAATTTGACGAAATTTTGAAATTTTCAACCTCCCCTCTATATATACTCACCACTATTACACATCTAAATTTCATTATCTTCAAAAATCACCAACATAATTAACAACACTCTCTTCTTTTCTCCAACACACCAACACACCAACACACCAACACAACAACATAAATCCAAAAAATCACTTTCTTTTCTTTCACTTTTTTTATTTTAGTTTTGATCTACACTTTATTATCTTTCTTTCTTTATTTTGGATCTACACTTTATTATCTTTCTCTATTTATTTTGGATCTACACTTTATTTTCTTTCTTTCTTTCACTTTTTTTTTTTTGTTTTGGATCTACACTTTATTTTCTTACTTTTCTTTCACTTGTTGTTTTATTCATTAATCTTTTTGTTTTCATTAATCTTTTTGCTTTCATTGATCTTTTTAATCATTCATTTTTTTGTTTTCATTCATATTATAGTTTCTATTATTAGACATTTTTTTTAATCTTTTTACATTCATGTCATTATATTAACATTTTCTTCATTATTTTATGGTTTTGATCTTGTTAAAATCATAATTTTACAAAAAAAATAATAATATTCCGGATTAAATCCGGAATATTAGTGTTTTTATATATTTTTCGTACAGGTAATTAGTGACCGCAATTCGGTCCCTACTAATATTCATAGATATCTATGAATATTAGTAGGGACCGAATTGCGGTCACTGTTTTTAAACTTAGTGACCGCAATTTGGTCCCTACTAATATTCATAGATATCTATGAATATTAGTAGGGACCGAATTGCGGTCACTGTTCTTAAAATTAGTGACCTGAAAGCAGTCACTAATGTTTTAAAATAAACAGGGACCAGAAGGCGGTCACTAAATTTTCGGTCACTATTGACCCTCATCAGCGACCTAATTGCGGTCACTGATGGAAAGTGACCGAGGTCAATAGTGACCGGTCATCTCCGACCCAAACGCGGTCACTATTGACCCCAAAATCTTGTAGTGTTGCGTCATTTACTCCATCGTTGTATTTTAGGCTAGTTTTGTCAGGAACATTTGCCCCGACGCGACTCATACATGTTTCGCAAGATGCATTTTGCTAGTTGGTTGCAACAAAATAGGCGAAAAACACTCCAAACCAAAATTATTCGGTTAAAAAAAGGCGAAAATACACTTGTGGGTTGATTGGCAAAAGTTGGCAAAAGTTAAGGGTATGGTGATGAACAAAATTATCTAAAGGGCAATATCAAAAACACCATATAGGTTATTGGGTTTGATGTTTTTATCCCATCCTTTTTACCATATAATCCCAGTCTACTTGTTATTCCAGATACCTCTATAGTAGACTCTCAACATCTTTGCTAAATTCCGTGTTAAAATAGTCTCATCATCTCGATTATTTCTTAGGATAATTCTATTTCTGTAGTAATGTAGCTTAGTATTTTAATTGTTTGCGGGTTATTAATTCGTACACCGTAATGTAGATTTGAACTTTGATAAGATATAGTCTATGTTGCATGAGTTCGGACACGGCGGTACGGGTACGGTATGATACAGATACGCTGATACAGTATTTTTTAAAAACAACCAATACCGATACGGCAAAGATACGTCTATATATAATAAATTATTAATATTTATTATATGTATATTTTATTTTTAACAAACTATAAAATTTAAAACTCAAACAAGAAAATTGAAAATACACAAAAAAAGTTTAACATTAAAAACAGCCGTGCATCAAAGCTTAAAGAAAACATACAAACGTAAATTATGACTACCAAGTTAAAGAACAAGTTAACAAGCTTATTGTAACATTACAAAATCAAGATGATCGATGATAGAAATTAAAGCACATATCTCTCCACTTAAAAGGCCTTGTTAAGTGGGGGGTGGGGGGGGACTTCTCTTTATTAAGTATAATCTAAGACCATACCCCAAGCGATGTGGGTAGGTCGCGGAGCCCAACATACGTCTTGGGTTGACTCTAATACCATATAGAAATAATTCACTCAATTTTATACTCCCGCATGAAGCATACTGTCATATACATCCACTTTGTTCGAGATATTGTTAGCAAAGGCCTCGTATCCGTCTCTCACGTCAGCACCCAAGACCAATTGGCCGACTTACTCACCAAAGCATTGCCTCGGGCTCAGTTTTCATTACATTGCTCTAAAATTGCCTTAGCTTACGGAACGCCAATTTTGCGGGTGTGTATTACGGATAAGAATAGCTAGTGAATCTTTGATATCAATTTTAGATATGACATTCTTATGATATTTCCTTATCGCTTACTCAACCTCTTTGTATATAAAGAATGGTAATATTTTTGTACATTATTAAGAGTGAAAATATATTGAGCGAATTATTTCTATAATTGATACGACGATTAATAACTACATAAAGTTTGTAAAGAATACTCACAATAATTTCGATGCGCCTAAAAAAAAGTATCGGAAGCGTGTCGAGATTTTTTTATTTTTCAAAATGAAAGGGTACGCCATGTGGCGTATCGGATACGTTAGTACGGGTATCAGTATCTGAATTGGTATCGATATGTATCGGGTACTACATAGCCGACTGCATTTTCGGTCAACATCATTTTTAATGTTGGTTATTGTTTTTGATCCAATTAATTAAATTAATGCAATTTGTTTACGAGTAAATCCCGCTTCTCCACTACAAAAAAGTAGGTCATTCGCGATCGCCCGAGCGGTCGCGAATGATCCTTTGGTGGTCGCTGATGGTCATTTGCGATCGCCCGGTTGTCGCCGATGAACGGTCGTGGAAAGCCTCGGTCGTGGGTGCTCTGTGACCGCTGAGCGGTCACGGATGACACCTTCCGCGACCGCCAGGCGGTCATGACAGTCATTTGTGACAGCTGAGCGGTCACGGAGGAAATCCGTGACCGCCCGGCAGTCATGAGAACCACCGTGACCACTCAGCGGTCACGAATGACTCCAGAGTCTTCCGTGACCGCCCGGCGGTCGCGATCACCGTCGTGACCGCTTACCGATCACGAATGACACTGGAAGCATTCGTGACCGCTCGGCGATCACGGATAATATTCAAACCATCTGTGACCCTCCGGCGGTCACGGATAATATTTAAACCATCCGCGACTGCCCGACAGTCACGAATACCACTGAACGAAAAAAAAAAATATTCCGGTAATTAACCGGAATATATTTGTTTTAGCGAATAAAATGTATGGTTGGTCGATTTTATTATATTTAACATCATTTAAGAGTAAAAACCTTTTGGTTTTTATTTTCGGTTATAAAAAAGGAAAGAAAGAGACTAATAGAGATGGTGTTTTGATTTTGGGGATATAAGGAAAGGAAAGAGAAGAAGAAAAAATGTTGGTGTTTTCGTTGTGAATTTTGGAAATGAAGAAAGAAGGAGAAAGTGTTTGAGTGTAGTGAAAATTAGTAGGTGGAATGGTGTATATAGAATTTGTGAGAACAAATTGAATTTTCGGAAAATTTGAATACCCCCCCCCCCATCCCGCCAAATTCTATGGTCTTCCGCGACCATCGGGCGGTCACAAACATCGGGCGGTCACAAACAGTTGGGCGGTCACGAATAACTCTCATTCCACATTTTTGTTTGTTAAATTGATAAAATATTCACTACTAAGTAAATTATAGGGGTTTATCACAAAATCGCATATAACAACTAAAACAACTTGGTATATATGATGATTAGTTGTAGAACATAAAATAGGTTATTCGTTCATAAATTGCCTAATCACATCTAAACTACTATCTTAATAAGTTAATTACTAATGTTGTTCTAATTTATTACTTTAATTCACATGTAGTAATGAAAATTATTGTTAAAAATCATAAACACATCAAGATCGCTGCATAAAACTTAATTTGTTTAATGAATATTATTACTGACCACCCGGCGGTGTCTTTAGTGACCGCCGGGCGGTCACGACAGATTCTATAATTGAGCGAATTATTTCTATAATTGATACGAAGATTAATAACTACATAAAGTTTGTAAAGAATACTCACAATAATTTCGATACGCCTAAAAAAACGTATCGGAAGCGTGTCGAGATTTTTTTATTTTTCAAAATGAAAGGGTACGCCATGTGGCGTATCGGATACGTTAGTACGGGTATCAGTATCTGAATTGGTATCGATATGTATCGGGTACTACATAGCCGACTGCATTTTCGGTCAACATCATTTTTAATGTTGGTTATTGTTTTTGATCCAATTAATTAAATTAATGCAATTTGTTTACGAGTAAATCCCGCTTCTCCACTACAAAAAAATAGGTCATTCGAGATCGCCCGAGCGGTCGCGAATGATCCTTTGGTGGTCGCTGATGGTCATTTGCGATCGCCCGGTGGTCGCCGATGAACGGTCGTGGAAAGCCTCGGTCGTGGGTGCTCTGTGACCGCTGAGCGGTCACGGATGACACCTTCCGCGACCGCCAGGCGGTCATGACAGTCATTTGTGACAGCTGAGCGGTCACGGAGGAAATCCGTGACCGCCCGGCAGTCACGAGAACCACCGTGACCACTCAGCGGTCACGAATGACTCCAGAGTCTTCCGTGACCGCCCGGCGGTCGCGATCACCGTCGTGACCGCTTACCGATCACGAATGACACTGGAAGCATTCGTGACCGCTCGGCGATCACGGATAATATTCAAACCATCTGTGACCCTCCGGCGGTCACGGATAATATTTAAACCATCCGCGACTGCCCGACAGTCACGAATACCACTGAACGAAAAAAATAATATTCCGGTAATTAACCGGAATATATTTGTTTTAAGGAATAAAATGTATGGTTGGTCGATTTTATTATATTTAACATCATTTAAGAGCAAAAACTTTTGGTTTTTATTTTCGGTTATAAAAAAGGAAAGAAAGAGACTAATAGAGATGGTGTTTTGATTTTGGGGATATAAGGAAAGGAAAGAGAAGAAGAAAAAATGTTGGTGTTTTCGTTGTGAATTTTGGAAATGAAGAAAGAAGGAGAAAGTGTTTGAGTGTAGTGAAAATTAGTAGGTGGAATGGTGTATATAGAATTTGTGAGAACAAATTGAATTTTCTGAAAATTTGAATTCCCCCCCCCCCCCCCCCCCCGTCCCGCCAAATTCTATGGTCTTCCGCGACCATCGGGCGGTCACAAACATCGGGCGGTCACAAACAGTTGGGCGGTCACGAATAACTCTCATTCCACATTTTTGTTTGTTAAATTGATAAAATATTCACTACTAAGTAAATTATAGGGGTTTATCACAAAATCGCATATAACAACTAAAACAACTTGGTATATATGATGATTAGTTGTAGAACATAAAATAGGTTATTCGTTCATAAATTGCCTAATCACATCTAAACTACTATCTTAATAAGTTAATTACTAATGTTGTTCTAATTTATTACTTTAATTCACATGTAGTAATGAAAGTTATTGTTAAAAATCATAAATACATCAAGATCGCTCCATAAAACTTAATTTGTTTAATGAATATTATTAGTGACCACCCGGCGGTGTCTTTAGTGACCGCCGGGCGGTCACGACAGATTCTATAATTTAGCGAATTATTTCTATAATTGATACGACGATTAATAACTACATAAAGTTTGTAAAGAATACTCACAATAATTTCGATACGCCTAAAAAAACGTATCGGAAGCGTGTCGAGATTTTTTTATTTTTCAAAATGAAAGGGTACGCCATGTGGCGTATCGGATACGTTAGTACGGGTATCAGTATCTGAATTGGTATCGATATGTATCGAGTACTACATAGCCGACTGCATTTTCGGTCAACATCATTTTTAAT